>JAXRKN010000044.1:4130000-4730000 GCA_038502055.1 Tanytarsus gracilentus | reverse complement strand
AAAGACTTTGTGCTTGAATTTGTTGCTGAGAAAAAGATTGAAAAAATTCAATGGTACGATGAAACAATCATGATGCATTTGAAGAAGGAAGATGCGATTAAATTTGAATTTGACATTCCTGAAGGACTTGAACTTCGACCGTTGTCAGTTGAAGACACTTTTAAAGTTAATTCAAATTGGGCACATGCTTCACCTGGAACAGAAAAATTCATTGAATACAACATAAAGTTCAACCCTAACGTGGGACTTTATAATGAAAATAACGAACTGATTTCTTGGTGTCTTTCGCACGATTTTCGATTACTTTTAAACCTTTTCACCGATCCAAATCATCTAAGAAAAGGCTACGCTGAAATTGTCACGAAAGCAATGTGTAAAAAATTGGCTGAAACTTATGGCTGCGATATAACTGCGAGCATTATCGTTAAAAATGTAAAATCTTTAAATGTATTCAATAAGCTTGGATTTAAGGAAATTGATAGAAATTTCTGGATTGGAGTTGGAAATTTAAATTAAATGGAATGTAGAATGATTTTAATTAAAAGACAAAAATTACTTGAAAATTCATACTTTAATAAAAATATTTTTTTTCTCTTCCTGCAAGTAATAATTTCAAACATTTTCCCTCGATTAAAAGGTTCTCAAATCTCTAATTTTTCGTCAAAAAACTTAATTATTTATTTTAAGAAATTTTACTTAAAATCCCAAATTATTACATTTTAATTTACATTACAAAATCTCTTCTTACAAGTCGTACATCAAGTTTATTGCATCCGTCTTCATCATATTTATTTTAACATCATAAAATTCTGAAAAAAAAAACTAATACAGAGAAAACTTTATCAAACTAATTAAACATCCATAAGATGAAAAGTTTTTCCTTCAAGCTGCAATTTAAAAAGCAAACATTAATTTTCCTTAAAAGTTCATTTAACCCTCTTATAGTGCTTCTATAACATTTATACACGAGCGAATGAATTTTCCACGTGTAGCTTTTAATTATTTACTCTTTTTTGCTCCCCTGCTAAATTTCCGCTCTCAAAATGTCCTTGACCTTGATCCACTCTCCACATGATGCTCTTTTCATCAATGTGAGCGTGTCGTAAAATCTTTGTGATTTTCTCCCTGATGTGCGAGGGGTGTTGTACCGCCATTAAGTGCAAACGTGCGGAAAATATTGTAAAATTATTAAGTGGATGTGACAAGGACTTGCATGAGGGTTTTTTTTAAAGATATGTGTAAAAAATTAATTAAATATTTCTGGAATCATTTTGTGCACGCGCGTGTTTCTGAGTGCATCTAGATGACGAATTTAATTAAATCACTTGCATTATCCCCATCAAATACTCATATATAAAATTTTTATTGATAAAAAAATCACTCATCCTTAGCCTTCGAATTTATGATTAAATTTTTTTATTATCCTTTGACATGATGCCGTGAACCTGACATTGAAGATTTTTATTTTCGTTCAAATAAAAGAAAATAAATCAATAAATTTGATGAAATTTCGAACAAAGAAGAAGTTTTTTCTTGTCACGCAATAAAAAGTTGAAAAGTTATCATCATTTTGTCGCATCGATTTTCGAGCATAAAAAATTCAAGCGGACAAACGCTCGTTCGCACCATAATTGGATGACGATGGATATTTTTACATAATCACAAATTGTGTGTGCTTTAAACTATTTTTAGTCATCCATTTCCGATGTTGGTGCACATAATCTCATTATGAACATTCGCCTCAAAAGAACTTCACACGTTGTCGGTCGAATTAAAAGAATATCGATCGGAATTGCAAAGTGCACTTATGAGATTTTAAAAATTGTTATTGACTTTGGATGTTTGTTAAAAATTTCTAATCACGTGGAAAGAAAAATAGAAATTTTGCAATATTTATAAATGCAAAAATCTCAAAACTTTTATGTGAAAACTAAAACCTAAAATAACATTTTATAAAACTTAAACTACAAAATGTGTAAAACGTCCATCATCACATTTACCAGAACACTTGTGTCATCTAATATTCATGCACGTCATGGCAGCTATTATAAAATCCTTTTTAAAAATAGATGCGCAATTTTTCCTTTGAAAGTTTTCCTCAACATCAATCATAAATCACCTGAAAAAAAACAAAAACGATATCAGATGCATCTCGGCTTTTGATTTTCTGCGCATTTAAATGTTCAATGGAGGCTCACAAAGAGAGTCGCAATAACACATAAAATGCACTAACCAGGCTTCTTCTTGTTCATGTGCCAGAATTGAGATGTTTGTAGTTGCAGAAACCAAATCATTGCACATTAGCATCGTTGCACACAATCGCTACCGGCTCATGTCATATGTTCGGCTCTCTTTGTTTGGAATTTTTCGAGCATGCGCGGTCGTGAGTAATCGACTGCAGTGCCTTCTTATTTTTTTTCGCACACTCTCTCGGGGACTAGAGAATTCAATCGGTTCTGACTCTCGCGTTCCGACAGACGTGTCTAAAATTTTTCCTTTTTCTAAGTGGAAAAAAATCTTATTAGGAAAATCGATAGATTAATTCCTCAAAAGAAGAAGAAGATGAATCAAAAGTGCTATTTCAAAATTAAAAAGTAAATTTTTCAGTGCAATCTTTTGAGTTTGAAGTTTTTTTGTTCGTCCGCGTTTTGAGTTTTCTCCTAATTTTCTGTGAATATAAAAATCAATTTTTTTCTGCTATAAATCAATGCTTCAAGAAGACTACTGAGTCATTGACCGCATTCACAAAAAAAGAGTCACCAAACAAGCGAGACGTCGAAGATTTTTCGAGGAAGTAAATAAATACAACATTAATCGACATATTGCATAATTTTCACGCTCATCAAGGCAAAACTAGAGAAAAGTTTCACAACACAAGAAAAATTGCGACAGGAGGAAATTTTCAGTGTTTCAAGTGTATGTATTTTTACGACTAAAAAAATCAGTATAAACTCATCATAACATCGTCTGACGATGCTCAAACTTGCGCGATAGAAACTGTGCCAAAAAAGATTTCGTATGAAAAAAGGGATGGAAACTTTTTAAACAAGAAAAATATTAAAAATTTTAAGCTTCTGAAAATCTTTTATAAATTTTTAAAAATTACTCCAAATCTAATCCCTTGCTCATTTTCATAGGTTTATTTTCCTAGTGATGTGAAAATTGCAGTTCGATGTAAAAATTTTAATGGCAACAACTCGCATGTTGAGACACATGCGTGGAAAAGTTATAAATATCAAGGCGATTGCGAGAGAGAAATTTCAGGGACATGCTCATGAATGTTGTTGTTGTCTCCGTGAACACTGCACATAATCGAGAAATTTTATCTCGCAATTTCAAAGTTTCAATTAAAAAGTTTGGTTTCTTAAAATTTTGAGATTTTGAGCGTCGACTCAGTTTACATTTTTGGAGACATTCGATATTTTATTGAATAAGCAAACTGTGACATGGGAACAAATAATTCGTTGACTTGGTATTTTAAAGTTTTAAATGAGTCACTGAATATTTTGTCAAGTTGGGTTTTAAAATTTGAAAATTTACTCAAAAATTAAACACGTAAAAATTTAAATCTGAAAATTCCTTCAAAGATTTTCACTTTTCACCGAGACTAAGCATAGCTTGAATATTTCTACAGACGAAATAAATAATATCATTAGTGAATCGGCGATTTTTATTTATTCTGTAAATATTGCCATTTGTGTCAGTCATGTGAGTTGTTAATAAACACTCTCCAATTACTCTTTTTATTTCATGAACTATATTTTGAGAGGGTTAACAAACTTGCTGACGAAAATGAAAAATCTATTTTCATCTTAATGGCGCAACTCCGGCTTTTTTTCACGAAATTTTTTCTTCTTATATTTTACGAAATAATTTTTTTTGGCGAGTGCTTTTGGAATAATTTTTCTCTTCCTATTGTGGTATTACATGAAACGTCATGTTTAATTATAGGAATTTTTATCATATTTGTAGTCGTTCATTATTCAAGCTTGTCGTGATTGCTTTCATTAGTGTAATGCGGTAATTATTATGTACTAGAATTATTTTTTGAGGACATGAAACTTGCAAATTTACTAACATTAAAAATTTTGTAAACTTAAACGACTTAATTAAAAATAATTGATTTAAAATTGGGAAAATGAAAGTTTTCTTGTCACTTAAATTTTTAAAGTTTTTAACTTTAGATTTTCTCATTTCAATGTCTCGTTAACCTTCGAGCTGAATTGCTATGACATTGCGAGGATTATTGCAAAATTCATCACCATAGAAATGCAACGTCGTCACTAATCTTCGAGTGCTTTTAACTTTTATTGATTTTTTGTGCATATCCATAACATCTCGAATTTAGTGTTTACCGTGCAAATATTACGCAGTGGAAAAATGGAAATTTAAATCCTTTGAAAATTTTGAATAACAGTTCGTTATAAAATGAAATGAAATCAAATGATATCAAATCGTGATTTTAAATAATTATAATTTGATTTGTAATTAAGGTTTGTTTTGTTAAAATTTGAATGTCGACCTAATTTTTAAGAATTTTTTTTACAAAAGTTTAAATTTTAGATTTGATAAATAAAAACCAAAAAGTTTAAATATTTCCAGACAATTTTTAACGTATTTTGTGAATAATTTTTCCATCTCTATATTAACATAAATAAATTAAGTTGATTCAACTCATCAACTTTTTTTTTCATCACACCCTTCCACAGTTTTTCCACCTTCTCATTTTGATTCTCTATGAATCATTGAAGTTGATTAAAATTCAACAACTGACTTCATTCTTATTCATAAACTTTCTCATGATTATTATTCATCACAATTTATTTAATATTTGACTTTCATAATGGAAACTTCTGAATGTGAGATTGAAGTTCTTCCACATTCATGAAGACATTGCAGGAAGCTTTGTGTTGTAATTTTTAGAGAAAATAATTATAAGCAAGCTTTCGTGTAAAAAAATTTTGATCTGCGACATCGCCGCTAAGTCACTGACGCAAATTCAATTCTTTCTCATTTTACGACTCAAATTGTCTAAATCTTTCTCATTTTACGACTCAAATTGTCTAAATCTGTTTGGTCTCACAAAATTTGTTGGCACGCGATTATCACGATGTCGCCTGGTGAGCTTTAGTATCAAATTTTGGCATCTAAGTTAAAATTAATTTTGACAAGCATGTCACACAAGACTTTTCGAAAATTCGATGAACTTTCATATTTATTTAAATTGTGCTAATTAGAAAAATAATTAAAGCATCAACGAAAAAAAAGAAAAACTGCAAAACCTAACAGACTAGAGAAGAAAGAAAATTTTATGGTATTTTTAGAATAGACGCAAAATTCTTGATATAGTTAATGACGTCACGATTTTGTTAAAAAATTACAAGAATTTAAAAAATTTAAAAAATTATTTTCGTAAATTTAAAACCAAATTTTTAAATCATCACTCACCAAAAACTCTCAAAAAAAATAATTTTCCCTAGAAATCACAAATTAATTTTCATAATGAGAAAAACTTTCACTACAAAAATAATTTTCTCTTTTCATATGAATTAGTTAAAGCACGTGTGCATCATTTACGCACTCTTTGAGTGCCAAAAACTTTCCGATGAAAAATGTTGATGATGAAATAGACAAAAAGAGGAGAAAATATTTCATTTCGGCAGTTAGAAAAGAAGAGGAGAGGAAACTCAATTAATGAAAAATTGATGTAAACATAAAAGTGCGAGATTCGGGAAAGTTTACATGTAAAAATTGAAAACATATTTACTGACAAAAAGGAGCGTTCAGGGGAAATGGAATGTTATTGTTAAGTTTGTAAGAAAACTTAAAAATATTTGTTGGAATTTTTTTAAAAAATCTTTTCATTAAAATTTAAAAAATCTCAAATCAACTTAAATATTTTTGACTACACGTTCTTCTAGTTAGATCATATGACTCCAATTGGATGAACGAAACATGTTCAAACATGCACAAATGCACGTGTTAATCTCCTTCTCTCATTCTCATTTTCTGATGCCAACAACCTAAAAAGAAAATAAGAAAGGATCATAAAAATCCACTAGTTAAACAGTTGTGAGGATGTAAAGCATCAATTTGTGGTCATTTATAACTTGCTCAACACACGAATAATACTTTCGGTTTATGAAATTTCTCTCACACACGATTTATTTTGATTCTCTCGCTCTCGGAAGAGGAAAAGGTTGAAAAAAATTCAGTTTGACAGTGATCGTCTAGTGTGAGGGTTGATTGTGAACTTTTTTATTTGTAATTTTATCCACTCGCGGCTTAATTTGAGTACGTTTAAATAAATTGTGTTTGTGTTTGATTTAAAATGCGGCATTTTATTAAAAATTAATATTTTGAGCATTTTTTGAATTTTAAATTTTTTTGTGAAAAAAGATAAAAAATTAATTTATATTGAATAGACAAATATCTATTAAAAAAATTTAAATATCAAGAACACTTAAAACTTTCATATTAAAAAACCACCTCAAGTTGTTACCCATCCCAACAGCACTCACGGCTATTGAGCGCGTCATGATAAAAATCTGATGTGACTTTGAAATATGATAATTTATTCCTAAATGCAAACTGATTTTGCTAAAATAAGAAACCTACATGGTGTTCCATAAAAATAAAGCACTCGAAAAATTGAGCCATAATGCACACACGAATAACAGCAGAAAGAGTACAGATGAGCGATTCTTCGTATCATCATATTTGTATCGATTATAGATCGCATGAGCGCATTTATAAATAGAAAGTCAAAATGTTGCGTATATAAATATTGGAATGGAAAATTACCAAGAATGATTTTTTAAGAAACAGGAGGAAGAAGGAAAGAGAAAAAGAATATCTTCGGTTGCGTCAAAGAATTCAATTTATTTACGTGTGTCTTTATGTCAAAAATTCTGCTGAGTCGCATTTTCCAAAAAGTCAAGTGTGAGACGAAAATTATCATCGGTAAAAAAATTTTCAATGCCAAGAAAAAACTTATCGATTGATGCCAAAAAAAAAAGTTAAAAGAAAGAAGTGTTTTGAGAAATTTTGCGCCATGGAAGAAAAATTTGATTTTAAAAAAATTATAATTTTTAACGGTTTTAATAATTTTGTAATTGAATAATTAAAAGAAAATTTTCTAACGGTTTTTTAAAATTCAAATAAATTTTTTAAAGATTTTAAATTTTTCTCGATAATTAAAAAACTCGAAGCTTAACTTCTTTGTTCCCCCCGAATTACTTTTTACTATATTTTCTGTAACATTTTCTTTCTCATAAAACCTTGAACAATATTCAAAAAAAGAATTTTCTCTCGAGATTGTCAGCAGACTCGCGATCGAAGTGTGAGCGGAGATTTAAGAAAATATTTTTATCTTGTACGACATTTGCAAGTTGTGAAAGTGAAAATTAACGATCGCTTTCGTAAATGGGAAAAAATAATATGCTTATGCGTCATGTCGAGATCATCAACCTGCTTTTTTATTAGGGGTTTAAGATTTGATCATGTGTGTGGCACTGAGGCTGCGATGTTTATTTACAGAAAAGAATGTTGATAAACATTAATTTTTCTTTGATGGCACTCAAGTGGATTGACGGAGTGTTGCGCACTTTCTACCGCATTTTTAAGAAAAGAATTTTAAGATGATTTGAGTGTGAAATTCATTGAGGTTATTTTTAAGATTTACGATCCACTTTCGGGAGCATTTTTGGATGCTTTTGACCCTCACAGAAATTTCTTATTGTGTCCACGTTAAATCTACTCAATCAATTAGACCAAACCCAAAATGTAAACGAATTAAGTGAATTAAAACAAGTAAAAAAATTGCAAACGACGATAATCAATCTTGATGTCGTAATTTGTTTGACAATTTTTCACACTTGCCGCGCGCGTCTTAAATGTAAGCTCATAACAACAATAATGAAAACAAGCTCAATCAACATGCGATTTAAGTTGTAAAAAATTTATTTACTAATCGAATCGAAGTTTTGCGAAGGTTGTGCAAAAACAAGCACGGAGTGGAAAAATTTTGTGAATAAATTTAAATAAATTAATTATTTAATTAATCAAATTTAAATTATTTTAAAAACATTTGGTAATTTTCCATCCCTTGAAATCCACCCCCCGCATCCAAACCGACGCAAATAGATGAAAAATATTTTTCTTTATTACCTCAAGCCCCTTTGAGACTTTAGACTTTTAAAACATATCATCTCTCTTCTTTTTAAATAGACTCACGATCGTGATCAACGTAAATAGAAATCATCGGGACGAAAACAAATTGTTTTTTCTCTCTCTCGCAACAATCGCCGCACACTTCTCAGTCAATAATAGGACGTCAACACAAGACAAACAGTTGGGCGCGAAAATTGTCTTATAAGGAAGAGTTAAGAAGTGATCGTTAATCAGTTTAATATCAACTACGAAAAACAACTAAAGCGAAATAAAATGTCGAGAATGAATGGACATGCCGAAGAGGCTGACAAGCTCGTGGAAGTTCCACAATATAGCTTGATCAAGTTGAGGAATATGTTCAAAGCCAACTGGCCGAAGAACATCACTGCTTACTATTTGCTTGAGAACTACATGGAATGGCTCGAGAAAGTGAACAACATGAAGAACTTGAAAATTTACTCATTGAATGGCGAATGGCGAAAGGACGGAACTTTTGTTATCATTGTGAGTAAAATCTTTGATAAATACCCTGTCGGCAATAATTAAAATTAAATTTTGTGAAATTTCAAAAATTTAATTTAGTGAAATTTAAAAATTGCTCAAAATTAATTAAAATTAAATTTTGTGGAATTTTTTAATAAATTTAAATTTGTGCCGCTAGGGTTGCATCAAATTATTTCCCATTAATCCTCAATTAAATTTTTCCAATTAAATTTTAGGATCGTTATCGTTTGTTCATGTACTCGCTCGATGAGAGCAATAAAAAGTTGAAGCGCATTTTGAATTTATTGGATTGGAGCAAGGGATTTGACGTGTCGAGCGTTTGCCAGCGACATTTACCCGCAGTATTGCAGGTGATTGAGAAGAAGCGATTGCCGGTTGAGAAGAGTTTCATGCTCAATTTCCATTATTTGCCGAAAGATGAGGCGTTGGCTTTCGATTGCCAGTAAGTGAAATTTTATTAGAAAAAAATAAATCAATTAACAATTAAAATTTTTCGCACTCATTTATAGTTCACCCGAGGGAATTTACTTGAAGCAATTGGTTCCGAATGATGGCATTAAAATTAACGATTTGTGGCCACATGCACACAATGGATCGTTGTACTTTATTCAACGGCTGATTGAGATGAACTTAAATATCGGTGCATTCACGAAAGACGAAGATGAGCTCATCGCCTGGTGCCTTCGAATTGAGATGGGAAGCTTTGGAAGCTTGCAAGTCGATGAGCGCTTCCAACGACGCGGTCTCGGCTCGTTGATTGTCAAAATTATGTCAAAGCAACTCGCTCAGATTGGAAAGGACATCACAGCCGGCATTGTTGACTCGAACTACAAGTCACGAAACATGTTCCAAAAGTTGGGCTTTAAGCACATCGATGACACACATTGGTTTACGATTTTGCCGACAATCCCTCACTTTCGATGGGTCGACTAAGCAGCAGCTCCACTCTAAATAATTTTACCTAATCTATTTTTGACTTATGGACGGGTCCCTAATTAGAGTTTTCTTTGTCATATTTTATTTTCGATTAGCACTTAAGTGACTTATTGTGTGGAAGAGCATAAACGATGGAAGGAAGTTAAAATTAATTGATAGCATTCTCTGTGTTAAGTTACCTACATTTTATCAAATTATATATTATCGACTTTTATTCAATGTAAGCAGAACGAACTTTTTACTGAGAGAAAAATTAAAAATTTATGATTTTAAATTTCGTTAATTAATTAATTTCTGGTGGCAATTTTAACAAATTTTTATTAGCAGTTTAAAAAATTCAATTGGGAATTTTAAAGGTTTTATTTAATAATTCCTGGAAAGTTGAGCCACTTAAAAAAAGCCGTTTGAATTTTTAAATATTTAAATTATTTTTTCAAAATTCTCAGTAAAGTTTTGCAATTTTCTTTTAGAACGTTCATGATATTGCTAAGAATGATATTTTCAAGCTATTTAAAAAACTTTTAAAAACTCCAAGTGTATTTTTTTCTATAGGTTTTAGAATTTAATGAATTTTATATTTTATTTAGTGACGTCACTGACAATTTTCTGCAGAGGTTTGGAAAAGTTTTTACAATTTTTCTAAATCTTTTAATTTTATTAAAAAATTTAAAACAAATTTCAAAATCTTTTAATTTTTTTAGTAATTTTATTCCAAGAAATAATTAGACGCTAGAATTTTAAATAATATTTATCTCACTTTTCTAATCAGTGACGTCACAACTTTACAATTGACTTTGAACAAAATTTACCCAACCAGAAATTTGAATCAAAAATTTTAAAAACTAAAAATGTTAACTAGAAAAAAACCAGAAGACTTAATTAAGGGTGATCATTTGGTGATCCTTCTATCTTCTTACTAAATATGTATTATGAGCACTGTTCTATTGTGTAGAGCTCACCACTCCCAAGTGAATTCACCGAAAAAATCTTTACCTATCTTTAATCAATTTATTTAAAAATGATATTCATTAGGGAATTTTGATAGAAAATTTAAATGAAAGGATTTTTCTTTTCCTCATTTTTAGAAATAGAAAAAATAAAATAAAAATTCATTTTTTAGAGGAAAATTATCCTTAGACACCTTTTTTATTTATTTCCTCAATTTTAATTGACTTGATGATGAAGTACGAAAAAGATAAATTAAATCACAAAAAAAAACAAGAGAGAGAGAACAAAAATATATGTTGGACATGATTCAAGATGAAACAAAATATTTAAAAAGAGAAATAATAGAGGACTTAGTGAAATATTGTTGAGTGATGATTGCACGTCTTAGCGCACCCTTAAAAGAGTTTCAGATTAAATGTCTTTAGAGATTTCTGGCTTGGTGGAATATTTAACGGTTGACGAAAGTTTGAAAATTTAACGTATACTAAGAGTTTAAAATACGTAAGAAGCAATTAAAACTTTCCAATTCTTTGAAGTTCAAGAAATAACCGTTAAAAGTTTTCACTAATCCGAATTTATGCCGTAGCTCAATATTCAAAGAAATTCAATTCTCTTCAAATTGCTCACGTTTTAAAAAATATCACAATTTAATAACAATATGATAATGTAGCAAAAACGAGTCGGTGATGATTCACTTTTAAAAAAATATTTATAAACGAAAAAAACACGTGAAGGAAAAAAACCATTTTTTTATGTTTAAATTGAAATGCGCTAATTTAAATAATTTATTTCATCAACTACCTCTCTGAGTTTTGATTTCAACAAAGATGTAATAAATTAACTGTGCAAGGTTCGGACTCCTCTTAAAGTCTTCAAATCTTGATATAAAAAATTATTAAATTTCAATGTCAATAGAAATCAAAAACTATAATCACTATAAAGTCCATAGTCTACAACACACTTAAATAGAAATAAAAACACATTGATGTTGATGTATTTTTGCATTTGATAAATGATTGAATGGCTTAAATGCGATTGATTGTGATTTGTAAGAGAAAAAAAATGAAAGTTTAAATAATTAGAAATTTTATTATTTTCTCTGAAATAAAAAAAATAAAAAAAAAGTCTTTAAAATGGAGAAAATTTAAAGTGTTTTAATTTCTAATTCAAGACATAAGAATTTTGTTAATTAATTAAAAAATATTTCATCGAAAACGCAATTCCACCTTCAGCATTTTAAATTAAATTAGTTTCTTTCCGCACGTTTTATCGACGTCATTAATTCTCACTTCCACATTGTTTTTTTAAAGTTCATGACCAACTGATATCGTGTCGCTTGAGCACGAGTTCTCGATAAATCGGTTTGTTATTTTCAATGCGATTTAAATTTAAAATTAGATTTTCTTACGAAGAAGAATTTTTGAACGTCACCACGTGAGTAAAGTTTTGTGAAATATTCATAGAAAATTTTCTAATTTAATTTCAATCAATAGAAAAACTTCTTTGATGTTCTGACAATGAAAGAACTTTTAAACGAGTTTCTTCGGATGTGATTTCTAATAAAAGAAAGCTCAAAGCTAAAACTCAGAGAGAAAAAAGCTTTTTACCGTTGAGATTTGTTTGAGTTTCCGATAATCAAACAGAAAGTCCAGCCAATCCCAAAACAAAAAATAATTAAGCTTTCGAATAATTTTATTTCACTTGATTATAATTTTTAGTGTAACCCACGAAGTGGTGTAACACTTATATGCGCCTATTTCCGTCCGTCCGTCCGTCTGTTCCATCGAGATCTCGGCTCCTGAGATAGCTAGAGACTTCTAGTTTTCGCCAAATGGTAGGTCTATGAATTTAGATTCGGCCATTTTAGGAATTATGAGGGTCATGACCACAGGTCGTGCCATGGACAGCCCTAAATGCCATTTTTCACACAAATTTCCTGTTATATGGCTTCATGTATGTCGTTGAACTCGTATTTGTATCAGGAATCGAAAGGCATTGATGATATTTGAGGAATGTCTATCATGGCCATCCAAGAGTGCCACCAATGTCCATCACGGCCGGCCAGTAGTGCCCCTAATGTCCATTTTTTAAAAGTATGGCTTCATGTACCTCGTTGAACTCGTAATTGCATCAGGAATTGATTAGCATTGATGGTTTTTGAAGAATGACCGTCACGGCCGGCCAGGAGTGTCCAAGGAATGCCACTAATGTCCATTTTTTAAAAGTATGGCTTCATGTACCTCGTTGAACTCGGAATTTGACCAGGAATCGATTGGCGTGGATCTGAAAATGGAACACTATGGAAAATGGAACACAGTGGAAAATGAAACATAGTGGAAAATGGAACATAGTGGAAAATTGAACATGGTGAAAATGAAACATAATGGAAAATGAAACACAGTGGAAAATGGAACATAGTGGGGAAATGGAACATAATGGAAAATGGAACACAGTGGAAAATGGAACACAGTGGAAAATGGAACACAATAGAAAATGGAACATAGTGAAAATGGAACATGGTGGAAAATGAAACACAGTGGGAAATGTAACATAATTGAGAAATATTTTCCATAAGGCTTCCCTTTTGGCTTTTCCAAGGCTTCTTCATAGGACTTCCCCATGTTACATTTCCAATACTGATCTGTTACAAGTGGGTTACACGGCAACACCCACGTGTGGGTTTTGAAACATTTTTTCTAAATTTTTTATTGTAAATTCAGCAGCGTCAGCAAATAAAATGGAAGTTGGCTTAAATTTATCTTAAATTAATTTTGCTTAGAATTTAATCTTGTACAATTTTCATCGAAATTCGTTCTTTAATTAGGTTTAAATATTTTTAATTTACGTAAGTTTTGAGTTGCAAGTGCTATCGGTTATTTTGCTGCTGTCAGTTGACAGAGTCGATTCTGGACGACTTTTATGATGATGATGATGATGGTGGTGTAAAGATGGAGGTTTCAGAAGATTGTTTTGCTGCATGTAACTATCGACTTTCTTTTTATCGTCAGCTATGTCGCAGTGATGATAAATGTGACCAAGTCGTGGTGCAAGATGCGTTGGACCTTCGAGTAGTAAAGGCGCTGTTTTTACTCGATGTTTCATCATTTCCATATTTATTTCATGCTCTTCTTGACGCAGCTTTTGTTCCGCTCGACGTGTTGCAAGCCGAATAGCAATTTCATCATCGTTGGAAGTTCTAAATTTTTTTTTGAAAATTATTAAAATTAATTTTATATTTTAAGATTTATGAATTTAAGTTAAAATGAAAATTTTAAAATAATTCGAATTTCCAGAAATTTTTAAAACTTACTCCAATGTCATTTGTTGAAAAGCATGACTATGCTTCACACCCCACGATGTCTTTTTGCATTTATTTATCATAATTTTTTCCTTTGCCTCTTTGAGCTTTTTCAACTTTTCTCGACTTATTTCATACCGAAGTGTGGCGGCCAAATTAGGTCGATTTACAGGATAAATTGGAGTAATTTTATCATCAGGTGAATCACGATTTTTTCCAGTTGTTGTAGTTGTCGTTGTTTCCGACTAAAACATCATCAATACTTTATAAATTATTTCACTTTCTCAACAATTTTTTAAGCACCTTAATACTGCCACGGTCTCGATCACGCGTCTTCGAGTCAAAGATGTAGGACTTTGCAAATTGACCCCGCGATGCTGCAATTGCACTCTTCGCCTTTCTCAGTTTCCTCTTCAATTTCTTTTTTCTAGAAATGGGAGAAAATACAACATTTTGCTTATCTGTGGAAGTCACAGCTGTGGCCGCATGTTCAATATCCAATTCTTCCAATGCTTCATTTTTCTTCTTTTCATTTTCGCGTTTTGCCATCGACGGAGGTAATTTTGAAAGCTTTAAAAGCTCTTCGGCCCGCAATTTTTTATTTAATGCCCTGAATATTTGGCAAGAAAAATCGATAATGGATTATTTCGACTAAACGGGGTCAGTGCACCACTTTTATTTACCTAAAATAATTATCTTCCCACATTTTGTAGTGAAAGTAATTGCAAAACAAATTTTTTGGAAATGGCTTTGCGCGAAAGTTGCATTGTTGATCCAAATTCTCGGGATGTTCTTCAGTGTCGGAAGAGTCGGAGTTGTTTTTAAGTTGAGGTGTGGAGAAGCTTCGACTTAAACATCTCCGCGATGAGCTTCGAGATTCGTGAAATTTGAAGGGTTTTATTTGTGATGTGAGCTTGATGGCGGAGTCGAGGCGAGCAAGTTCACTTCTTGAATTTAAAATATTTAAATTATTACATGAGATGTAAAATGAAGAATTTTAAATCAATTTTTAACTCACTTATGCTTTTGATCTTCTTGAACTTGCTTCAATAAAGGAATTCTCGATGTTATTGGAATGTCTTTCATTGGATCTCTCTTAACACTATGATCGACACTCTTTAACTTATCTTGAGTTATATCACTGTAAAATTTGCACTCTTCGACTGGCTCTTTTTGATATTTTCGATCGTTCAGTTGACTTCTAGTCGGACTAATTGACTTGCTTCGATAATTTTTTAGTGAATTGAGCAATTCATAGTCATCATTAACATTTGACACTCTCGATTGCTGTTTGTGAGATCGCGAGTCTGCTCTACTTGTTCGAGGACGCGATGTTGCTGACGATAGTCGTGAGTTATTATCGCGCTTTCGACATGTTATTGATCCATATTCAAGCTGCCAACTGCTAATTGAATTTCCATCGTCTGCAAAGCTTATGTGCTCAGTGATATTTCGCTTTGTCTCATAAGCGCTATTTCCAATTGAAAATGAATCAAAGTGATGGGAAGACCGTGAGCCATTTTTGTCGGATGACTTTTTCGCTTTTGACTTGTGCGATTTTTTAGGTTCCGTCAAGAGTTGCTGTTTCTTTTTGAGTTGATCCAATTCATGGTAAAATTCCTTTTCCGGCAAGTGGTTGATATCACTGTAGTCTGAAAAATGTTTTACAACAATGTGAGTGAAAAATATTTTTCGTGTAATGCATCACCTGGAATGCTATTGTAAAATTCTTTAAGTGACAAAAAATTCATATCGAGTGGAATGGATTTTTCGAGTGTTTTCTTCTTGACGCTATTTGCACGACTGCGATGGCAATGCTTGAACATTTTTAACTTTTTAAATTTGAAATTCTGACAATGATTTTTTTATATTTATTTGACTTAGGCTGAAAGTGCTCCACAACTTAGCTGATGAAAAAAATTTTAATTCTAACTTCAATAATTTGTTTACTCGTTTTTTTGGTAGTCATGGAAATCGAATATCTTTGTATGAGTGCATGGTGTCAGGGTGCGAGAAAATTCCATATGATGTGACCCAAAAAAAAACTATCTACATAAACTTATGCATTGTTTTTATTATTTTTCATAAGTGCGCGCGAAATGTGAACTGAATTATTTCATCATCTATCGATCAAACGTAAATCATGAAAAAAGGAAAATTTACAAAAAACTCGGTTCATGTCATGACTATTCACTTTTTGTGCTGGTCGTTTTAAAGATGTTGCAATTTTCACACAAATTATTTGAAAGTTTTGAGAGGACTTAAAATGGTTCGATTTAAGTAAAAATTTGGCCAATTTACAAAATTGTTATGGATTCTCTAAAAAATTACTTAAAATCTAGATTTTTTTTTAAAATGTTAAAAAACTTAAAAAAATCGTCAACATAATTTCAAATAGTTTTGTCATAAATAATTTAAAATTTTTTCTTCATCATGAAACGAAGTATTTGATGCTCCCACCTGTTGCCACAATCATCTGACTCTCTCGTTCACCACATTATTTCATACATAGATGACACTAGCGCTCGTGATTCGTGTTCCACTTTCATTGCATCCCAGAGTTATGCTGTTCCGTAACCAAAATAATTTTCATACACACAACCAAAAGGTTTATTTTGATTTTGTAACTCGATGCGAGAAGACGCATAAAAAGGCGAAAGTGGAATTATGAGAAAAAGACAGAGAGAGAGAAGTTAAATAATTTCTGTTTTTTTAACTCATTTACTAGTGAAAGTGAAGCAGAGAATTGCAATGAAAAACGTAGCCGTAAGAAGTTAAAGGAATTTTCAATCGCGAATATCAAAAGTTTAAAGTTCGCCAAGTGTCTTAAAATAAAACACAAAGAATTTGCAACAAAAAAAAATGAAAATTTTTATGTAGAAAAAAGTAGGTGCAAAAAAAGCTGTTGGATAATTAAGTCATAGACATTGCGGTGAGCATAATCGCACAGAAGAAAAAAATCAATGAAATTCCATCAAAGTGACTCAAAAAAGAAGACAAAGTCGACCAAACCCATGAAAAAAAATCCATCTCAGACTCTTGAGGAAAATTCACTTTTCTCTCGCCCTCATGTGAATCTTTTTCTCTTTCTCTCGACAACTCAACATTTTTATTTTGCGAGACAATATGAATAATTTTCCGATACAGCTTTATTTATAGCTCGTGCCATTGTCGCACCACATGTGCTCTTCTCCTTTTCGATCGCTTTATTCTGGAAAAATTACGACACGATGAAAATTAATAAAAAAGCAATCGCGAGAAAATTTTATAGTTTCTTGGGATGGAAAAATTTTGCTGCAAAAATTTGGCATTGAAATATTTATTTTCGTAAATAATTCAAAACATTTTCTAAAAACTTTAAACCTTCAAATTCAAAAAGCCGAAAAGCTTTCCATCCCATGACCTTTCGCGCACTCCGTCGACGAAAACTGTAATAATAATTTCTGTGCGAAATAAAAAAAAGTTGTTTGGGATGATAAAAAACGATAAATTAGTATCTGGGGAGTGAGAGCGTATAGCGAGACGGAAGCCCAAAAAGCAATATATTATTATGATGATTAAGCGATGTAAAATAGTCGGCTTTTTACGCATAAAAATAAAATAATTTTTATCACTCTCTCAGCCGGTTACTCGGATTGTTTATCTCAAAGCGATGACTTAACATTTCTTCGATTGAAAGTCTGAGATAAATTGTGGTAAAATTGATAAATTTTTTTATTAGTTATTGAAATCTCTTGTGGCACAGTCAGAAAAAGCGTTATGGTAAAAAATTTAAGTTAAAATTAAAAAAAATTAATTAAATTTCTAAATTAAATTTTATAAGTGCACACACATAAATTTAAATTTAATGTAAACAGTTTTAATATCATCCTGCGTGGGACATGGCCAAATGTTACCTTAAAAATCAAAAAATCCTCACACAAATAAAATTTAAATCTCGGCTCCAACGTATTTTCAATAGACAATTGTATACAAAAAGTATACTTTTATTTAAATTTACGGCTCCAACGGTTTTCATGTCCCACGCAGGAATATCATAAGCAATTGTTCCCAATCAAATATTTGACTAAATTAATTAAAATCCACAATTTGAAAAATCTTTTTTAGTAAAAAATTTCATGACACAACGAAACAATTTTTCTCTACTCCACTGACAATCTCATGTTAATAAATTCGACATTCAATTTCTCGCTGTAAAAAAAATAAAATCGAATGTGTATATCACAAGCTCATTGTGCTAATTTTTTTCTGCTCTCCTCTCACACATCGCCTTATAGTCTCTATGACGATGCGAAATCATGATAATATTCACGGAGAGGCGCAAAGGTGCCGAATGTGTTTGTGATAAATTATTGTCAATTTGCAAGTCAGCCGTTCTTTTCCGAGTCACTCGAGAGTGACGATGGAGTTTATAATAAAATGGAGCATCTCATGTGAGGATGCGATTTTGGCACTGTCATGTCCCGATGGAGAAAATTTATTTCTTTTTGTGTGACACAAAAAATCTTTTTAATTTCATGAGACACAAAAAATGAGTCAAAATTACCATAAAACACTAAGCTGATGTGTCACTCGATTCATCACAATTTCATAAAGCACTTATCTTATAACGCGTGAGAGAGATTTGCTGAAAAGCTCGCGTGAACTGAAGCAAGATTAACGAGAGACGTCGCAAAGTTGAAATTGGATTTTATGCGTGGAGCTTGAAAAAATTGCTCGCGACATTGACTTGATAATAATGTAGACGATGTACATCGTATGAGACAATAATAATAGCAATTTACATGTTGAACAAAGTCAGGGTGGATGACACCGGTTAACTTTTGAACATACTGCATAGATATTGACGATCCCAAGAGTCATTCTGCCGCAAAAATCTCCATACAATTCTCATTTAATTCTTCTTCTCTATTGCGCACAAGAAGAAATTTTCTTCTTCAACTCTTACGAAATTTTTTTATTTCTGATGATGATTTATGAGTCGTGCGGCAAGTCAAATTTCGCCAATTATTATGTGAAGTTTTCTCTCTGTGTGAGAGCCGAAAATCAAAGTTGTCTAATCAAAGCAATTAACCCCATCGCCATATCGGTGTGCATCGCTTATTTGCTTAATAAATCGTGATCATGATGTTCGGCATTTTAATCAATTTAATCGATTTGACCATTTGCATGCGGTTTAGGTGAGGGTTTGAAGTGCTTAAATAGCTTTATAGGATTTTTGTATCAAATAGTTTTAAATTGAGATTTATAGATTTTTTATTCAAAAATATTATTTTAAAGTTTAGAAATTAATTTTGTTAAATTTGGGTTTCAAAATTTGTTTTACCATCTTAAAATAGTTTTGGCAAGCTTTGGAAAATCATTAATTACCATACGTATGGTATGCATACTCTATTTCACCTGAATTAGAAGCACAATTTTTTACCTCGCTGTTGAACTGTGACTATTGACATGATAAATAATGCGGGTCATTTCCATTTCGTTGATGATTATTTTCCGCCTCACATGACGCAAAATCATATACGCCAAAATCTAAAATTTAGCTCAATACACATGAGAAAGCCATAAAATGAGAGCAAAGCTTCAATTATTCATTAGTCACTCGACCAGCAATTCCATTAGTACAAGTCCAATCTGGAAGTGACTCTCACCGAGGTTTTCCCCTTTCTCTCTCTCTCGCCATTAATGCAGAACGTAATTTGAATACGTAAATCCGCCAAGTGACAAATTTTTTGTTCATTTTAGGCATGAAATTTTTGATGCGTTGAATGATTTTAAATTATGTACTTAATTATAGATTTTTAAATTTACTCTAAGTCAGCTTTTGTATCTTTAATTGAAAATATATTAAAATTTTAAAAGTCGTTAAATATTTAATTTATTTCCTGTAGTCTAAAATTCAATTAAGAAATCACAAACTCCAAAGTTTAATCCCTCGAATGTTCTTTCCATTAATTCAATGTGATGTCATAAACCGCGAGTTTACACGAACAATAATAAAATCATACACACACACATTTGCTGATGAAATTTGCCTCCTTTTTACGGTTCATTTTATCTCTGCGAATATGAACATTCAAAAAATGAGGCATGCGTTTATTTAATTAAGAAAATCATCTTTACGGCAGTGTTTTTCTTTTCGAATAAAGAGAGAAGAGAAGAAACAGTGTGAGTCTCTCTTTAATGAATTCGCTTCATTTTAATTTAATTCCCTTTCGTACAACAACCGCAATTTAATTAATTAAAAACATTTTGTTCGCACACTGTTGATGTCCGTACGCATCAATTAATAAGCAATCATTCACTTTTTGGTTCTCTTCTGGCATTTTTTTCGGAAATTTTTGTCTGTCGATGCGGAAAGTTTAAAAAGTAAGTCACGTGGCAAATAAATTAGATTCATTCTAAAATTTTAACTAATTTGTTAAATAATCTTTAATTTTTATTTTTTAAAACGAAAAGTTTTTTAAACTTATTTAAAACCGTTAAAAATTTAAATTTTTTGTTGTACAAAAATTCAATTCCTTTTGAATTTATTTTAATTACGTTCTCGAAGGGATCAAAAATTACAAAGTCATCATTAACGTCATAGACTCTCGACAATTATCCTCTCCATGACACCAAGCAATTAAAAACCGTCTAACTAAGCATTATGTTCGAATAATTTCTCCACTCGCATGTAAATATTTAATAAACGAAAAAAGCTCGACTTACTGCTGACACACTAATTGTCGTCTCGTTATTTTCATAATTGATTAGAAAGAATGAAACCTGTTGACCGTGAAAAAGTCTTCTCGAAAATTGAAATACATGAGAAGCCATCAAAAATGCCATTTATGGACACAAAAAAAAATCTGTTTTTTTTTTCATTTTACAATTAAATTTTTTGGTTTACGCTGCTAAAAAATTTAATTTCAAATTTAACTTAATTTTTTTTGTGTCCATATGTGGCATGAAAGTATAAATAGTGCCGTAATTGTTGAAGCATAGAACAATTTTTCAATATCAATTCGATATACTTGACGATGGCGGAAAGAATTGGTAACAAGCGTGTGGGCATGTCGAGTGAATCGATAAGATGAGAGAAATGACTTCAATATATATTTTTTTATCTCCCTTAATGGCATAATGAGATGGTTCACAGATGGTCATATCACAACACGAGCACTTTTTGTGCTCTTAATTTAATTAAGATATTTTTCGTGCTTGTGCTCACATTTGGATGTTTCACCATCTGATGACGAATGATGAGTGACCACTTGCGGTCAAGATTATGCCTCACTCGGCTTAATGTCGTTTCTGACTAATTTTTATCATGAAATTTAATTTGGCTCCTTTTTATGCAGGAATCTCATGAGGCATTAATGGAATCTCATCTTGTAATCTCGTAAAACTTTTCTCTCTCTATCACCGGGGACATTCTCGGAAGACTTTTTTTTGGATTGTCCTCTCTCGAAAAGGCATCCCAAGAAGGAAAAGATGGTAATAAAAGTATTTCCGGCAGTGTTTCGACGAAGAGGATGTTTACTCATAGCAGCAGCCATCATTTTAGTTCCTTTCACAATTTTCATCATTATCGGACCCGATTTAAGACTCGAACAGAATTTATCACAAAAATTAGCCGAATATCAGATGCGAGTTCAGTATTTGGAGGCAATGTACCGAGCAAAGCAGGAAGATGTCTCAATTCTCTCGCAATATTTAGGTTTGACAGCGGCAAATAGTAACATGAGCGAAAACAACAGTGCGCTTAGTAGCTTCAATAGTATCCTCGAGTCTCTTAGTCCCGAATCAAAAGCAATAATAAAGAATTTAACGATGGCATCGCATCAACGATTCTCATCATCGGCATTAAGGCTGCCCACGGCCTATCACTTCTTACCCCATCTCCTCGACGATCCCGCGTCATTGAGACCCGCATTTTTACAGTCAAAGGGTAGAACAGGTGTATCGATAGTATTAGGTGAGTTTAAGGCTTTGAAAAAATGTCAAATGTTTCTAGAAGCTTAACAATTTACTAAATAATTTTCATTACCAACAGGAATTCCAACTGTTAAACGTGATAAGCAGAGTTATTTGTTGAGTACTTTAGACAATTTAATCGCAAGCATGGACGATGATGAGGCAAACGATACGCTGATTGTCGTCTTTATCGGCGAGACCGATCTCGATTATGTTACTGAGATAGCGAAATCAATTCAAACTCGTTTCCCCGAGTATTGCGACAATGGTCTGATAGAAGTCATCTCACCACCCGCATCATATTATCCGGATTGGAATAAACTTCGAATAACCCTAAATGATCCGGCCGAGAGGGTGAAATGGCGATCCAAGCAGAATTTAGATTTTGCTTTTCTCATGGCGTACTCGCAAACAAAAGCAACCTTCTATGTACAGCTTGAGGATGATATTTTAGCAAAACGTGGCTACATCACAATCATGAAGCGATTTGCAGTGGCGAAGACAGCGAAACAAGATCAAGATCCTTGGTTTGTCCTCGACTTCTGTCAACTCGGCTTTATTGGTGAGTTTTTACAGTTATCTTACGGTTCTCGGCACGTAACGCTTTGTTTGCAAGGTTCCAAGTGTGCGCATCTGAATTTTAAGTAATAGTAAAAAAAGTCCGGCAATTATGAAATTCGCACTCGACTCGCGTATAATTTATCATTCACTTAACATCGTGAACTCAAAAGAGAAATGCTAATTAAATTCAGTTATTCTTAATTGAAATTGATGTGTGAGCGGAAAATTTAGATTTTTATGGTTCAAAAAGTCTCAAAATCTCACACATCGCGTTCAGATTTGCGGCGCATTAGAACGATTGCGTTAAGTAATTCAACAATGCTTATTTCCGCTAATTTTTTCCAACTCTTTCGACTTAACGGCAAAAATTGTTTTCTTCTTTATGTATTGACACTCGGCAACGCATATATTTTAAAGTGATTATTATCATGTCATTTAATATTCAATGGCATGTCTGAAATTGTATATATGTGTACAGTATTTGGATATCATGAGAGAATTTTACACATTAGCATTACAAATGTTGTTGAGACATGCGACGAGATGTGAAATGATAAATTACTTATGCATTTTTAACGGGATTTATGGAAATTTAGCTGAATGCCGATAATTTAGGATTCACCCTTTTAATTTAATTAACTTTATGTGACTCCATGCTCTTAGAAAATTTAATTAACGATAAAGATTAAAAAGGTTTTAATTATTTTTGAGGAATATACAAAAAAGACTTTGAAGTGAGTTTAAAATCGCTTGAGAGAATTTCAAAAAGAATTTAAAATATATCTTGAATTCTTATTTTGTTTGCGATACTTTTGATGATAAAAATACACTCAATTCTTGCTTCAATCCATCTCGTAATGTGCATTTAATAATAAACTTTGTTTCTTTAAAGTTGAATTTAAGTTTTAAAAAGCTTTTTTATTTTACAAAAGAGCTTTTTTAAAAAGTTTTTTCAAAGCCATTCATAAACTTTACAAATTATTCATTCAGTTCAAAATGATTGATAATTCTAAAAAACGAATTAAGATCTCATCAGCTCTGCACATAAACAATTTTCTCGTTGCAAGCTCAACTGTAGATTTACACCTTCAGATAAGTGCATTTGAATGCTTCTTTCTCATAAACATATTTGTTTGCGGTTAAGAAGCGTTAAAACAGCGAGCGAGTTTCAAATGGAATTCACAACAATAGGAATGAAGTTTTATTTATCTCCGCATCTAGTCAATGATTAATCATCGCAGTCACTTAAGTTTCACGATGTGTTGTGAGTTAATAGACACGTACATGACATAGATTTTAATAATATTCAGCATGTGTGTGTGTGTGAAGATGGCGCAAAATCTAGAAACGAAGAAGGTTTCGTGATGAAATTCTCTAAATCGAATTTTTTCTCTCTTTTCTTTGTCATCGAGCGCGCAAAAGATTAATGAAGCAATATTGCTACACAGCGTTGCTGAAATTGTCATACAATCGAGAGATTTATTGCTCTCTTTTTGTGCTAATGATGAAAAATTTATTTTATTTTCGTGAATTTTATGGGCGAACGATTTTGAAACCCCTCGAGATGAAACAAAATCAATATTTAGATATTAACGACACGAGGAAGATTCTCGAACGTGTTTCTGATCTTTTAACAATTTCATAATTCCAAAAGTAAATCGTGAAGATATATCGAGCGACAGAATTATTACAAAATCGACTTAGCTGTAAATTTAATTTTGTTTTGTCTCTTTTTTGAAGTTGACATGGAAGCGATTTTGTCATTTGAAGCACGTCGTGACTTATGAATAAACAGGAAACTAAAGCGATTGAAAGTGTTGAGAGATTTAATGTGATTTACAGTTTAGTGAATTATTATTGAAATATTTCTTTAACGTATTTTTAGAATTTAAATTTTTATTTTTCAGTTAAAGTTTAATTATTTTAAATTTAACGTTTTTTAAGAAGAAAAAAATTTTGGAAAAATTTCAAAGAAATATTTTCAAAGTAGGAAAATGCTGCAACATTCCTAACTTCTAAATCCGCCCATTTTCCACCCCTCAAGCGTAAACACTCTAAAAATCTTATTTGCAATCCATAAATATCCAAAATGTGTCGATACTCGACTTTGAACACAATTCTAGAATAAAATGCTCAATACTTTCAAGTGTTTTTTTCATTCCATCCCTACTTGACTGCGCCATAAATCACAGACATACACGTACGCTGAGAAAAAATCTCTTGCGAAAAATGATACACAAAGTAACACTCGAATTTAAATTTAAGCTCAGAAAGGGATTTCGGAGAAGGTGAATTGAGAATTTTGCGTCATTCTTCGCTCAAGTTGAAATTTATGCAACAAAAAGGATCTCAAGTGTTGTCGAACGGGGGCGAAGATGTTCTGAGAATTTTTAATAAGTTTTTAATCGCGAGGGTTCAAAATATTTTTGTAAATTTGTCTAAATAAGAAAAAATTACCTGCGGAAATATTTATAGATGCTTGCGAAAGTAAAATTAGAAAAAATATTGAGAAATTTAAAAGATTTTACTTCGAAGAATTGCAAAAAATGTTCCAGGAAAAATTAATTACCTAACTTTTAGATTTCAGAAACTTTTCTGAGGCGTTGAAATAAATTAAATTTTTGCAAAAAAGAAGTTAAGAAATTTTCGAGTTTCATCACATGAAAGTTTTCTTCTTATTTACGTCACACTACCCAAACGAGTTTATTTACTGCACTTAATAAAATCTGACATCATTTCTTTCTCTCTTTTCCACTTCTTCAGAAACGATTGCGCAACTTGCAGGAAGCAAAAAAAAATAATTGAAACGATAATCATTCGAATGCTCATTTATGTGTTGATTTTCGATTTTGCTCTTCTTAAATAATTTTTCTATTTATTTCCACAAAACAAGAATGGCGTGCTTTCTTTCATTTACAACAGCTTGCCATAATGGATGTGCTTAGAATGACTGGAGAGTCGTTTATCACACGTATCTATAAAAATAAAAGCGAGGATGTCCCCAAGCTAAAAGTTTTTAATATGAAAATGTCCTGAAGAAATTTAAAAAAAATTATGAAACTTTAAATTTTTGATAAACTTTAAAATTCGCAACATTAAAAAAATATTTTGAAATTTTTTATGAAATTTGAAAAATATTTTCTCCACAAAAAAACTTTTCCACCCCATTTTCCCATATGATGCACGTTGACAATGAAAAATCGTTGTTTATTGATGTTGAAAATGTTTTTTCCGTCTTAAGAATTTCCTCAAGAATCTTTCAGATGTCTACACACGGGTTAAGAGGGCGGGAGAGAAAAGTTTTGAGAGTCTGCCAGCAACTTTTTTTCACGCTTTTCTTTCTGAGTAAAGAAAAACACTCACACACTCTCAAATGCCAATTTTGCAGCTGCCTGTTCTAATGTCGCACGTTGAAAATTCTTTTATATCGTCCTCCGCAAGACGTGTCGTTTTATTTTCATGCCAAAGACAGAAAATTGATTGAGAAAAGGCCATAACAACACGTAGGCATGCTTGAGTTTTGAGCATCTGAAAAACAACACAAAAATTCTATCAAATCTTTACCTTAAGCTCAGCTAATGAAGATGATCATTAAGAGTTGAAACAGGATTTGCCATTTTTGCGCCTCGAGTTACATTTCTGTTTCGACTAATTAGACATTTTTTCCTTTTGCTATTTCAGTGAGGGTTGTAAGCAGACTTTTTTTATGATTTTAATTTCCTTTAAGGTGCTCTTTTTATGTTTGGCGTATGAAAATGCTAATGACATGAATTCTGTAATGCTATTGAGGTAAAAAAATGCTGAAGGGAGTTTGAGGAAAATTGTTTTAATATTTTCAAGGTGTGGCATGTGAATTAAGGTTTATCAATTTTTTAAGGTTAATTTTGTAAAATAAATATTTTTAAATTCGTTTTCTCCTAAAAAATCACCTTTGAATCCCTACCCTCGACCTCATTTGCCTCCTCTCATGTCACTCACCCGAGGAAACTAATTCAATATACAAAAAAATTCAATGAATATTCAAATTGATTTTTCCCTCAAGAAATCAAGCTCGAATGAAGCCAACAGTGCACTGGCAACATAAATTACGTTCAAAATACCGACGGCCCAGTGCGCGGATAATTTTTTCATTCTCGAGTGTACTTGATGTAATAATGATAAAGTCCTCGACTGGAGGAAAAAAGGACGGGCGAAATTCATTGCTCTACCTGTTTTATGAGTGAACTGAATGAATTTTTCATTGCTGCGAGAATGTTTTCGCATCAAATACTTTTCTGATCAGTGAAGAAGAATAAAAATGGAGGGAATTCATTGTTCGGAAGAACGACGACGCATTTTATCTGTCAGTTGTCATTCAGAGTTAATCAAAATTTAGGGAAAAGTTCGTGACATTTCTTAAAGATTTAATCGTTGGAATATTTTTCGAATTTGAAATTTATTTAAAATTTAAAAAAATAATTTAATTTTGGTAATTTTTCACTGATTGATGATTAAAAACCCAAATAAAATTACCGCATAGCATAAAATAGTTTATCAAAGGAAATGAAAATGGAGAAATCCAATTAATTTTTTACGAAAGCAAACTTGTCAACTTTTTTCCGTTTTCTACGGGGAAATATTTATAAAAAAACATTGATTCGTAAGAAATTCAATTTTCTCAGTTTAATTATTGTGGCAACAACCACCTGCTGAGTTAAAGTCAAGTACACATCAAAAATTTCAAAACGTGTTGAGTAAATTACTCACAAACGTGCTCTTAAAACTTTATGAGCTATATGTAATGTGTTTTAACAGCACAAACTTTATTGTCGTCAATTACGAGTTTTTTTGATAATGCTGAAATTTCCCTTTTCATTTTTGTGAGTGTCAGTCACGCGATTGAGTAGAACATTTTTTTTGGTGAGTGAAATTTCGGGGGATTAAGACACACTTAATATTTTATTCGATCGCACGCAATATTTGGGCATTAGGGAAAATACTTTAGAGCCTATAAAGATGTTTTGACGAATAAAATAAAACATTTAGGTTGTAAAAACTATGAAGATTATTTTGAATTGTTAAAAAGCTTAAAAATCATGAGCTTTAATATTTTTAAAGCTTAATAAATTAAATTTATATTGCATAAAACCACCGACTGTAAATTATCACAAAAAAAAATTAATTTTTACGTCCTGAGAACCGTCACAACGTGCTGTTACAATGACGACATTAATTTTCACCTTTAACTCAAAAAAAAATTTTATTAACAGGCAAAATGTTCAAAAGTGCGGAGCTCATTTATCCGATCGCATTTTTCCAGATGTTCTTTAACGATAAACCTGTGGATTGGCTTCTCGAGCATTTAATTTATACAAAAGTTTGCAACTGGGAAAAGGATATGGTAAGCGAGAGAAAATTTCTCATAATCCTTTTCGTACCTTAAACTTTATACGATAACAATTTTGAAAAACAGAAACACTGCAAATTTGAGAAGGCGAAACTTTGGCTCCACTATAAGCCGTCGCTCTTCCAGCACATTGGCATGACATCGTCGCTAAAGGGAAAAGTTCAGAAACTCAAGGATCGACAATTTGGAAAAATTCCGGCTTATTATCCACACAAAAACAATCCACCGGCACAAGTGCGCACACAAATCATGCCTTACAAATCGTTTACTTTGAACAAAGCTTACATTGGTGAGAGTTACTTTTGGGGTTTGTTGCCGCAGTCGGGCGACTTCTTGGAATTTATTTTCAATCAACCGACGGTGATTAAAAGGTGAGCTTTTTTAAATTGAGCTTAAAATTTAATTAAAGTTTATGTTAATCCCTCATTCAGGTATCTCTTTCGAAGCGGTAATCACGAGCATCCGTCCGATAAATTCTACAACACGACCGTCGAAGTTTTACCGGATCAACTCAGCGAAGAGTCCATCGTATGGCAGCAGTATAACACCACAGCTGATGGCTTTTTGATAATCGGAAATTTTAATGCATTTGGTGTGGCAGAAGGAAGCGTGGATAGTCGCTTAGGAAAGTTGAGAGAATTGAGACTGCATGTGCACACAGAGAGCGAAAATTGGGTCATATTAAGTGAAGTAAGTGTTCATTGTAATTTAATTTAATTAACGATTTGCACGCTGAAAATTGAAATTTATGTTTTCTATGTGAAAACTTTTGTCGAGTTGCTTTTAATCGAAAAACTTTGTAGATGGATTTTATGTGTTGAATTTTGAACTAATTTGTCATTGTTGGAGGTGAAAATTATATTAAATATTTTATTTAAAGAGAAATTAAAGCTTGAATTATTTTTACTTTAAAAATTTGAATTTGTTGAATTTTTAAACTTTTTCCTCAAAAATTTGTATTTTTAAAGTTGATTAACAAGATTTCAACCTCATTATTCGCACAACATGATCCAAACTTTAATCTGTAAGGAAAACTTTTATTAAAAAATTATTAAACTTCGGTTAGGGTTCATTCACTTAATCTTCATAACGAAAGTATTAAAATTTTCTCTACAACATTTCTAAATAAATCCCGCAGCTTTTAAAACTTGTTAAACATTAATTTGTTAAAAAACTTTTCTTCTTTTCTCCAATCTAGATTTTTCTACAAGATGAAAAGAACTCGAGCTGACAAGTTGCCCATTGAGATCGGCTGAAAGAGACTGTGCAGAAATTGAAGCTTATCCTCCAAAGATTGCCACTAAATCCTATTTACAGAGGAAAAATGGTTATAAAATAGTTTTTGTAGTCGATACATCACCGCTTGCGGGCAAAATGAATTTTCTCATCGCATCATCGAAAAAAAAGTAATTAAATCATGCACTTCAAATTGTTATAGCAGAAATCTAATTAAATGTGTTTTAAACTGTGATAATAAACTGAGAAAGAATTGAAAAAAGTTTAAAGAATTTTTTTTGGATATTGACAAAAAAATGGAATGTGACAAAACTCTAGAGAGAAAATAAAATTTATTGGAAGAATTTTAAATTCATGAAAAAGAATTTTTTATATTAATCGTTTAGAAAAATATCGAGAAAAAAATATATAAAATAAATGTGGTGGTTCTTAATGAATGTTTAAGAGTAGATACGAAAAAAATCCAATAATCAAATGCCTAATCCTTTTTACCGATGTATTTAAGTAATTTATATTTGGTATGTGAATGTTAGACTTTAAATACGGTGACAAATACGTCACTATAGCTGTAATGAATGAAGAAGAAATTTTATCAGTACCGTGCTTAAGAGGGTGAGAGAAGGATTCCTTTAAAAGTTCAAGATTTAAAAAATTTAGGATCAACGTGGTCCTTAAAAAATTCAATGAAGTCAATTTATTTTAAAATTCTTCAAATTTTAGTGGAAATTATTTTTCTGTATTTTTATTGGAATTTTTTAACATTTCCTAAAATGCGCCGCCAGGGAACTTTAAATTATCTCGTAAATTTAATTTTTTTCTCACTCAAACTCTCTTAAGCAGGTCACCTTGTTGGAATCTCCAATGCCTCTATTAAAGAGAAAAAATGTTTCAAAACCCACACGTGGGTGTTGCCGTGTAACCCACTTGTAACAGATCAGTATTGGCTTCCCCTTCTGGCCTCCCCTTTTGGCTTCCTAAAATGGCTTCCCAAAATGGCTTCCCAAAAATGGCTTCTCAAAAATGGCTTCGCAAAATGGCTTCCCAAAATGGCTTCCCACTGTGTTTCGACTGTGTTTCAATTTCCATTGTGTTTCATTTTCTACTGTGTTCCATTTTCCATTGTGTTCCATTTTCCATTGTGTTTCATTTTCCATTGTGTTTCATTTTCCACTGTGTTCCATTTTCCATTGTGTTTCATTTTCCATTGTGTTTCATTTTCCATTGTGTTCCATTTTCCATTGTGTTCCATTTTCCATTGTGTTCCATTTTCCATTGTGTTCCATTTTCCATTGCGTTCCATTTTCAATTACGAGTTCAATGAGGTACATGAAGCCATACTTCTAAAAAATGGACATTAGAGGCATTCCTTGGACACTCCTGGCCGGCCGTGACGGTCATTCTTCAAAATCATCAATGCTAATCAATTCCTGATGCAATTACGAGTTCAACGAGGTACATGAAGCCATACTTTTAAAAAATGGACATTAGTGGCATTCCTTGGACGGCCGTGATGGACATTGGTGGCACTCTTGGATGGCAATGATAGACATTCCTCAAATATCATCAATGCCTTTCGATTCCTGATGCAAATACGAGTTCAACGACATACATGAAGCCATATAACAGGAAATTTGTATGAAAAATGACATTTAGGGCTGTCCATGGCACGACCTGTGGTCATGACCCTCATAATTCCTAAAATGGCCGAATCTAAATTCATAGACCTACCATTTGGCGAAAACTAGAAGTCTCTAGCTATCTCAGGAGCCGAGATCTCGATGGAACAGACAGACGGACGGACGGACGGACGGACGGAAATAGGCGCATATAAGTGTTACACCACTTCGTGGGTTACACTAAAAATATCTCGTGAATCTCATCACAGAATGATGGAAAAATAAATAAAAAAAGTAATTTAATACATTTTTTTCTTTTTACTACAAAATCACCTCAGCAAAGCTATTTTTAATGGAAAATGCTCTGCGAAGAGAAAATAAAAACAACTCGGATTCTTTTGAGGATGATGTTATGAATTTAATTTTATCAGAATGTGAAAAACTCGCAATATAAAAAAATTTCTGTAATATCCAATTTATGGATTTATTTTATTTAAAATAAGAATTTTTAAAAAGTCAAGAATCATTTTATTAAAACTCTATTTTCAGTCATTTTAATTATTTTTCATGTTAAATTTTGTCCATCATTTTTAATTAAAAATCATGTCAAACGAAAAAAAGTTGTTACACTAGCTTAGTTCACTTTTTTAAAAAATGATCAAAAAAACTCTTTTATTGTTGGGCTTTTGTGTAGTTAGTGAGATAAAAGTTTATATATGAAACGAACAAAAGCTGAAGCAGGGGAATTTTAAAAGCTTATTGTGTAAAAATCATCCCTTAAGTGTGAACCCTTAATCCCCTTAAAAAATAATGGCGGGTACGCAAAACAAAACTTGATTACCAAAAAAAATCATCACATGAATAAAAAATGTGTGAAAAATTTATATAAAAATTTTAAGTCTTTTAATTTCGGAGGATTATTAAAGCTTCATAGTCATGAACGGTCGCCGTTAATCCATCAACAGGCTCATCGGAGGGTAAATCGTGACCGAGTGGAACGTCAAAGTAAAAATTTTGAAGTAACGTTGTCAGCATGACAAAGAGATTAGATCTCGCCAGCACTTCACCAATGCATCGCCGCTTTCCCAATCCAAACGGATAATGCTTATCAGGCACTGCCAATTTTCCGTCATTGTTGAGGAAATTTTCAGGATGAAATCCATCTCGATGCTTGTAGACATTTTCATCCTCCATAAGCGATGCAAACATTGGCACCACCCAAGTGTCCTTGGGGATGTCGAAACCACAAAGTTTTGTGTCTTTCATAGCTTTATGTGGAACACCGCAAGTGTTGCGGGTGAAAAATCGCAAAGCCTCGTTCACAATCGCCTCGCAGTATGGAAGGCTTAAAAAGTCAAGATATTTAATAAGAAATTTGCTTAATAATAAAAAGCTTCTCAAATAAATCTTAACTCACTTTACTCTATCCTCCAACTTTGGCAATCGATTTCGTCCAACAACCCTATCAATCTCTCGTCTTGCTCTCTTCTGAATGCTCGTGTTTCTTATGAGATATAAGAACATGAAATTTAAAGTCTTCATGGTTGTTTCACTCCCAGCCATAAACATATCCAAACAAATGGCGAGTAATTGGAGTTCACTGAATGATTCATGGATTTGGCCCGATTCCTCATCACCCGAGTACAGCATCCTTAAGTATGCTTCTATAAGATCATTCGGATCGTCGGTGGGATTAAAATTCTTCTTGTGATTTTCGATTTCCTTGCGGAGAAATTGGTAAATATTGTGGTGACACTTTACGAAGCTGTTGTAGCCCGATGCTTCGGGTGCAATGTAGGTTAAGATGGGAAAGTGACTGAATGTGGCACCCATCATGTCGATGCTTTTGAATAAATCATCGAGCAGTCCTTGCAGCAGCGTAAGCTCCTCGTTATCCGGATTATAGCGGATGCCTGCCATAAATTTCCAAAGTGAGTTAAGGACGTACGTTCCATGAATATTCGGCATGATGACTTTCATGCATTTTCCGCCCTGCTCCTCGATCCGCTTACGAAAGTCGTTAAGACAGAATTCAGCTTCTGCCTCGCAAATCTCTTTCATGCTCGTCCGTGCAAACCCAAATTCTTTCAATTGCCGAATTACGAAGCGATTTTGAATGGTGAAAAAGTCTAGAAGGAAATTTGATTTAAATAATAAAGTTAGATATTAAAAACTACCTCCATCCGTCATGACAATTCCTCTCCTCATATTGAAAGTTCTTGTTTCGAAAAATGCTCCAGTCGGTCGTCCATCGAGGTCAGTGTTAGTGTATGTTTCAATGAGTGATTTTGACGAAAGTGTGAAAACAATTCGATCCTTTCCGACCTTAAATCCAACCAAATCCTTTTCACTCGGATATTCATCAGCAATTTTCCGAATGCCCTTAATTAGCATCCCGCATTCCATTCGTGCTTTTTTCAAACTCAATGCATTTCCAATTATGGGATAAAAAAATGGTCCGCGAGGGAAATTTTTCGGTTTTTTCATTTCCAATAGCAGAAAGTTAAGAAGCCATGCCAACGCGAGCACTGCCAGTGCGATGTAGAGCATCGTTTCTGTTAATTTAAAATTTAATGTTAGTTTGAATTTACAAAATGTTTACAGGCATTTAAATTGAGTTTAAAAGTTGGTTTTTGTCATTCCTCATGGTTTTAAAATCTATCTTTAAATTCCACTGTCAATAAAATTTGAGTCACATCGAGAGAGAAAGAGAAAAAATATAGGTGAATAAAAGTGGAAGTAGTAACACAACAAATGCGGTAATACGCTATTATGCAATGCATGTCGATTCTCACTTCATGCGCATGTAACTCGTTTTAGTGAGGTCGAATACTTCACTACTCGTAATATTGCACATATTTTTATGCACGTTCTTTATTTGCAAGAGAATTTTATCATTTTTAGTGCCGGTAAAGTTATTTGTGGGTTTTACTGCCAAAAAAAAAATTTTATTTAAAAAACATCGCAGAAAAAGATTTCGTAGATTGAAAAATCTTGTTGAAAATATTTTTTTAAAAATTTTGTAAAATTAATTAAATTTTACATTTAAGGTCACAAAAAAACTCAATTGTTACGTCAATAAAATTTCACTGGCACTCTTTTGTCATTTTCTCCCCAAACTCGGAAACAATCGTAAAAATAATTCGTTCCAATTGGCAGATGTAGTTCATAAATTTTTATTGTCACTCAATTTTCCGTTCCCACCTTGATGACCTTCTTTTATATTATTTAAAGGGTACTGAACCTTTTTTTTATTACGAGCGTATCACTGACACAATTTTCAATGGAGGTTCACTCAACCACGATCTAATGCTTTTAATTCACTATTTGCAAATGCCAAGCGTGTTGTGCATTTGTTGCAGAAAATTATGAGATAATTTCCCACTCTTACTTTCATCCGACGATAGTTTTAGTGTAAAGAGAGATTGAGGGAGAAATTTTGATTTTTTACACCAGATTTTTATGAAAATATTTTTTTTTGATTTTTAACGTATTTTAAAAATTTGAATTTTTTATTTTTTTTTTTACAATTTAAAATTAAATCGCACAGATTAAAATTAAATCCTGGTTGGTGTAAACCTATCCCACCCTTGAACTACTCCCACGATACATTAAATTAGTGCTAAAATATTTCCCATTTTCCCCTCGAGAGCTGAACGAGCTTTCATGGGACCAAAAAACTGCATTAATTCAGGATTATGTTCTGATGCTGAAAAGATATTTGCGAGATGGTAAAATAAATAATGAAGGATCCTCTCAAAGCCTCGACATCTTGTTTACACACAAGTTTGCCCCGTCTTAAATCATTTTCTCACACTCGCTCACTCATTCATGGGAGCTTATGTCATGGTAACATTATTTATGAAAATTAGATATTGATTTTTGTATGCGTGCTGTAACCGTAAAGGAGGCGGATGATAGCAAACACAGTCAATACACCTAATTCCTCCTTTGAAATTTGAGGGCGCGTATATTAGTAAATAATAGCGAAAATTTCGAGAGTGAGGAAAAACATTTCACTTTATGGTTTTTAATGTAATTTAATATGTCAGAAGCTTTTACGTTGTCGAGAGCAAACGCACGTGCGGCATGAAAATAGAACTTGTAAATTTAAATCTCATGCAAGAAAAAGTTAACACGACGGATGTGGAAGAGGAGAATTTTCCAAGATAATCGTCAATTTTAATGAGCAACCAAGTTGAGCGGTAATGTAAAGTGGATAGTGGAAGTGCTCTTATCTTCGAGTCGAGTGAAGATGCATGCATTAAAAAGCGTTTAGAGCTCCGTCGTCAGCATAAATTGTAAATTGTTAACCTCTACCCATAATAGCTGTAAATATTTGATGTCGTAGAAAATATGACGCGGTCTATGAGCACTCTTGAAAGGAAGCGAGGAAAAAAGGTTAACGAGTCAAAACCTCCGAGGATTCAATGATCACACAAATCGTAAAGATGAATTTCATGCACTCAAATCGAGATATCATGACGTTGAGGTGAAATGAAGCGAAAAATCTACGACGTCATAGTTTGCACAAAAAACACTTTATCGTCGATGATTTGCAGAAAAATTAGAAATAAAAGTTGTGGAATATTTGCTAAAATAAAAAATTTAAATTTTATGATTCAAAATTTTCTCAAAAATCATAATTTTAATTTTTGATTAAGATTTTTAAAAGCTTTTAATCCTCACGTGGATTTTATTAATGATTAATTTTGACATTCAAAGCCCATCCTGAATGACAAAACTTTTTTCGAATGTTACCCCAAAAAAATGTTTTGCTATCGAAAACAACAAAAAGCTCTTTTGTCTAAATCCTTCACACATCTAACTTTATTAATGGATTTTATGGGGAGACTAAAAGGCATTAACGAATGGTAAATTGGTGGAAAATAGTTTAGCTAAATAGAGAAATTTATTGAGCGTTGTGGCATTTGTCCAACATTTGTATTCATTTCATCGAAAACGAAACCTAAAAATAAAAATAGAAAAATCTAAAATTCGACTTTTATGTGTGTTCTTATCTTATCACACCGACTTTTATATGAAATGTTACGCACATTTTTTTTTATCAAAATGATTTCATTGGCATTCCACACACAAAAGACCTAATAAAAGTCTCGTTAGTATTTTTGAGAACATCGATGTGAAAAGTTGTGTCTGAAAAAAATTATAATGAGTCGGAAAATTCTGGTGTCGTTTTTCTTGATTCTTTTTGTAGCTACAAATGTGCTTTCCGGTATGTGAAGAAAAAATAAATGAGCTATTCAGGTGTGCCAAATGTGCTCAATCACAGCTAATAGAAAAGATAAAAAAAATATTTTTCTGCATCGACCTTGAGAAATTGTGACATAAATTGAAATAAAATATTTTTTATAAATCCCTAAAAAATTAATAGCGGAGCTACAAAAAATTTAAAATTGTCTTAATTTTCAAATAAAATGCTCTCAATTTTTTACACAAATATATTTGTGTTCTTCCCCTGACATACCACCCACATCATTACCCAAAAAAAACTAATTAAAGATAACAACTTTTCCATTTATTTTTTAGAAAGTGAAAATGCGTCGACAAAAAAGCGAAGATCTACACGATCGAGCACTCCGCCCACTACAACAAAAGCATTAGACACTGAAGAGGGTCCAAATGATGTAATTAATAAGATGGATTTAGTAAATGAGATTGTTGAAACGAAGGAGACTTCCATTGTATCCGGGGAGCCACCCTCGCCATCAATAATTGTCGACATAGCGACGAAAAAATCGCTTCGTGTGTCACATTGTGGAGAGCGAATTGGCGATGATGTGCCTTTTATTGCCATCCTCGTGCACACAAATCCTAATGACAGTGGCAGCAGAAAAAGAACCCTCAGTAAAGGTGTCCTTATCTCTGACAATTTTGTCCTCACAACAGTTTCCTCAATCTATCAAAGTGAAAGCTTTTGGACGGTTTCTTCGGTTCGACTTGGTGATTTTATAACATGGAATAAATATGCAAATCGCGATAGAAGTTATTCGACTGAAATTGACGTCGATGAGATTTTTTATCATAAGAAACGCGACATTGCACTGATAAAGTTAAAGCAATCTGTCAACTTTACCGAAACAGTTCGACCTGCTTGTCTGCCACAGTCCGACAATTACAATTTCAAAGAGTTAAAAACACATTTGTGTAAACGCTCGAGCCATCCAAAAGCGCCGGCAGATGTTACGATGGAGTTTGCGGTAAAATACAAAACATTTATTTATAACAGCGGCTGGAGCATAAATTCGCATGTCTCGGTTTTGCTCTTTTTCCACTCACAATTAAATTCCTTTTACTAAAAACACAAAAAATAGAGAAGAAATTTAACTTTTTTTATTCTCTCACAACAGGCACCACTTACAACATTTGACTGTCGAAAGTTCTTCTCACGAAAACGAATTTCAATTTCGCCGCATGATTTCTGTGTGTGGGATGAGACGGGCGATGATTGCGCTGGTGATATTGCGACTGCTCTCTTCACCGTCCACAATGGTCGTTATATACTTGTCGGTTTGAAGAGCTACGCTGAAACGGATGATGAGGTAAGAGTCAGAAGAGGGTGATGATTAAAGTGAGAACCTATAGTGTGAGAGTAAAAATAGAATTTAAGGGTTGAAATTTTAATGGTGTGTGGTTTGATTTAAATTGGATGAAATGTCAACAAAATTTTCATGCGTAATTTTTTTTGAATCTTTGAACAAATTATTTTCAGTCTTGATTTTTATTAACATTCTAACATTTTTTCCAGGAAATCGCTGATCCCTCTGAATATCCAGGAATTTACATCAAAATTGGATCATACTTGGAATGGATTTCAGCTGTAATAACTTCCACAACTAAAAAAGTTCCATCCAGCTGAAAATGGAAGTGATAAAAGAAACATAATTTATGCATTAAATTTCCCGTCTGCACATTATATAATTTTTGATAGTCACTTTTTGCATGGTTAAGTGCACACCAGCAAAAATTGCAAGATGCCTTAAAGCAATAAAGGTTTTTCTGTCGTCTGGATTATCTTTACATCCCCTTTTTAGCAATCTACATAAATATTTAGGTCGTGTTTACATGTTAAATACATTTAGCTCCTCCACTTCCTTTGTGTACCCGAGAAAATTCGTCTGATGAAAATTCCTCACATGTTCTGTTTGCCTTTAAAGAAAAGCTTTACCAGGAGCAGCAAAAAAGGTTAAATTTAACTCTTCAAGTACAATGAAATATTAAAATTAAATTTTCTCAGAAAAAAGGCGCCGAAGCATGTTTTTGTCAACAACGATATAGCACAGCATAGGGTTGTCATGGATCGAGGCACTAAAAATTTCCTTTCATTCAAATGCATTTCAGTGAATTGAAGAGAAAAAAATGTTTTCTCGAAGGGATCATTGGGACAAAAGACCTTTCTACTTCTTCTTTTTTTCGTTTATCAGGAAATGAGGAAAAGAAAAATATCAAGTTTTTCTTTTCATGGACTCGGTGATATATTTTGTCCACAATTAAAATTAGCGGTGTGGCAATTTTCGTAGAGTTTTGTCCATCCCTAATTTTGACAATTAAATTATTGTTTTTTTAAATTATTCGAATAATTTTCTTAGAATTTTCACGTGAGTTTTTCTCATAACTTTGCTTAAATTAATTTTTTAAAAAAAATCAGTCGTAAAAGCACGACCCAAATTTTTGTCTAGGTAAAGAACTTTTAAAGTGTGAATTATATAAAATTTGTGTCTTTCGTTAAATTCAACCTTATTTTGCAGGCATTTAAATTAATTTCAGATTCTTCCGTACCCACAATTTTCTCATTTCTATTCTCATCTCGCATCATTTCTCTAAATCTCAAATATTTATTTAGGAATTCTACAATATTTTTTCAATCGTTTATTCATGAGCAGTGAAAAAAGACGCAAGTCAATTAAGCACACACATATACTCCGGGTTTTGTATTGAAATTTATATCGTTTCCAAATCGCAGAGGCATTTTAATGCTGAGAACAATAAAGCTCGCTCAAAACATGCATGAATGCGGTAGGAAGAGAAAGAAGAAAGATTTTACGCTCTATCGCACTTTAATTCATTCATTTTCATATAAAATTTATGTGTGTGAATAAAAATGAAATTCAGCGGCGTCGACGCAGACAAGAAATGAAAGAGAGAATTAAGAACTTGAAATTTAAGTACGGGAAATCACTCATAATTATAATTGCCAATTAATTAAAATAAATGCGCTCTCTCCCGATGTTCATTTTAATAATACCGAAAGTGTATACAAAGAAAACGCGTTCGGTAATTAAACAGTCTATTAGATTTATGATCTAATGCCGTTATTGCATGTCATGTGTGTGTGTTTATGGAAATATTCTGATAGAATTTTCAAAACTTTAGGAAAAACATTCGTTTTGTTTATCGCACAATGAGAGAAAGGAAGATTAATGACAATTTAAGGGGAGAAGGACGATGAAAAGAAGCAGAAGTAAGAAATCCGAAGAAAAAAAGTTATGCAAAAGTGATAAGATTTTCTCTCCCCCTTAATAATAAAAAATTGTTTGTGAATAAATGAGCAAAAATTCTTTACTGATTTTCCACGTGAATGATTTATCTCGAACAAAAAAGTCTTTTATTCGGCATAAAAAGCGCAATCTCGGGAGTTTCATAAATTATTCATCCGAGAGATGCTCAGGATGGTAATTTGTAATGATTTCTGCGTTTTGACACATCTCGTTTATTAAAAATTATACTTTTAATTTGTTTGAGAGGAAAAATAATTTTGAAAGTTTTTAAAAACGTTAAAAATAAAAAAGTTACAAATTTGATGGTCAGCCTACAATTTTTTTTATTTTAACGTTATTGAAAAGATCTAAAAGTTTGTTCAGCCTTTAAAAAAGCTTCACGCAGCACATGGCAACAAAAAATTTATTTAAAAATATTCATGATGAGCTTTTTCGAGTCGCTATTAAAGTTGTAAACCCACAAACCAAACCCGGGTTGTAGGAGAACATTTTTGATTAGGGAAAAAGTTTTTTACTCGCCGCCACATGTTCGAGAACTGAAAAGTTTTGGCTTTTAAATCAAGCGGGAATTATTTTGTATGTTGAGTTATTAAAAGCCGTAGAAAAAAAACGATGAATCTTCAGAAAATTGCTACTCTCATCATTTTATGCTTTTGTTCCGCACCTATTTCATACAGAATGGCGCATTAAAAAGGTTAAAAGAGAAGCATATGTGGGAAGCATTTTGGAATTCATTAAAACATCCCGCCGAGCGAGTCTTCAATCTTAATCTCACCTCAAAACAGACCAATGACCTAATTTTGTGTACATTTCGTTTTCGAGGAACGTCATAAGACAAGCGGAGTAATTCGAATAAACACACGAAAGAAGGTCGGCAATAAAAAATCTTTTTTGTATAATCTGACAATTAAAATTGATCGAAACTCTGTTGTTTGAATTGCAGGCATTGAGTGCGAAAAAACTTGACTGTAGACTGAGGGCGTTAAAGCGCAAGAAATAATTCATTTTTATTTTTACTAATATTTTTTTGGACTTTTTAAAATTTATTTGTTCACTTTAAAAAATTCAGAAAGTTTCAAAAAATTAATTTGCTAAAAATTATGAAAATAATTTAAAAAATTTCTAACGGACATTTTGTTCATACTAGAACAACTTTTATCAACAAATCTATCCTATGATGAATACGGAGTGAACAAAAAAGGCATGCGATGAATAAAAACCAATTTTCTCAGCATAAAGCAATAAAATCTCAATCATATTGAGCCAATTATTTCATACAATCTCCAGCCTATGCTCTCCAGCCTTAACTTCCTCATCCATTCTAAATAAATCATTTTCTTTCACTCTACTGCATTCAAGTTAATCATAATCAAATACTCTTTTCCAATAAATCACATTCGGGTGCTCATTCGACTTTCTTTCGATGCTCAATTATCGAGTCTCGTGTCATTTTGACATTTTTCTCTCTTCTGATCTTATAATGAGATTTAGTTGTTGATTTCACTTATTCTGAATTTTCATACAATGAGAAAATATTTTTGTGATGCACTTCCGGTTTTTATGATAGAGATTCAAACACAAAGAAGTTTTAAGAATCCAGAAATATCGACATGTGATTATTTAATTCAATTGAGATAAGTTTCTTTTACGCCATGGAGATAATTTTTGAACCAACGAGTGCCAATAATTTTTTTTTACAAAGTGTGCGTTCCTTACCGTACACAAAATACATTAAAAAAAATCAAAAAAAAAACTATGACGCGAGTCTTAGAGATCGAAAAATTAAACCCGAAGATCGTCTTTTACGCTTCAATTTCTAACGAATCATTTCACTTCGTATAAGCAGAAATGCCAATATGAAAAAATATCAACTAAATAAATTTGACAAATTTACGCGCGCTCACAATCAAGCGTGCTCTCAAATTGTAAATCGCGATGATGAGTCATGAACTGAACGTAAACGCGTAAATGGCGTATTTTGAATAATGACGCTTGAATTCATTTAAGAACGAAAATTAGGTATTACTTTTTAATATTGTTACATTTATTTTTGACAATGACGCGTATTCTTATAGATTGTAATACGTTCATTTGTTTTCTATCATCGCTTTTCGTTACTTCACACTTGACTGTGGAGTTCTGTTGTATAATTTTTGTTATCGTGAAAAATAAATGTAACGTCATAGACGTGTCTTGAGAAAGATTAATTTTAATTAAAGAAATATTACAGTATTAGAATAGTTAATTATCTAAAATTCTTTAAAAAATTAATTTTCACGAATAATGCTAAACTCTCATTCGAACCGAAACGAATAAAAAAAATTTATACTGACTTAGATCAAATTCAAGAAATTCCACCAATCGAGACCCCGATGGTGAAATTACATTTGATATATTTTTTATTGTTTCAACCATTTTAAAAATAAAATTTGTCATCTATGTCTAGAAATCTAAAGGCGTTCATAAAATGGTTTTAATTTTCAAAAATATGTTCAATGATGCATTTTATAAAAAAAATTAATTATATTCTTGTAATTACTTAATTATGCGAATTAATAAATTAGTTTCAACTAATTTGAGCTCAATAATTAAAATTTTTTATTAATTTTATATTAATTTAAAAAAATATATTTTACGTTTCAGCAAAATTTTCTTAAAAATATTTTCCCATGTGTGACATTATTAAACAAAAATTAGACATAAATTAAAACTTAAATGGTGAAATTTTAAAAAAATTCTAATTATGTTACTTTACCCCACTTCAAACTAGTTTACTCTATCACGCACTACTATTTTTGCGATCGTCGCCAAGTAAACACGTTTGTGATTAAATAATTAAAACATGAGCAGTCCTAGAAAATCTTACAAGAATTGTCATCAATCGACAGATAAAAAGCTTTCTTATCGTGAGAAAAAAGACATCGAGGATGTAGAGAAAATTTTCTTAACAAAAACTTTAGAAACAATCCAAAGAGAATTGAGTAAAAGAGTTGAAGAAAGTAAAAAAGAAATAAAAATGTTGCAGAAAGAATTGGAAAATCAAAAAAATCGAAACACTAAAAGTGCCAAGGAATGAACGTTGATTGTATTTTTGCTGCATCTGGTTCAAGTTCCTGAGAATTTAAAGAAAACATATTTTATAAATTTTAATTCGACAAATTAATAAAAATAAATAAATAATTCATTGAATAGAATACCCACTAAAATTTGAATAAAAATATCATTGATCAAGACCCAAAAATTTCTCCCCAAATGTAATAGTTTTTTTGAAAAACTTCGGTTGATTTCTTTGAATTTTAAAAACCACCAATCTAAAACTAATGGTTCTAAGAAATGGTGAAACAATATAAAATATAAAAAGAAAATTACTGATAAAAGAAAAAAATACCTCACAAATTGTCAGTCTTTAATGAGCAATCGATCGTTTAACATATTTTAAATTCAAATTAAAGAAAAGTCTGTGAAAAATGTTTAAAGGAAATTCTATAGGAGACGATAGATATCCAGGTAAATCTGGTCCCGATAAAAGCAGAGAAAATTCTAAAAAAGAATACGAAACGAAAGAATATTTAATCAAAGAAATTGAAAAGTTAAGAAAAGAACAAGAGCGAAAAGTTCAGGCTCTTGAAAAGGAACGCGAAAATCTCAACAAATTAGTAAAAAGACAATAAAATTACACGATTAACGAAATATTTCTACATCAAAGCAGTTATGGTGATAAGATGGCGTTTTATATTTTATCGGATCATTTTTATTAAAAAATAAGAGTTTAGTTTGAGTAAATCTTTCAACCTACACGGAGCTAAAAAAGAAAGATTAAAAATTGTGCAAAAAAATGGAAAAGATAAATCAGCAAGAAAAAATCCTCACAAGATTAATGGAATTGAATCAAGAGTTGGAAAATAAAAATCGTGAAAATGAAAAAATAATTTCAGAGCTGAAAGAAAGAATTAATCAGTTGGAGGCTGAAAAATCAAATCAAGGCAGGGAAAATAATCAAGATGACGGTAAAACTTCCTAGAATGCTGAAGACAGGTGACTTAAAACTCGCAATTTCCAAATTTGAGTTACAAGCCTGCTTGGTGCAATTAAGAAAATTAAAATTGTGAAGATAAAAAAATTCTAATTTTTTTTATTATTGTCATTTTAAATTATTGAATTAGATTCAAATTGAACTCCGCCAAAAATATGCAATTTTTAAACTCATAGCTCAATTAAACATTAAACTAGGCTCAATTAATATTTCAATTAAACCCAGCTTAATTCACCATAACTTAAACTTATTTTAATAAAATTAAGATAAAAATCAACACAAAAATGTTAAAACTTTACACACTCTAAACTCATTGTAGCAAAATAAATTTTTGGATCGTAAATAAATCTTTTTTTTGTCTAAATGCTCAACATCCATGAAGTGTTTCCTTTCAAATAAATTTTATTTCTAGTGCGCGATGAATTTTTCGCAATGTGTCCAAACGACTGACAACAAAAAAGATCGAAGCGTGCGTTGAAAAAGTGAGTTGCAAAAATTATTTAATCCGGTGATTATTTGGGTTTTGGCAGTGCTAGAGTAGGTAAAAGTGGCTAGTTAGTTAGATTAGGACAGGTAGTGATAGAAAATGTTCGAGTACACTCAATTTGGAAGGAAGTCTGTTTTGGAAAAATTGTTCATTGAGGATTGTTCAAGAAAATTTTCATGGGTAACTATGTAATGTAATGTAATTTATTTTGGTAAAAGTGTGACAGGGTCCAACTGAATTCCAGTAAGGATCAGTTGAGGAACGGAAGTGGAGTTATTTTGAAACAAGTTTAGGTTAAAAAGGGGAAGTTTTTTTTTGTTGATGAGTGAATTGGGTAAATTTAGTTTTCAAAATAAAAATGTCAGCCAGGGACTTGTAATTTTGTTTTCATTTTGTTTGAAAGGATATTTAAAAAATAAGAATAATGAAAATAAGAAGAAAAAGAAGCAATGGATCTAATTTCAGAAGAAAAACGTCACTGAAATTTCAATTTATTTATTGACTGTGACGTAAACTACACAAAATTTTGACGTCATAAAAATTTCTTTCGATATTAATTTTTATCTTGACTTTTTTTCGCCATATGAATCATTTTATTAAATAATATTGTGAACCAAAATTTTTTATCTTGACTTTTTTCGCCATATGAATCATTTTATTAAATAATATTGTGAACCAAAATAATTATTTCTTAATCTTATCAAATTTTTTTAGAAATTTCTCTTTCCGTTTCCTACTTTTTTGTTTTTTGATCGCATTTCTTTTATAATTTCACCAGAAAAATGCAAATGGTCCATTCTGATTGATTTATATGTGAAAACTTCTTCAAAGACTCAGCAAGAACGGAGAGAAACATGAGAGAGGAAGTGAAAAGATAAAAACATAAATTTAAGAACTTGATGTTTTTATTAAAAATTTCCATTTACTGTAATGTTCTTTAAATAATTTCACAAACAATTTCAATCGAGACATTTTAAATTTATTTTGCCACCGAAAAAAAAAATCTTTTAATCGACACTGAAAAGTCTGGTAATGACTTCAATTGACAGCTAAATTGAAAGTTAAATCTATATAAAAGAAGAAGTGTCAAAAACTCAAAAGTTTATAATATAATAAAACAAATTGCTGTTGGTAATTTTGCGATTTCTTTCGCTGTGAGTTAACTTTAATGATATCTGTGAAAAATGTCGATTTCCTGCTGCAGCGACAATTTTTTGGCAATACTAAGCGCTCTTCAACGGGGTGCAAAAAATCGCTGATAAATTGACTAGGATTAGATTGAAGCGACTATGCAGAGTTTAAGCAAAAGATGATTATGCTTAATGGGATTTTTTCGTTTCGTGCTCTTCCTTCCTCCTCACTTGCTTTGTTTATAAATTTAAGTAACGCTTCAAGTGGCAAATACTGATAACAATTTACGAATTTATTTCTTGAAAATATTGCAATAGTTTTTAAAAAATTTAATTTTTTTAAGATTTTAAGATTATGAAAATATATTTTGGTGACCACCCCTTGAAGTCCTGACATACAATTTTTCTCATTCGCTCTATTTCCTTCAATTTATTCACAAATTATATTCTGTCATTTAATTTTTCGCGATAACAATCAAATAGCGATAATTTAAAGCGGCATGATATTAAAAGTTCCCTCTTTTCCACATCGCAAATCTCCGCTTAAGCTTTCAAATCAGCAAGTGAGCGGAAAATGACTTTAATCCTCCATACATTCCGAAAAGAAATGATTTTAAAATTTTGTGTTACTGTTGTGTTGGTAATAAATAATTGCTGCAATATTAATTTGTAAAAATTAAAATTATTTGATGAAAACTTTTTGAGATTGAAAATATTTTGAATCTAAAATTTATTTTAAACGCAAATTTATTAAAATTTGAAAGCACGAAAATTATTTTTTAAAATAAAATCAATTTTTCCATCCCTAGGTTAATTAATTTAGATCAAAAACATTCTCAGTAATAATTTGAAATAAATTATTGGTTGTTATTTCATATTAATTCTAATTTTCATTTTGAATAATTTAATTGCGATAAATTTCATTCGAATTAATTTCATTTTTAGCTCATCTCGATCAATAATAAATTAAATCAATACAAACTAAAACTTTTATTAACATATCGGATTTTTTTTATTGCGGCTAATCCTTGAAAAAAAAAAGAAGTGAAAAAGTTCAAGCGTGCAAACTGTGAGCGGGACGAAATAGAGCAAGTTTAATTGAAAAATCGATGCACAATAATGTCGAGGAAGCAGGAGAAGAGCAAAAGGTGCATTGCTTTATTGCAGCTGCATTTCTCATTTTCATTTCTTTTATTTTTCCGAAAATCTTGAGGGAAATTGATTGAATAGAAAAATATTTAATTTTTGGATATTGGAAAAATCACTTTTGGGGTTTGCCTCAAAAAATATTGAAAACTTCTGTGGGTTAAAACTTAAAAATGACTTAAATTTTAAAAAAAAAATAAATTAAACAAAACTTGATTTACTATCAACGTTTTAGTAACATTTATGCGTTGGCTCCTCAAATGTTTTTCTTCAATCGAATCTTAATTATTTTCATTCAGAACTTTAGGGATGAATAAAATTTATTTTCCGCACTCGTTTTTCGAATTTTTGTCAGGTTTCATTTCGATCAATGTGTGACTCAATTGATGAAAAAAAATTTCATTGTCTGCTCGCCAAAAAAAGACATCAGTGGAAAATATGAAATGTTTATTCCCAAAATTAAATTGCATTTTTTATTGTCAATTGAGTCCTTTGCATAATTGGATTTTTTTCCGTGAGTAAAAATTAAAAATTAAAAAAATTTTAACATGACATTTTTTCATCACTCGAGTCAATGATAATGTCAAGCAATTTATTATAATATCATTGTAAAAGAAACAGATTGACGAGGGCGCTTTCGTGTGTAGAACTCATGTTTTTATTTGTTTATCTTTTATCCATCAAACAGCTACTAAACGATGTTTTACTTCTCATGAAACACTTTCGTGTCGCTAATAATTCATGTTCGTTACATAATTATTCAGATTGTGTGTGACTCTTGATTTATCATCGAACATTTGTCGAAACTAAATTACACCGAAAGATTTTGGTCATTTTCCATGTAATTTGAGAGAATCTGAAATTTTTGGTTTTAAATTTATCATTGTTAAAATTTTCTCACAATTATAAATTTAAAAAAAACGAAACAGTGAATTATTCAGAACAAATTAGTGAGAGAGATTTGAAAAATTTAAATTGTAAGATTTTCCATCAGGTGTCGTGATGTACTCGCTCTGTACGTCAGTTGAAAAAAAACTTATACTGGATTTCATGAAAAATTATAAATTTTCATTAAGAATTAAAAATTCTTTATTTCATTCGCAAAAACGGTATTTAAAATTTTTAAAACCAAATCGATATGAATTAAGTAAAATAAATTAATTTTAATTATTTTTAAAAACCATTAATAAGTTTGGATTTAGACGCGAGAACTACGGTAAGGACGGAAGCTGCGCTAGTTTGCGTCTGACCAGGGTCGAAAGATACCTGAGAGCTATCACATCGTTAAATACCAATACCAAAACCATTAATAAGTTTGGATTTAATTTTTTAAATTAATCTGAACCTATTTTCTAACTAATTAAACATTAAATTTTTTCTGCCCACATCGTCATGAGAAACATCTCTCACAAATTTTTTCGCTTAGAGATAAGACAAATTTGCTAATTATCATTAAATTGAGTTAATTACTAAACGAATATTCCATTTAATTCCACGAAAACACCATAAAAAGTTCATTATTAAATTTTCTGCAGTTTTACAAGCGGTTCATGATGATATCAACATCGCAATTAAGAACACAAAAAAAGAGATCGGAAGGAGTTGTTAATTAGGTTTTAATTGTTTCCACCTTAAATTGTTTGGGTTTGTGTTACAAGGACTGTGAACTTGTGAGGGTGGCAGTGACCCTCTTCAGTCCGGATAAAAATTCTTAGAAAACTCCATCACGAAAAGGAAATGAGAAATTTTCATGTCAATTTCTCATTCGATCGGTAAACATTTAATTAAATAAGAAAATTTTCGAGAGGACTTTTACATTCAATTGAAGTCATTTGAGTTGAGTGGTTGTTTCGACACTTACGCGAGAAAATTGAAAAAGTTTTTCATCACAGTGAATGAAAATGCCTCCGCAAATCAATAAGAATATTAAAAAGTTGCCGCCACTCGGAAGAAATTCAATTTCAGGTATTAAAATGTCCGCAAAGCTTTTGGATGGTTTTCAAGATAATTTTACTTTAAGGTGAGAGCACATCTTCTTCATTATCGTCAACTTTCGATTCACCTCCGAATAATGAAAGCAATGATTGGAGCTATGTAAGAGGATGGGGTGAGTTTCACTGTGATTGAAAATTTTAAAATAATATTTTTTATTTTAAAAAAAAATCTACATGGAATTTTTAATTCTGCTCCATATTTTTTTGAGTCTCAATATATCAACTTCAATTTAGCCTTTGAATCCTTTTCAGATCTTCTAATTTAACATTAAATAATTCCACCCTTAAGAAATTGTAAATTATTCAAAGTCTTAAAGCAACCCATCACGTGCACATAAATTATTCACTGTCGTTAATTATTTTCGCCAACTTTTTTTAGGGATGAAATTCTTTAAATATAAAACTGAGCGAGCACATTTCCTCTCAATTTTATTGCTATGTTGTACATAAACTGCCACGTGGAGTTCTCTCTGTTTATGTTTTAAATTTCTCTCATTTCTCATCTCTATCGTGCATCAAGATGTTTTTTTTTCGCATGCAAAAAGAAGAAAATCTCTCAGCTCAGTTTGATGGCATACGTTCTCGAGGACGGTCGTGACGTTAGTGCTTGGCTGTGAATTGATTTGATAACAAAGTAAACTAAAAAAAAGTATAAAAGTGTTTGATAAACATGTCAATGGCTTCATAAGCCAAACAGTGCGAAATTGGTTTAAGAGGAAGAAACGTCTGTTGATTGATGATTTATTACATAAAATAGATTGATTTTTATATCGCTCACAATGTGCAGCTAGAAGAGTGACTTTTACGACTTATAAGACACTTCCGCTTGATTGCGTGTCATCATCAAGTTCCTTTTTTCGGGAGGGGATGGAAAATTTTCTGTCAAATTATTTTGAGTGAATTGAAAACGTGCGGGAAATGTGAAGTAATTTCGATGAGTGCGTTTGATGTTTCTCAGAAGATCTGTGGGCTAGATTGATGATTGCGATTGACCATCTGGCAAAAGTCGAAAACAGCAGAATTATATGAACAAGTTTTAAAGAGCTTTTGAAAAGCTTTTGACTTTTCAAAGAGAATTCTAAAAAAATTATCGTGCTAAACATATTTTTATAGCATTACAAAAATTTTATGATTGATGACGGCAAAAAATTCTATAAATATCCAAATACGATTTTAACCCTCAATAAAAAAAAGTCCTCTTCTAAAATTATCGCAATCCAAACGTTCAGAAATAATTATATTGACATTTTTCATCGTCATACGTCAACAAGTCATTAAATTTCTTTCTTAATGTCAGTAACACAATACCTTGAGTAAATTACTGTTCAATCAAAATTCGCCTATGCAAATCTTATCGCAACAATGCAAAAAATTATTTTCGTGCTTTTCAACGTCAATGGAAATTGAGGATTGGAGACATCGTCTAGGATTTTATTCATTCATTAAAAAAATACACAAACTCTTTTCGGAGTAATTCGATTGAGTGCAAATAGAATGAAGGTTGGCAGAATAAATTGCATAAACAATTATAAGCGAAAGCTCTGCGACAAATGAACCGTGAAGCTCATAAAGAGGCGTCGTTAAATCGATCCTTTCTAAATTTATTGCTTATTTGCGCGTTCAGAGCAAAGGAGTTGACTGTGCTAATAAAGAAAAATTGTGAATTCAATTTTTATGATGTTTACATCTGCTAATCTCAATTAAGAAGGATTTTGACACTCCAGGCTTGGTTAGATAAATAAATTGAGATTAATTAGAGGATGCGATAAATTTTGGTGGTTTTATTGATTTAAAATTGTTTGCTGATTTTTCAATTTTTCATTTGATTTTTCTTTAAATTACAAAGTTTCTGTCCTAAAATTAGGCATTTGATTATTTTTTCGTTGTTCACGCTCACGCTTTGTTTTCATGACACAATTCTTCTTTTTTACTCATTTTCATCTCACTCCGAAATATTTGAATGAGAAGTGAGACAGAAAAACATAAACAATGATGAGACCTAAGCAAACTTTCTCATTGCGCTTCACAATCAATATCAACCTAATTGCCTCATCCAGGGGAGTGAGAGAGAAATATTACAATAGAGATTATTCGAGTAAGTGGAGCAAAAAAGTGAGAGTAGATAATGCAAGTTAATCGAGAGGAAGGAAAGTGAAGAAGAAATGACAAAATTTCGTGACAAATACTATTTGAGCTTATCCCTTTTTTGAAGGTCATTGAAATTGTTCATAAAAATAATTATTGCGTTTCTCGAGCTTAGTCTGCACTTTTCTGTCGACGAAAGTGGTTGCCTTGAATTGAGAGGAAAGAAAGTGAATTTGAGATGAGGAGAAATTGTAAGTTTCATAGAAAATTTATGTTGAGATTAAAAAAGCTCAAAAGGGTTTGAAATTCTGGTTTTATTTAATTTAAAGATGTTTAAAAAATTTTCACTGAAGTTAAAAAAATCATTAAAATTTGAAATGTTTTTGAATCCAAAAAACTTTTTTAAATAACAAAAATTTTGAATTTTCATAAAAAATTATTAAATTCTCTTTTGAAAATTGAAAAAATTCCCGACTCTCGTTAATTGTCTTCAAATATTTTGTTCAATTTTCAAACCCTCCTGAAATTTTTCCAATGATAAATTTATTCGCGTCCTGTCCATCTCAACTTTATGTCTATTTTTTATGATGTAAATGTCAATGACGCTTACACTATTTTTTACATCAAAACTCTCTCACGAGTCACAATATCCTCACCATCGTCAGAGTGACAACAACAGCGAGAAAAATACTTTTTTTTTACAATGACGATGTCGATAAAAGTCGTCATTTTCCTGTGAATGAATTATTCTTTTTAAAAAACTTCATGTGACGTCATTTATACGGTGAAGGTTGGTGTGTGCGTGGGAAAAGAATGCGATGAACTTTTAAGCGAAATTCAATACATTCCTGATCGTAATTTATTTTTTTTAGATTCATAAAAAATTGAAAATTTTACAAATTTTTCCTTAAAGTTCAACGAAAGGTTTCACTGTAAATTCTTTCTTTCTATTTATAAAAACTAAAAATGTCAATTTCTCTTCTTCATTTAATTCCCAGTGATGCATAAAAGAATTTTTCATAGAAATTTTATTTATGAAATTCTCAATAACTTTTTTCATCAAATATCAAATGTGAAAAATTCTTTCTAGATGCCATGACGGACTCGTTACAGACGATATAAAAAATTGAAAATAAACAAGGCATCAACATAGGTTTGCGAAAGTGCCAAATGTTTATGTGGCGCTTCACTCTTTGAAATGAAGCAAATGGCCTAAATCCAATTTTTCAACAAACCCACGGATTTCAGATTATTGTTATTTTCCATTTGTCGGGTTTCAGGGATATTCAAATTGCGGATCATCAAATTGTTAATAGCATTGTTATTGTGCTTTTACGGAATTTTTCGATGGGTTTGCTCGAGAGAATTTCGAGAGGAAAAGCATCGAAGCGCGATCGGAATTTTAATAGGAAATTTTTGTGGTTAACTGATTTTTTGGCTCGAAAAATGGAATTTTAAGTTAAAAATTTCAAGAGCTTTTGAGAAAGAGCTTTTTATATAAGTTTTTATTTTAGGTTTAATAAGTTTTATTTTTTTGGGTAAATTTTAAAATAATTTTCATTTCAGGTCAAAAAAATTTTATTCACAAATTTTCATCAAAAGCTCTTTTAAATTTTTTCATGCCGACAATTTTTTTTTGCTTGCCTAAATTTTTTTAATTGGTCTAATTTCAAATTATATGAAAGTGAAACTTTTTCAAACTTTTTTCATGCATAAAAAGGCCAACTTATTTACTTGTTTACGTTTACAAAATTCAATTGAATTCCTTCCTTCGGTGAACATAAAAAAAAAGAGACTCAGCTCTTAATTAATTTTCACAGAAAGTTAATTATCACATTGATTTCTTTTTGGTTCAGCAAGGATTATTTTCGAGCATTATACTCAACATGTTTCGATAAGGAAATCATAGAAATTTCCGAGAAAAACTTGATACATGCAAGTTGGCTTTGCTCTCGAATTTCTTATACATTCTCTCACTCTCTCGCGAGAAGAAAGCTTCCGAGAAAAATAAAGACAACTTCATCATTCATCCAATTCCAATTCAGTCGTTTCGCGGATATTCACCCAAACGGATCGAGAAGAGAAAAAGTTCCGAATGAAATTTTTCTTATTAAAATCTTTCCTTTGACTTTCGTAATCAAGGTGGTTAACAATGTGTCAACACATTGCATTCATAAGGACTCACATACAATGACACACGTGTTAGATTAGAGTTAAATAAACTTTATCAGGAATTTGCGTGTGGCGTGAAGCCAGCAAGAAAACAAATCAGGCTCACTATGTGGGATAATTAAAATAAAGTGCTCGAACATTAAGTGAAATTAAATGGAAGACTCGTGGTTTGAGATGAGAAATTTTTAGTTACTTTTTTAAAAAATTCAACAATTTTTGGATTTAATTTCTTAAAATTTATAAAAATATTTGAATTGAATTATTAAAAAATTTTAACGAATAAATTGTTTCTAAACAATTGCAAAAATAAAATAATTAAATTAAAATTCCTGCTAAAAATCAGCGAGATAGAAAATTTTCTATTGTTAATTTTTTGGACCTCGATAAAATCGTGCACAGCGTGACCATCCACACTGGCGTTGAAAACTAATTGAAGATAAATAAACGAGAACGTGTGTGTGAACGATGAAGCGCATCGCTCGATAAATCTTGTACTGTGCGAAAATTACGTGGCGCTGATGATGACATGCTCAAGTGAGAAAAATGCATTTTTCTAGCGCCACACCGATAATTGATGATGATGCGACGCACGTCAAGCCACAGTGACCGCTGGCATTGTAGAATGAGTGATGAATGGCATTGTTTTATGCGAGATGATGGCATTCACTCTCGCTGCCGGTTGACAGTCTATCGCCATCCAATAGATTAATGGAATTAAAATGGACGTGTTTTATCAGCTGTGGCACTGCATGTGCAGCTGCAAGCGAAATGTGGTAGTCAATTAAAAGTGACATTTATTGGAACAAAAAATATTATAAAAAGTGCAGCTGTAAAAACTTTAAGAAGTTGCCTAATAAAAGCAAAGTGTAATGGAGCGATTGCGGACATTTTGGCGAAATCGCCGGTTTTTTAAATTCCGTAAGTTGTCGTGACAGGTTTTGTTAATTTACATGCAAATGTGTGACGACAGAAATCAATTGGTGCAAAAAAAATATTTTCGATTATCGTCATCATTTATTTGTGTCACGTAAGTGCTTTGATCTGCTCGAGCCAGATGAGAGAAGACAAAAAAGTGCAAGAAAAAGTTTTAGTACGAAGAAATTTTATTTTAGGGTTGAGATGAGTAAAGAAAGTTAAATTAGTTATTTGAAGTTTCAATCAAAAGAAAAATTTGTGTTTTTTAAATTCAAATAATTAAATTTTATCTGAAAAGGTTTCTTCAAAATTAATCAAGCTTTTCAGTCACATTTCATCAAATCCAACTTACAAAAGTTTTTCTTAATTTTCAAACATTATCTTCAAAAAAACTAATTCGAAGTTTCTTGTCTAGTTCATTAATTTTTTCCCTCTTCAAACTTTTCGTTTTTGGACGCAATTTAACTCTCTGAGAAGACTTTAAATTCATCCTGAAACTTTACTCACTTTTATGTGAAAAACGTAGCGCAGTTAATATGATTTTCAGCGTTGCGGATGGCAAAGATAAAAGCAGCTTTATTAAATTACATTATGCTGATGATGTTGTTGAATGTCAGCCATATAGAGTAAAAGTGTTGAAACACAAGAACCTTCTTTCCTTTTCAGCTACAATGTGTGTCATCGTCATAAAAAAATTTATATGCATGTGAAAGTTAATATACGAAACCGAGTGAGAACTCAGAGTGGATTAAGCATGTGCTCGGTGTTTTTATAGTAAATTTCAATTTAGTTAAAGTTTATTCAAAACTACTTTGAAAATGTCGTCGAGTGAGGATGGAGAAAGGGTTTTAATTAAAGCACAGCATACGAAACTTAATGAACATTTTGTAATGAATGACACAATGCCATGTAATTAAAATACCAAAAATTTATTATTTTCAAGTTGGGTAAATAAAGACACATGTGAAGATTACATCTGATTACTATTTATGGGAAAATGTGTCTTTTTGCATTCAATTTGAAAATTTTGAAATTATTGAGTTTAATGTTTTATGGAAATTAATTACATAATATGAGCAACAGTTGTCATCCAGAACTTTTAACCCTCAAATTAAAAAATTTAATTTCTACATGAATTTTTTTAAAAAATTTTTTACATGAATTTTTATAAAATTAAAAGCACATATCTGATGTTCACTTTACAAACACGCTCGGCCTGCTTAAAAAGCTTTTCAACCATATTTTTAATTAACTTATCAACGTTAAAAGCTTTTAAATTTTTACAAAAACCTTATGCTAATTTTTAGCATCAACTTTTAACATCGCTATAAATTTATGGAAATTTTCATTAACTCATTTTACTCTCTGACAAAATTTTCAGTTTAAATTAAAATTAATTTTCAACAGAAAGGTTAATTAAATTCAGTAGTCAAACTTCCACGAATAAAATCGCTTAAAAAGCTTCCAACTGAGCAAAATTTATTCATTTGATTGGAAAATTTTGTACAACATTGTTTCTTCCTCTTTTTGTCCTTGCTTAGGTAGTCACAATGGCAACGGAAATAACGCAAATCGCTCCGACAAAGACGGAAGGAAAGCGGAAGCAACAAGTAATGGTCGTGGTGGGTGCATTTGAGGTCAAATTGAAGATTTCACTTGTCATTCGAAATTCCATTTCAGATCTCAATGAAAATGATATTCAAGCATATCTTCGGAATCATCCAGAAGCATTGGAGAATTTCTTGATGAATGAACTTGAGCTGGAGGAATTGGAGCGATACATGATTCGACGTATGCAAAAAGCGAAAAAAATGAATTATTCGAATCGTAAAACGAGTCTCAGTCGCTGGAGGTTTTGCGTTCACGCCGACAAACGACAAATGCTCGAGCAATTGACTCAGCAATTGCAAATGAAACCAACAAAAGCGCATGTACTTTTTGAGCTTTCGTCGTGCATCTCAAACGCCGTGAATGCTGACGGATTTCGTCTCTATTTGGTCGAAGACGCTGAAAATAATTTGACCTTTCTGATGGACTCTGAAACATGTGACGAGAATGGAGATCCAAAAGTTCAAAAAGTCTCGCACAATCCAGCAATTCCACGCTATGTTGCGTCGACTCGTGAGCCAATTCGATTTTCGCGGGGTGACGCAGACCCGCGATTTCCCAACGGCATTTATGATAAAGACACGGAACATGTTTTGTGTCAGGCCATCGTCTATCCCGACGGCAGTCTCGTTGCAATTCTAGAGATGTGGCGGCGTGCGAGTGGCAGCAGATTTCACGAAGAAGACGAAGAAATATCATGCAGCTATATAGTTTGGGGTGGCATAGCTCTTCACTACATGTCAATCTACATCAATCTAAATAAGCAGAAAAAATTGAACGACTTTTTACTGGCGGTTGTCAAGTGAGCAAATCTTTTAAGATTTATCTTGAATATCTTGCAGAGACTGAAGTCTCTCGACTTTTAAACTTCACTTTTAATCGCTTCAAAGGAGATAAATTTTTATTTCTTCTTCATTCCCAGGTCAATTTTCCAAGACATGGTCTCGATGGACATGCTCGTGATAAAAATCATGAACTATGCCCAGCGTCTCGTGAACGCCGACCGAGCATCGCTCTTCTTAATTGACTCCAAAACCAACGAGCTTTATGCGACCATATTTGACATAGGCTTTGAGGATGACATTCAAGAGAAAATGAATTCGCCGCGGGGTGCAAAAGAGGCAACTGAGAAGCTGAAGAGTGATGAAATACGATTTCCTATGGGCACTGGCATCGCCGGTCAGTGTGCGCTCACTGGCGAAATTTTGAACATTGTCGATGCCTACAATGATGATAGATTCAACCGAAATGTCGATCAACTGACGGGCTATAAAACTTCGACAATTCTCTGCATGCCAATTTTCATACGAGGCTCAATCATTGGCGTCGTCGAGATGGTGAACAAGCGAGGCGGATATTTTTCAAAGGAAGATGAAGAGGCGTTTGAAACGTTTGCCGTGTATTGTGGATTGGCACTGCATCATGCAAAATTATATGACAAAATCAGACGATCCGAGAAGAAATATCGCGTTGCTTTGGAGGTTCTGAGTTATCACAACACGTGCACCGACGAAGAGCTCGACAGATGCGAAAAATTTGGCATTCCATCGTCGATACCAAATCTCGATGACTTTTACTTTAATCCATTCGTAATTGATGAATATGTGAAGGTAAATTATGTGATCTTTATGTTTAAAGATCTCTTTGGCTTTAATCGATTTGAGAGACGAGATTTGCTTCGTTTCGCACTGACTGTGAAGAAAAATTATCGACGAGTTCCATATCACAATTGGACGCATGGTTTTGCGGTTGCTAACAGCATGTATGTCGTACTCAAGAAATCCGAAATCGTCTTTCGACCCAATGAGGTAATTTTCACATCTTGATATTTTTCCTCACTTTTTTACACTTACTAACGAGTAATGAAATTGTGTTCTCTGATAATTAAAGCGAAAAATGTTAAAATTAATCATTAAAATTTGTAAACTAGACTTATGCAGTAATTAAAGTAATTAAATTTAACTTAAAGGCAGTAATTAAAGATTTAAATTTCATTCGACCGTTAAAAATTAAATTTTTTCACAATGTAGTTTGTGTAAAAAATAGAGAGGCAATGTTTTAAGAATTTATTTTATTACATTATGATGTTCACTCGCAATTATAGCGTCTGGCACTTTTTATTGGGTCACTCTGTCACGATCTTGATCACAGAGGCAAAAGTAACAAGTTTATGCTCGATTCGGAGAGTCCGATTGCCTCAATTTATTCAACCTCGACCATGGAACATCATCACTTCAATCAGACAGTCACGATACTGCAGCAAGATGGACACAACATTTTGGGAAAATTGAGTTCGTCAGAGTACAAGCAAATTCTAAGTTTAATTAAGGTTAGATTTGACAAAAGTTAAAATTTAACGAGTTAACAATTTGAAATTACTTACAGCATTGCATCCTGGCGACAGACTTGGCACTCTTCTTCCCTAATAAAGAGAAATTAATGAAGCTCGTGGAGACTGAGAAATTTTCTTGGTCAATTTTAGAACATCGTTTGATGGTGAATGCAGTTGCTATGACAGCAGCGGACTTATCAGCGAGTTCAAAGCCATGGGAAATTCAAACGGAGACAGTAAAAGGAATTTTTGAGGAGTTTTATGAGCAAGGCGACGCCGAGAGGAGGGCGGGAAGGCAACCAATTTCAATGATGGATCGCTATCAGCCAGATCAGCAAGCAAATTCACAGGTAAATTTTGCGATGAAATAAAATTAAAAATAACTCAATCACATTTTAATCTCTAAAGCTCGGCTTTTTGAATGGAATTTGCATACCGTGCTATTCACTACTTTATCGACTCATCCCTGAAACAAAACCTATGCTAAGGCAGTGCCAAGAGAACCTCTGCCGTTGGCAAACTATCGATGAGAAGGGAAAGAAGAAGGCATCAAATTGTCAACTTGAAGATATCAAAAACTAAAGTGAATTTTTTTTGAACTCTTATCTAGATTTTTATCTGATTGATAAGACATTGAACATGAATTTAAAAATTAATGTGAACCAAAGCTTTAAATGTTTGAAATAAAGAAGAACTTTATGTTTTAATGTGAAAATTGTCATGGAAATATTTAATTTTACTGATGCCACACCATATATCTATCACCTTATCACATGATATCACCCTATTTATTTAGTCTTGCTTGTTGGCTTGCTTGCTCAACTTATGAGCACGTTTTGCCATAATCCAAAAGTATAATGAAGGACAAAAGGCACGTATCAAAAGTGCAAGACGAGGCGAAAGTGAAGCTGAAACTACATCTTTTTTGTCATTCAGTACGGCACGCACAATTTCATGTGCTAATTCTATGGGGTCAGCACCTTGTGCAGTTGAATCATCCATTTTGCCATAGCTATCACCGCTTCCAGTGAGCGCGTTAAGCGATAAATTCGTGGATATCCAACCCGGCGAGATGAGAGTCACTTTGACATTATGTTCGTCCATTTCAGCGCGAAGAGAATCGCAAAATGCTTGCAGAGCGTGCTTAGAAGCAGAGTAAGCGGCTCGATCAGGAATAGCAAACTTTCCTTGAACACTGCCAATGCACACAATCCTGCCCTGCTTTCGCGCAATCATCGAAGGCAAAACGGATTTTGTCAGTGCAACAGTTCCAAAATAATTTGTTAACATAATTTTGATGTCAACATCGATGCTCGTGTTGATTACGGTTTCTCTTATGCTTATGCCACCTAGGTAAAATTGCTTCATGAATAATAAGTGACTAAAACTGACATATAAGACATACCGTTGTTAACTAAAATGTCAATATGACCGAAAATGCCAAGGACGTGCTTAATTTTATCAGGTAGTGAATTCAGATCCGTAAGATCCAATTGAAGAACGACAGGAATGTGAGTTATCTGGAATATTGATAATTCTTGAATCTATTAAAGACATTTTTAAAATTCATACGCTTGTTGGATGAGTTTCAAGCAAATCCTTTTTAACACGCTCGAGTTCCTCTTGACGACGTGCAGCTAAAATCAATCTACAACCAGCTGTATAAAATACATGAGCCATAGCTTCACCTAAGTTTTAAAAATTTAACGGATTAATTTGAATTTTCACTGGCGATTAAATTAAATCTCACCCAAGCCAGAGCTGGCACCGGTAATAAGCACAACTTTTCCAGGCAATGAATTCTTGACATCTAAAATAAATTAATTTAAAATTAATTTGCAAAAAAATATTTCAAAAATAAATGAAACCTTTCGTGAATAAAAATTTGTAAATTGAAAATGGAATTGAGATAAGTTTTAGCAGCCAATAAAGAAAACCCGCATCCGGTTTCTTTTGCCTAATAGTTTTGGTATCCATCTAAGCGCTTTTTAGGTTTAATTAATACTTTAAACTCTTAAAATTAAATTAAACTTATTTTCACAATGTTTACAAAAATATTTTTTGTTCACTTTTGCGCAAGTTCTTGAGTGCGTTGGTTTTAATGTTTTTAATCCTCTTGGTAGTGTTTTGTAATAAAACGCTAAACTTTGATGAAACTCGAATAAAGTTAGCTGTTTTTTGCATAACAGGTCTTCTTGCAAAAAAAGGTTTTCATTCGCTCTTAAATTCAGCGATTCCAGCTTTATTCCAACTCGTTGGTGAATTTCTTCAGTGAACCCGAAACTAATTACACTCTTTCACAATGTCTGCATGGAGACAAGCCGGTTTGAAGTGAGTATCGAGTGGAAAAAACGATAAAAATATCGCCGTCAATTATGCAATCGGGGAAAAAAAAGATCCAGCTCTAATTTTTTTTATTTTTCTTTTTAGCTACATCAACTACTCAAACATCGCTGCCAGAATCCTTCGTCGCTCACTTAAGGCGGACGCTAAAAAAGAAGCAATTAAGCGTGATGATTCCCACATTCGATTCACTCCATGGGTCGATGGCAAGCCAATCCGTAAGTTTGCGATTAAAATCACCTCGCTGTATCTTCAAATTATCATTTTTTAATTATTTTTTACGATACAGAAAGTTAAAGGATGAAATGTAAAAGTCATTCGTGAGTCTTGGCAAACTATTGCCATGGATTTTGTTTTCATTTTCTAACACGATTGTGTGAAGAATTGCATACAGTGTTATTAACCCTTTCAATAAGATCTTAATTGTGCTTGATTTTTAGAGTGACTAGTGCTGAGTCAAATTTGATCAAATTTACTATCTTTAAACGGTTTAAAAATATTTGAAATTGAAAATTCCGTTAATTTTTAATTGAAAATTCAAAAATTATTAATGCTCGTCAAAAAATTTTCAACACTCGGCACTTAAAAATCATTTTTTTAAACAGTTTACTAATTCCAAATTTCCTTTCTCATTTTAGGTAAAGACGTGCCCGTCTAAATCGGAATGAACATCCCGCTATTAAGTTAATTCTAATATGCTGTAAAATCCATCTTAAAAAAATCTAGTGTCTGACATGGAAATAAAATTATAAAATTGGAAGTTTCTATGCGAATTCTAAAAACTTTATTTCAAACTTATATTTTCAGTATTTATGTTTTCATTTGAAACAAACTCTCAATTCCAGGTATTTTCACGCTTCTGCTCTCGACGGGTTCTTTGATTTCAATTGAGTTGATTCTGAGGACTGTTGTGAGCATACGATTGAAATTAATTCGTCTATATTGCTTGCGCTTCTTGAACTTAAACTGTACTCGAGTATGTGTCAATGATTTCTCAACGATTGTCGCTTGAACATCAACTAATCCTCTTTGCAGCAATGGTCGTCCGATAAGCGTGAAATCTTGACCGCCACACAAAAGAACTTTTTCCAATCGAATTTGATCGCCATTAGTTGGCTGACAGTATCCTTCAATCATAATAACATCGCCTGCAGTTACTTTAAACTGCTTACCCGCCAGCTGGATGATTGCAAAAAGTCTACCGGCATTGTCGGTTGTAACTTGCTCATTTATCCTCTTAATTGGATCTTTTTCATCTGTAGATTTGACAATTTCCACTGATTGTGGTGTTGTTAATTGCTTATTAAATGCGGGTGTTGTTGAAATCAGACATTTTTGAAAGAGATCTAAAAGTTATAAATTTGTTAAATTTTAAAGTTATTTTAAGCTCGTTTTACTTGTAAGGTTGTTGACATTCGGTGCAGCTCTAGTTAAGGTGATGATTTTATTCAAAAACATCTTTAATTATTTAATTAAAACCTCGTTATTTTAATTTTTCTGCAATTCAATTTTTTCTAACCAAAATAAACTAAAATGCGACATCTGGCGGGAAAAATTTGAAGTTTAAACAAAAACAAAGAAAATTTATAAAAATTTAATTCCTTAATTTAAAAATGCACGGAAGACTGAAAGTTCGAACAAGTGCGGAGGAAGCTGCAAGGAAAAAGAAAGAGCATGACCTAAAGGCAAAAGCATATCGCAATGGAATGGATAAAATTTTTAATTTGCGTGCTCAAGAAAAGTATGACTCATCGCTGCTGGATCTTGCTGGGAAGATTTTAAGTGTCAATCCGGATATTTCGACACTATGGAACATAAGGAGAGAATGCATTCTGAAAATGTCAGCCGAAAATCCAGAGAGCAATGTGATTTTTGAAAAAGATTTGGGATTTACTGAAATGTGTCTTCAAATTCAGCCGAAATCTTATGGAGCTTGGCATCATCGCGTGTGGATTTTGGAAAACTCGCCTAATCCCGATTGGAATCGTGAAGTAAATCTTTGTACGCTTTATCTGAAGAAGGACGAAAGAAATTGTAAGCTATTACTTTCGCATTGCATCATACTAACATTTTCTATATTTACAGTTCACTGCTGGGATTATCGTCGATTTGTTGTGAGCAAAGCGAAAGTACCAGCTGATAAAGAATATCAGTTTTGTGATGAGAAAATACAGAAAAACTTTTCAAACTATTCCTCGTGGCATTATCGCTCACAGCTGCTACCATTGCTCTATCCACACGAGACAGACTCGTCGAGACCAATTTCGGAAGAGAAGTTAAAAGAGGAGCTTGAAATTGTCATAACCGCTGCTTTCACTGATCCAAATGACTCTTCGGCTTGGTTCTATCAACGTTGGCTTCTCGGCTATTCAGATCCCAAACTTGACATTGCATGCTTTAAGCTCACAAAAAATCAAGCTTTAATCGCCTTCACAAAGTCTGTCGATTTAGACCGTGATGGCATTAAAATTTTTGTCAATTCAGCAATCGATGGAAGTTCATGGAGATCATTAAGTGGCAATAGAAGCGATGCCATATGGGTGCAGCATGGTGATTTTGATGTCACATGCGATATTAATGTGAAAATAATTCAAAAAGACAAAGAATTTGTGCTCGACACGAGGAAAGTCAACGATGAAATAATTGGAATTAAATTGCCATCATTTGGCTATGAATTTGGAGCAGCAGTCATGGAAGAGCTCAAAAATCAACTCGAATCATGCAATCAACTCCTTGAGTTTGAGCCCGATAGCAAATGGACATTGTTGACAGCTTCACTGCTGATGCGATCAATTGATCGATTCCATTACCATGAAAAAACATTAGAATTCCTCAAGAAGTTGCAAAAAGTCGATGAACTCCGCTACGGCTATTATTCTGATTTAGCTAGTAAGTGGATTTTGGAAGTTAAACTTAAAGATTTTATTTCGAGCGATAATTTTGATAAAATTGATCTATCATCATTGGATTTAACGACAATTTATTACAACCAATATCTGGCGATCGCTAAAGAAGTGAATTTAGAAAATAATCCGAGATTGAATAAAAATTCCTGCAAGTTTGCATTAGTCAATGGCTGTAATGTTAATTATTAAATTATTTGTGCTTTAAAATACATTTGAACTGATTTTTAAAAATTGCTTGAGCTTTTTTAATCATGAACGTGAAAATAAAAATTAATTAAAATTGAGACTTCAATCTTGTTAAATTTTTTTCATAAAATTCTATATTTTAATTCGCAGCATTAGGGCGTTTCGTCATGTTTCATTTTCAATGCATCGCTTTTTTACTAGTAAAGAATTAAATGAGAGTGAAAAGCACAAGAAAATTTATAAGCTCGAGTAGCATTAAAATCTTAAAAAGGATAAAGAGAAAATTTTTCTTTTGAATAGCATGAGAGAAAAATTATTCGTCCTTACTCCATCTATGAACGAAAATTTTTTAAGGATAATCTTTAATGAAAATTTAGAGAAAAATCCTTTGAATAGAAATATTTCAATACAAGTTTTCCGTACAAGTTTTTCCATACAAGTTGAAATTTCAAAAACTTGTGAGTCCTGTTTGTATCTCGACTTAAATTTCAAAATCTATCAACTATAGTTGATAGTCTTTATAGAAAATATACAAAATGGAAGAAATTTCTGTTTCCCTTTGTGATTTAAATAATCGTTTGATTAATTAAGGAAAATAACCAACGCAACCTCTAAATTAATAAAAATTAAAAAAATTAAATTGAAGGATATTCACAAAAAAATCATGCAAATTATTCATAAAAATATTTTCATTTTAAATTCCCTTTGAGTCTCATCGACCCTTCAAAAATAAAAATGACAATAAATGTGCAAATGTTTTATTTCGTTCTGAATTTTTTTCTCCTCTGGGTCGAAGACAAATTTGTTCATATTTCATCTCCATTTAAAGCGCTGTGTCCCGTCTCGTAGAAAAATTGTGAACCGTAAAGGCAAACTGCTGCCATTCACTCGCTCTCCATCCCGCCCACTCGTGAATGATGATGGACGGATTGTTTGCATTGGAGAATGACCTACCAAAAAGCCGAGTTGTGTATGTTTATCATTTTTTACGGGTGATAATTGTTAACCTGGGAAATTTGTACTTTTATCTCAATTCGAATTAAAAAAACTACTGGTGGATGAAAAAAATTTATTTGAAATTTAAATTAAAAAACCGTTAAATTTTAAAGTCTTCTGTCACAACAAAAACGTCATCATTTCTTTGTCGTTCTCATACGAGCCATCTAGTGTACGTGCCAAACAGTAAACGCCGACAATGACAACGAGATTATTTGGGCGTTCTGGATCATTAAAAATTCAAAGCTACGAGGCATATCGAGAGGAGAGAGATTTTCAACAATCGCATTTTAGAAGGCACTAGAAAAGATCGTAAATCATCAATTTGTCATAAAAATGGTGCCGGAACTTTGTTTCCTCCTCACACCCGAAATCATCGCGAGGGCGTTGATTCTCGCATGCTAATTTCGGTTGCTTTATAAAAATTCCTAGGCATATCAAAAATGGAAAGTCACTTAATGGCTCAATTATCTGTCTCTGCTTAGCTTGCTTTTAAACGCTCCACCCCGTCACTCACTGGATGATTAACTTTCAGACGAAAAAAATAAAAAAGCTTTAAAGAGAATTTGAAAAATCGATAAAAATTCTTAAAGCATAGAAATTTAAATTTAGTTCTTGAAATTTATTTCAGAAACTATTTTTAAGAAGGTCAACAATAAAATCCAAATAAAATCACAACATAGTTCGAGTAAACACGTCAAGTGCGTTAAATTTCTCATGCGGATAGTGGGAAGACACTTAATGCTGCATGTCATGTAACATTAACCTTTTTGTACTTTTTTTTATGGTCAATAAAAAATTTAACAACTGACTGTCTCAGTTAGTGACATCGTTTTGCGAGGGTAAAGCATTGTGTTTTGCGGACGTGCTTGAGCCATAATTAAAATTGACTATAAAATTTAATGCTTAATTAACAATCGTTAAATATTTTGATTTTTTCCTTCTTCTTTTTTGTGAGGAGAATCTTGAAAAATTTCCTCAAAAATTTATCCAAAAACTTTTTTCATAGAAAAAACTCATTGAACCAAATTTGAGCTCAATGGAGCATCAACAAATCGTTTATTTCCTCTACCTCCCATTTCACCGCATTAAGAGAACGTCAAATTTGTCTTTTTTTCCTCCCCTTACTTTTTAAATAAATTTCAGCACTCATTGATGTAAAAGTTTAAAAAGTATTAAAAAGGAAAAGTTTTTTAATCACAAGATGCGGGATGACGTGTAATGTGCAAATAAATAAATCAATAATTCCTCATACAGTATTTTCACGTCAAGTCGAGTTAAGGAGAAAATAACTTTAAAAATTTCCGGGAGAAAAAATTTTTATTTCTTTTCAAAAACTCGAAATATAAATTTTAATTCAAGAAATTAAACCTCAAATCTTAATTAACCTTCCAATAATTTCTATTTGTGGCTTTTTGATCTTCTCCCAAAGTTTAATCTTAAACTTACCAAAATTCACATCATCCATCACGTCCCAAGAGAGATTTACGGTGCTTCAAGTGAAAAATATATTCAGGCATGAATTTCTCTGTAAACTTTGATGAAGGCATGACATGATGTTATCGAGTAGATTAGATGGTCGATCTTTCTGAGATGTGATCCCTGAAGCAAAACACACTGTCACTCGCATTTCGAATCGATTCGAGTTGAGCTGGTGGCTTTGCAATTGTGGAATTCGGTTGCCACATGGAAGGCTTGCGAGAGACGAAGAAGAGCAAAACTTGAATTCATTGTGACTCCCTCAGGATGATATTAAAGAGCGACACAAAAACCTCCTCAATTACAGATCGTCCTCAATGGAATTCCTCTCTCGGAAAAATTGCTCAATTTAAAAGCCCCGAGAAAATTTTTCAATGAGAGAACTAATGGAAAAATTGTCGAGTGACTTTTTAACCTCACTCGAAAAAAAATTCCCTACCTCAGTCTAGTTTTCAGAAAAGAATCACATTTGGAGATCATTTTCAAGCACTTTTATCTAACAAAAATGGACATTAAAATGAATGAGAACACTTTTTTCATTATTCAACATTTCCGACCAAGTCAGGAGTGAAAAAATTTTCATTTAATTTTTATCCATGAGAAAACTGATGCTGTGCTTCCTGTGTAGAAGAGGTTTTATTTATGAAATAGAAAATTTTGAAGTTTCATGAGATTTTCAAATTTTAAAAGTGTTTAAAGATTTTTTGACTAAAAGCTTAATAAATATTTTAAAGCTTCAAACCGCTTTTTGTAAATTTTCTAAATAAAATTAAAAAATTTAAAAGCCATAAAATTTCAAATCTTTTAAAAAATTTCTTCATTGAATCAATCAAAGTTTATCAACAAAAAATCCAGTCCATGAATTTCCCATTCGAGAGCACTTTAAAAATCGATTCAGTCACTCACCAACAAAAAAACCACAGAAAAGCTAAAAACTTCTCCGTGTTCATATTTCCGCTCAATAATCGAGTTTTTCTGTCCCAGCGATAATGAACGTAGTAAAATTTTCTCACTCTTCTTTTTTTTCTAACCGGACAATCCGGAAGGGTCGCAGAGCATTCACATTCACACGTACATATCAGAGATGCCGACCAAACACATTATTAAACCATTTCCCTGGAAATGTGTGAACTATTCACTCGACCATCGACATTAATTAATTTTCATGATCGACATCATCAGCAGATGTTTCAACTTCCATTTCATCAATCGCTTAATATCATCTTGATGAACACACGTTTATGAAAAGATGTTTAATAAAATGAGAATTTTCTTCTCGCCTAGACGGAAATTAAAAAAATTTCTCCTCCACACGTGCAATTTATTTGAAGCATAAAATCTGCTCGAAATTGCAATTGCTTCACACATAAACGGTCGAGATAAATAATGAGAAACTGCATCGAGAGAGAAAGAGTCGAATGAAGCGTAACAGAGGGATGTCCAATGTGTATGAGAAGGAATTTTTGTCCACTCTCTATGGCATCAATTTGTTTCTGTATTATTTGTGTCTATGTGTGCAGGAGGTAGAGAGGGTTCAAGGTGAGATTGTAATGGTCATTTTGATACAGGAATTTCCTGCAATTTATATACGACATGAAGCAGAAGGTTTTTGAGGTGAAATTGGAGCAACAATGATTCGGAAATAGAATGTAGAAAAATTTTCAGTTTTAAATTAGAAAAGAGAAAACTTAGATTTAAGTTGAGTTCCATCGATTGCAGTTAAATCCATTAATTAATTAAATTAATAGAGAAATTTTAAATTTTTCTAAAAACACACCAAAATTTATAAAATTTTCTCTAAAGTTTTTAATGTCACATTTTTATTACCAGCAATAAAATATTTCAACTTGAATCCATAAACTCAACCCTTTTCTAATTTTTCACAATAATCTCCAAGGATCCTTTTAGTCTCATCCATTTGAAATTTTGAAAGAACTTTTCCAAACTTTTTCATTTCTATTTTTTTTTGTTTTATTTTCAACCAAAGCCCTCTGGACACTCATGTGTCATCCTCTCGACGCAAAAAAAAGTATTCGAATATGTTGAACCCTCTCTTTAAGACTTTAATGTAAATTTATGATGATCAATGATGGTCTCATGATCATTCTTAGTAGACCGAAAAACTTTGTTCATTTGAACTAAAGACAAAAAGTTTTCTCCTCTTTTATTTTATTAAATTTTTCATCATTTTGCATTCACTTTAAATCTCTATCTAAAATAATTAAATCCTAAATTTAATTTAATCAAATAAAAAATCCTTCAATCTTTTCAAGAACCTTCAATTCACTTTTAGTTAAAAATGAATCAACAAAAAACTGCCGTCTTATGAATAAGAAAAGGATAATAAAAAAACAGCAAATCGTGATCAACATTTTCAATGAATTGTCAATCATTGAAAATAAATTTTCCGCTCAATTTTCATTTTTTCTTTGTGTTGCCAAAAACTTTTTTTCTGTTCACCATTAAACCTCCCTTTAGGATCATCAAACCGTATCACATACTTAATTATGCAAATGAGAGCAACTTTATTAAAATGACAAAAAAATTAGTATGCAAAATGAAATCGACCGCCGTCATCAATTACACATAATTTGCCGTACTCAATTTGCTTAATGAAATTAATCATGCAATTTTTTTATTAAGTTTCTCTCAAAATGGCAGTTGGATATTTATTGAGACTCTTCCTAGGCCATTAAAATGGTTCTGAAGTTCTATATACGCCTTTTAATGTTCGGCACAAGTATGTTGTCACCGACAGCAATAGTCAGATATTTGCAAAATGTGTATTTTATGTTTTTTCGATGACAAGTCGAATACGGAGATAGAGAATGGCATGCATTTAAACGACTGTTGGTTGTCGTTGCTATTGGCAGCTAAAAAATCATAACCAACTACTTCTATTTCTCACTAAAATGATGCAATTGGGAATTTTTTAGAAATTTTGTAATTCCGTTAAAAGTTTAAAATTATTTTTTATTATTTGAAATTTTGAGATTCGTTCTTGAAAAAAAAATTAGCAAAAGTTTAAGGAATTTCTCAACCCTTTTCCAGACCTCGGTCCACTCGACTTCGAGCGACATGTCGCACATGAAATTGATTCCTCGCATTGTGATACCATAACGGCAAACACGAACAATAGTCGCAAGCTAGAGTCAGAGTCAGAAAAAAGAGTGTTTGCAAAATATCCCCGAATACTTTCAAAATCGCTCGAACGTGACTAGATGTATGGTGGGAGTTTCAATAAATTTAGCTTTAAATGGCTCTCTTACTCTCCATTAGGAGGCATTATGCTGTGTATGTACACATATCGGAATATAAATTCAATAAAAAGAAAAAAGGGACACGGAAAATTAATGTTGCGGCCTTTCATGTGTTTGTTGGTTTTTTTCGCAAAAAGGTGGAAATTGATTTTTCTGTGTACGTTTTTTGTTTGAGAGGAAAAAAGTTAATTTGAATTTTATTTTTATTCGATTTTGTTTCACTTAAAGAGATTCAACAATGGAAATTGAATTATTTGTGGTTTGATGATGTGCCGTTTTGTAATTGAATGTGTGATAGCCATTTTAGTAATGCACAGGATGCAAAATAATTAAATAAAAAATGGCCTAAAAAGTAAAAACCATTTAAGCTCTAAAAGCTTCTTGACATTTGTAAATAATCAAATTTTTGAAGTTTCCATTTACAAATTCAATTATCCTCAAAACTCAATATGGACGCACTTTGATTGCGAAAATCCTGCTCGTGTCCATTGTGCGATGGCAAATTTCAATTGATTTTAATCAAAATAAATAAAATGTGAAACGCTTTTTTGCCCTCAACTCGACTCTAAGTACATAAATCGAACTCGACATTTACAGATTTCCAATTTGTTTAAAATTCACTCGCGAGTGCTTTGTGGGCACACACGGGTGATTAAAATCAGTTAACGAGAATTATATGTGAGCGTAAAAATTTAAAACAGAGTTTTCGTTTGCACTCGCCGCACAAAACTCGCTTCGCATTTCAATAAAAAAAAATATTTAAAATAAGAGAGAAAATTTAAATAAATTTTTGGTGTGCCACAAAAATTTCCATTTCCATTTTAACTGCTTCCTGTGTGGTGTGCCCACAATTTCGAAAAAAGTTTGCTATAAATAAAAGTTTTTGAGGCAGCGTGCAGCATCAGAAAAAAATATATAAAAAAATTTATGACTAATTATTCGAGTGTGAGTGTTCACTTCAACTTTTCCAGGGTGTGACTTGAGCTTTAAATTAAATTTTTAAAATAAAGCTCTTTGAAATATTGCTTTGTAAACTTTCCTAATTAATACGTGAAACATCCCTTTTTCCACACAAAGCATTCGTTACCATATGGATTTTAATGAATTTTATCACAATTTTCATATTTTATGTGATACACATAAATAATTTAATTATTTTCTCTCTCTTTTGTGAAACACACATTTATTATTTTTCGTTCGCAAAATTATACCATGATATCGCACATGAAACAATAATTTTTCTATTATATTTTACAGAAGCATGCACAACACAAAAAGGTGAGCAATTTGTTTCATGAAAATTGGGGACCAAAGCGATTGTCTTTCTCTCTGTATAGCATTTTTAATCTACTAACAATTAGCATATCTCCATGCAAAATTAATTGATACCAGTCACTGTGTGTGTAGATTATACAGCGTTGCACATAATTAAATTTATTATGAGCAGGGAAAAATTTAAAATCGCTTTAAGCGAATTGCACAATTTTGTCCATAAATTTAAATAAAATTGTTGTTGGTTTTATTAAATTTTTGGGATTAATAATGTGGGTTATCTAAATTTATGGTAATTAAGCCAGATCTTTTCAAAAGAGGGTAATTTCATGAACTTTAAGTTTTAGCTCATTTTTAGCTTTTTATAATTTTTATTTGATTTTTTAATTTTAATATTTTCAATCATCAAATTTTAATTTTAAATTGTAACATTTTTTATTTTTTAAATTTCCTCAATTTTTAAAGGTTTTTAAATTTTCAAAATTTTCTGAAATAAATTTTTTGACATTATTTTCCAAAATTAATAATTTTATAACTCCTTTATGTCACATCAAGTTGAAACGACCCTGACTTTTATTTCATTGCGGACTGGATAATAAACACTGATATTCATTCCTCGAGAGACATTACTTTCAATTTTCTCTCACAGTGACTTTTTGTCGCACATAAATTAATGTAGTGTCTCATTATAATATTGTTTTTGGTCCTTTTCTACCCATCCATCCTCATACAGATAGGACAAAAGATTTGTTCTTGAAAAATTTCATCCAAGGAATTTTGCTGAGTAATTTCCTTTCTCTTTGGTTACTCGAGCAAAAAATCCTTTCATAATCGAAAAATTCCAAAATGACTTTCACTTTCAACTTTTCTCCCTCTTTTGTTCCTCAATAATCGTTTCAATGTCAATATCCATTAATAATGTGGTATCAAAAAAAGTTGTCCTATAAAACTATTTCAGACAAAGCTTTTAGAAGAATTTCCTTTAATTTTTCATCGTCATTGTCCCAAGAATCTTTTTGGCATTGATTTTATCGTCTTTAAGCTCTTAATTTTATGCTCATGGATTTTACATTTTTTTTGGCATGAATAATTTTGTAGGGAAGTTTTTAATTTTTTAACGGTTTTTCGAATTTTAAAATTTGAAATAATTTTATCGGCTATTAAATTTTTAAATTAATATTTTACGATTTTTTAAAATTTTAAAATCAATGTTTTTTCCAACCTTTGTACACACCTTTGCATAAACAACATTTGTCCTAAATTTATTTTTATAAGGCAGCTCCAAGTTCCATTATATGAACTTCTCCCACAAAGCCACACAAAAAGTAATTGAAAAGAAGCATTTTTTTACTATGCGAAACCATCTGACCTGTGGATGAGTATAAAATAAATGTGGAGCACAGTTGGTTTAAAACAAAAGCGTCGAGGGTTCATAATTTTTAATGAGCTTTTATGGGCATGAACAAAAGAGGAAAAGTAGACGCGGACCTTCGTTTAACTTACAATGTCTATGATGCACGGTTTAGCGACGCGATTACATCGCAACATCCATAAATTCATTTGAATTATCCGAGCTGTGTCGTGGTTTCATCATAGTCGCAGCTTTAAGTGCACTCGTTTGTGTGTGTGTGCATTAAAAACATTAGTAATGGATGTAGAACATTAAAAGCCATTCACTCCTCTTCCTCTTTTATCTCACTTGATACTTAATTTTGTGGAATTTGTGGCTTTCTGATGACAAAGCAAAATGCATTCCATCTTTCTCTTAATGCACATTCAGTGTGTGCTCAATTTGTTACAATTTAATTTCAATGCAGATACACATTGAAAAGGCAATTAGTCATGCTTTGCTTTGGGTTTTAATGTAACAAGTTTAAAAGATAAAAGTGGGATTGATTGGATAATTTTGGTTTTTAATGGAATTTTTTTAACTACTTTTGTGTTGCTCAGAGATTAAAACATTTTTTGATTTTTTTAATAGCTTTTTTAAATTAATATTCAAATTGTAATAAAGTTTTCAATTTAAACGAAAAATGTCAATTTCATCTTCAACAGTTTTCTGAATAAATTCAATAAAAATTTAAATATGAAAAGATAAAATTTGCTTATTGATTTTTCACTCGCAGCTTTGTATATTCAGCATTCAAAATTCAAAACTTTTCGTTCGAGAATTCTTACTGATCATTCAGTTAAGAATATTCCGGGAGGAAAACTTAATTATTTTCGCTAAAGAATTTTTAGCATCGTCGAGTGCAAGAAAAATACATATTTGAAGTAAATTCCGTGCAGATTTATTGAATTTTATATTCACGGAAGATAATTGAGAGAGAAAAAAATACGATGAGAAAATTTTTAACCGTCAGCTCTATTTATCATACAGAAAATTATGAAGGAAAATCAACAAAAAGTTAGTAAATATTTTTTTTAAATTAAATATTTTAAAAACAGTTAAATTTTTAAATCCATTTTTTGGATGCACCTTAAATTTAAAAACAGCCCGTAGAGAAAATTCAAAACTGCAACTCAATAAATCTAATTTAATGGCAGAAAAACGAAATTTTTTTTACTCGAGAGGTGCAAAAGGAAAAAATTTTCTCACTCGAAGTTTTTACAATCTGATAATTTTTCTCTCGAGAATTTTTAACTCAATCCCGCCCCATTCACGAAAAAAATTTATTTATTTTCAAGTTGCAAGTGAACTTTATCGCAAGCGAGACGATATCTGACATGAATTTGTTCCGCCTTTGGGAAAAATCAGTGAGTTTGAAATGTTGTTGCAGTTTTCTTCTCCTCCCGATTAGTTCATCGTTTTTGCCCTCACGTATACTCGAAAATTGCATGCCCACGACAGAAGCGAGAGAAGCAAAAAGTTTTATTTCATTTTCTTCACAAACTTGAAATTGTTTAAATGCTATTTGCATGAAACACAAACAGAGCTTTTTAAGAAACAAGCTGAAAAGTGAGCGAGTACAAAATTTTATTCTTTCACTTCGCGATGCATTTTGTCCTCGTCGAGAGGAAATTTTTCTTCTTCAGAATTTTAAAATTGTTTGCCACAAGGAAGAAAAAAACATTCACGGAATGTGTAGAGCGTTAAAAAAAGCTTTTGCGGAATGAAATAAAAACTAATTTTCCTCGAGATTCGTTTGCGGCATTATTTCTATCTTAATGTACTCCCTCTCACTCGGTGATGTTTCAATTTAGAGAGAAATTGTCAAAGTCTCGCTAATAGCATGACAATGAAGAGAAAGTGGAGAGTCTTTAAGTTGTCTGATTTATTTAAATTCTATTAACTATCCAAGCTATGTAGAGACAGATGTCAATGTTCGAAAGAACAGCGACACTTAGCTTGCGGGAAAATTCGAACGGAAAATATTTTAAGTTTTTAATTTTTATTTTTCGAATTCAAAATTTTATTATTTTAATCTGATTTAATTTTTAAAAATGTCTTTAAAAATAAAAAAAAATTTCCCTCAATAATTTTCTTCATCACTCAACAAAAGAGACGAGAACAACAAATTAAAATTAATGAAAATTAAATTAAATTGATTAGACAAAAGTTTCGAACGAGAATTGAAGCGACACGGAGAGCTTAATTGAAACTTGATCATGCTCTTCCTCAATTAATTGATTCCGACAATTGAACAAATTGTGAGAAATTTATTTAAAAGGAAGCAAATAAAAAATTGTTTTCATTAAACGGAAAAAGGTAAATTTGTTGCCGTTATCTTCCACTCGAAACACTGACCACATTAATTAATTTTGCTGCATCTGTAATTCCTTTTATTCAGCTTCAGATTCATTGCCAATATCATCGTTTGAGCAACAAACCAAATCAATTACACTAAATTCGATTTGTGCTATCCTGCTGTGTGAGTGTGTGAAAACGAAATGTGGATACATCATTGATTGCATCAATCTTGTAATTAGAATTCGATACTCTCTCACTCTACATCACTATCTCACACTCTGCCCCATGTGTGAAACCCACATACAGTGTTTGCATGCGAGGATATTGATACGATCGCTCAATACATGGTGTTTTATGTTATTTATTTATATTGATGCTATCAGTTTTCACCATCGGCATGCCAACAACAACATGCAAAACATCAAATTGCATTTTTGGACAAAATGAATTTCATTCGCTCTCAAACAATTTTTTTGCTCATTCGATGCTTCTATCAGCAAATAATTGCTATCTGCATGGTTACGATTGAAATTGCTTTGTTTTAAATTTTTTATTGCTTTTTCACTTAGGTTTTGAAATTTAGTTTTTTTAGTCAGGTTTTATTCAATTTTTTAGACGGTTGAGAAATTGAAATTAAAAATGAAAGAGAAATTGCAAAGCAAAGAGAATTTTAAAAATTGTTAGTTGCTAGATAGAAAATAATAAAGTTTGCTTAGATAAATATTGAAATATTTTAATTGGCAATTAAATACACGAGAAATAAAAGTTTGAATTTCTTGGTTAACAACAGTCTTCTCGGAAGCTTTCTTTAAATCAAATAAAATTAAATTTTTTAAAATTATTTGATTCATAAAAAAGTTTTCAAAAATGTCGGATTTAATTTTGCGAACAAATCAACTCGAGAAAAGTTCACTCATCCGGATTTACACACAAAAAATTCAATAAACTCTACAAAATTGCATTTATGATGAAGAACACTTCTGCATTCACTTCCATTTTTTTTGTAGAATGTAATTTTACATGGAAACACAAAAACCTCATCCGATTTCACATTTTCCCTTAGCGATTGTGCTGAAAAATATCAAATATGTAGCAAGTGTGGGTGGGAAAATTTGTAGGATCAATTTTTCACCCAAAATTGCTCAATTTGATTCCTCTTTTCTCTATTTATATCGCATTTTATCGACGGGAGGAATGAGATCAATTCAGAGTCGATAATCTTTGAGATTTTTCAACGGTGAAGAGAAAGATCTCAAATTGAATTGCCATAAATCTTTTTTTTTCGGGGGTTTGAGAGGAAATTTTTTAGAGCTGTAGGGAAATCTCAAGATGATGCAACGTGAGGTGGATTTCTTCGAATAGGCTTAATGTGGCTTCCATCGATTCACACAAAGCAAACAGGATTTATTGAGAGTGAGAAGAAGATTCTTTAAAATTTATAACCACAAAAATATATATCGACATGGATGAAGTCTTCAAGTTTCGATAAAGCTCTCGAGTTTTTTTTTATTCATTTGAAAAATGATCAAAGCCATAAATAAATTTTAAATCTCGTGTAGTGCAAAAAATTGCTGTCATTATTTGAAAATTTTTATCTCCATCTTTATCATATCGCTTGACAAGTGAAGCAAAGTGAAAAATCGCTCAATATGTTCGCACCAAGAGAGCGAGCGTAAAAAAAGCTAAATTGAGGAAGAATGTCGATATTTTTCTTGAAAAAATCGAATTTTTGCGATACCTAGTGGTGATTTTGTGACTTAAAAATGCAAAATTTTCATTTCTTAAATCGATTTAAATCCTAAAATTTTATTTAAAAAAAATCAAAAAATTCATACACAAAAATTGCCGCAAGTCCATGCAAAGCTTAAGAGAAGCTTTATCGGAATATTAAATGGGTGAATAGCAGACGTTTGTGTGCAAGAGAAATTTCTCTCCTCCTCTCATATTTTAAGCTCGAGTAGATTTCACATTTTTGATTTATGATAGTGAGAGAGAGCTTTTGTATAGTACAAGAAAGAAAACGAAGTGGTGGAGAGTATACAGCAGAGTTTCTCGCCTCAAACCACAATAATTTTTTTCAGCTTTTTCCGCATCGCACTTTATTGCATCTTATGAACTTCTTTCCTAAACGCTAAAATTATTTCAGCATCAAAGTTTTTTATGAAGCAAAAAAATTATTACAAATGACAGGAAATATTATCCTGGTTGGACTATGACAATGTCAGAATGATGCGACACCGCATTCAGGAAATTCATTAAAGTCGCAAGGAGTGGAAGATTTTGTCGTAAGAATTTAATTTAGAGTTTTAATTAAATATAATTAAAATTATTAAGTTTTTTCACTCGCATTTATTTAACAGAAAGTGTCGACACCAGATAATTGATGATTAACTGACGATAGAGTGTCGATGACCCTATTTGAATTACTGTGACTTAAAAAATTTATTTTGAATTTTTAGTGAAGTTTGACTTTTTTGATTTTCATAAAATTTTCTACGCATCGACCAAAAAAGCTCTTCCCTCGCTGCAATGACACTTAATATGACATCAACCACACATCCTTAAACTATCGCAATGGCTTTTTTCTCTTATCAACGCGGTGAATGAATGCAGGATGCATCCAGTCTATTAAAGTAAGAATAAAAAGTTTGCATCATGTCATCATACATGCTCGAAGAGTTTATGATCATATTTCATTCGAGAACACGCCATACATCATCCTAAATGACTTTGAATGAGATCCGAATCTCTTAAATTATTTAATGGGATGTGAGGAAGGGAAATTGTAAGTGATTAAAGAGACTTTCCTTTCATATCATCTCAGGTGTCGTACATACACACATCCATATATATTTTTTGTCGAGATGCGCGTGACTCTCTCGAGTGAATTTTTCATTTAATTCTCGAGTGCTTGGTTGAAATTGCTTCATCATTCACCTTCTACTTCTTTTTTTTCGGTATTCGAAGAGTTTTTGCTGCTGAATGATTAGAATGCTTAAAAGGGTAAAATGGAATTTATTTTTAGTAATTTCAAATTCTAGAAAGGTGTAAAAAAATTAATGGATTTTCATGAGAAATTTTTTGATACGTGTTGTTCGAATCGAATGTCAATTATTTTTTTGAAACTCAAAATTTAAAAATTTACGAAGTGATTTTTTCAGACCGATATTTTTTGTCAATCAACTTCCATCCCTGGAATTTCTTAAAATTTTCAAACTCAGCTTAAAAATGCTACAAAAAGTTATTTATCACGTGAAGGTTAAAAGTTCTTCAAAGCTGCGCAATGAAAATTCTCTAAAATTCAATTTGAAATTTTCCGCGTTGAGGAAAAACATAAACAAAAATAAAACTCGGGTTTTATGATGAATGGAGTCTAATTTAGCTCAACTTTTCTTCTCTTCTCGTCTTTTTGATGTTCTTTTTCGCACATGCAATAATATGAGTATGTTGTGGCTGTACATGCGGAAGCCATGTGTGAGCAACGAGCTATTTCGGAAGGTGCGCCAGGTGAAGCAGATGAGTTTACGATTTCTGAATGCTTGATGGAATCATCATGGCTTTTATTATGTCATATATGAGAGAGACAATGTGAGCGTGGTGTGAGCAAATAAAATTCTCATCTAAATGTTATGGCTGCAGCAAATTGATCATTCTTGGGGAGCCACGGCTGTAACAATAATGCCGAATTTTATGTTTTGCTTTCTTATTTCTTTTTCCCTCATTCACGCACCAACAATACACAACAAAATGGAATAATTTACTTCCTCACACAATGTACGTCGTGTATGCAAATCTCCAACAATGCTTTTCTCATTAGGTTTTTCTTATATATATATGTTGAATTTTGAGCTCCACTCAACACATTAAAAGCTGTCAGCATACACATGCTAACGCAAACATTTACTTTGCAATAAATCATTTATGTTCTGATTTTAAAGCAAAGATTTAGTATCGTACTGAAAATGCTTTATGAATGGGTTGATATTTTTTTGAATAGAAGTGAAATTGTTTAAAAAAATTTATCAAAACCTCCAAGTGGGGTGTTGCCACGCAAAAAAAATGTGCATCAATTGTTTAAAAAAATTCTAGCTTCTCTCAAGTTTTTTTCGAACATTTTTTTGGTACCTATTTTTTGAATTTAAAAATTACGTTACGAAGTTTACTGAGTTTTTTATGTGAATTTTTATAACGTGCATTTTTAATTTTAGAAATAAGATACCAAAAAAGTGATTATCCATGTAATCCCTGCGTGGGACATGGCCAAATGTTACTTATAAAATTCAGAAAATCCTCATACAAATAAAGTTTAAATCTCGTGCGAGATTTAAAATCATCCATCCAAGAGCCACAATCCATCAGTCCGGCCAGTATGCCCCAACGTCCATTTTCAATAGAGGCTTCATGTACCTCAACTCAATTGTATACAAAAAGTGTAGATTTTATTTAAATTTACGTCCCCAACGGTTTTCAAAAAACAATTCCTTTTTTAAAGTATGGCTTATTTACCTCATTAACTCTAATTTACCAGGAATCGATTGGCATGGATCTAAAAATGGAACACTGTAAAATAACCATAAAAAACCAATAAAAACACAAGAAAAAAACCCACGTAGGCCTAAGTAGGGACCAAGAAACAAAAAAAAAAAAAAAAAAATGTAAAATCGAAAAAACTTGAGAACAGCTGGTAAAAATTATTATTTTATACTAAATTTTTATATTTTTAGTGAAAAATTAAAGTTTTTTCTCTCTTTAAGCTATCTTGAATGATGTCAGATCTAGTTCCTCAATAAGTACTAAAACTTTATAATGACACACGATATCTGAAAACACTATAAAGTCTTCTATAATCTACATTTAATGATCACATGCACATGACATCAATAGATTGTCATACAAGACATAAATTTCAATTCTAAAGCACTTGCAGCAGTCCATAATAATCGTTTAATTTTAAATACTTATGAAACATCATGTGCATGATGGGTTCCGAGCGAAAATCATTGAGTGAGTTGACACACAAACATAATATTCAACAAGAAAATGACAAATAGTGTGGATGTAAGTGAACTTCCTTGCGATTTTCTCTTCCAGAATTGCTGCATGCTGTTTACTGAGATAGAAAATGTTTCTGATGAGGTTTGTGCGATAAGACGAAGATGTGTATGCTGCATGGTGAGGAAGTTGGGGGTAAATCGTGTTATCTATAATTGAATATCATGCACACTAGCATACATTCAAGCGAAAATATATGTTGCCAATACGAGAGACATAGTCGTCGAACAATGTCACTTCGTTCTCTGCTCGCTTTTAACCCATGCTACATACAATGGCACAACATCATTTGACTTGACACACATCTTGTTAGAATTTATTTTGTAAATTGAAGACAGACATGCATGTCGATTGTGTGTCAACTGCTGCGATTGCAATGCGAGCGAGATGATAGAACTCGAGTCATTCGAAACCAATGGAACTTACTCTAAATGCATGTCGACAATGATAGTCTCTTGTTGGTTGAATGTGGCTTGTTCCGAGTGCAAAAAAGGGATTGAGAGTAAAAAGCTTAGAATTGTGAAACTTTGTAGGATGAAAAGCTTAAAACCTTTCAATGGAATATATGAATAAACTTTTAATCCAGGAATTACTTAAATGCGGTTTTAGCTATGAAGGAAATAATTTATTATGAAAATATTTTGCTTTTAAATCAAATCAATGGTAAAAACAAAGATTCTCGATGGGTGGACACCTAATAACAACGTCTTGAGCATCTCTCAACTATGAAACACGAAAGGAGCATCAGAGACGAAATAAATCTGATTAAAGATTCTATTTGATGAATATTTCGTTGCTTGAAAATGTGCAACTTAGAGAAGCAAAACCGTTGGCTCATAAATACAAAATTGGCAAATATTGTCACTGCAAATGCTGTTATATGCACTTTTGCTGTTTTGTACCGACGCCATCAATGTTTTGAGTGTGTCGTTGAGAGGAAGAAGAATGTCTATAGAGTCAGGGTACGAAACATAATGCTGCAAAATGAGAATTTATGTTGAAATTGCAATGATAGCTAAATGAGATTCCACTTCCTAGTGCATTTCTCTGCTCTCGCTATTTTTATTCATTTTTATTCTAAACTCCGCTGTACATATGTTAGATAGTCAAGGGATGATAAATTTTATTTTTATACTTACTTTTTTTATACTTTAATCTTTAAAAAATGAGAACTTTCAAAAATAAATTCAAAAAGTTCATCCCTTGCCATCATGACTAGATGCGCACATTATGAAATAGCTTTCAGCTCCACAACAATTTTGCAATTCGAATAAATTTATTTCTTAGCTCAGAAACTGGATTTCATTCGACGTGAGCTATAATTTACCATCGAGACATTTCTTCTATTTCACTCATGCAAGTAACATTCGAGTGTTAAATAATCATGATAATAAATCTGAAAATTATCATTTAATGACTCTCGATTGTCGTAAAATTGAAATTCAAAGAATATTTTTGCACGACAAATTGCCTTCATCATCATTTTCAGTAAAAATTAATTACACTCGAAGGGAGACACATAAGATGAACTCGTAAAAATTAATGGAAATGAACTGAAATTTTTATGATCATGCGAAGCACGAGAGGATGAGACAATAAAAATTTCTGCGAAAAATTATGACAAAAGTTCCGCTTGTCGTGATGGAAATTAATCGCTAATTAATCCATCATCGCCTACCCGAAAAACTTGTTATGCTCTCGCTCGTCTCTCATGTCAAACTTGATAGACATCGTCGGGCCATTAAATGATTGCGTAGAGTCGCCCATAAAATTTCATTTATTGCCGTTGACGAGGAGAGAAAGGCAAGAAAGTGCCGACAATTCACCTCCATAACATCATTTCATCGTATCATCTATACGTGTCAGAATCTATCAGTGTACAATGTATGATGTTTAATCGCATTGCTTTGTGAACTTTTATGAGCTCAAAATAGAAGGTGAGCTTTATGGAAGATTTTTTCAAAATTATCGCAACAAATTATTCTAAAACTAAACTAATTATTTTAAGTTCAACAATTAAAAAATTAAATAATTTTTTGCATCATAAAAATCATTAACCAGGGAATGATGAACTGGCAATACACAAATTTATTTTCATATTCTCACATTTTTCACATTCACTTTTTAAAATGAAATTTTTTAATCGCTTTGAATTTTATTGATGGAATTAAAACTTTTCCATCTCTTCATCAAAAACATTTAATTTTCCCCTCTTGAGGGGAGGAAAAAAATGCGATATAACTTTTTAACGATGTCCAATTTGAGATGATTAAAAGCACTTGGGATGTTCTCATTCGCAAAGAGAGAAAGAATATTGATTGCAGAAAAAAAAGGGAAGCTTGATTTTAACCATAAACTTTAGGTCGCAATGGAGGCATAATCATCATTATGATGAACTCTTCCGAAACGAGCTTTGAATAAAGTTGTTAAAGCTTAATGAGTTAAATTCAAATGCCATCGGCAAATCGCATAATTAATGTGAGGATGGTTTTAAAAAGAGTTGATGGATGGTTTGAGAATATTTAAGAAAAAGTTTACAAATAAAATAAATCAAATTCATTAAAGAAATAAAAACACAAAATCCTCGCTGATCCAACTGTAAATAAGTCATTAAACTCAGACAGATAATAAAAAAAATTTTGCATACACAAAAGCTGACGGATTAAGTGAGAGACGAGTAAAAAGTTTCATTTTTCCCTCTGATTAATGTTGCAGTTGTCACGAGGCGACAAAAGGATTGAAACTTTTTTCCACTTTGGGATTTTTAATAAACACCGGACGAGGCCGTCATCTAAGTTTTTTATGACTTCACAACAGCAGCGCACAGAAGTTTTAATCATTTTCATGAGGAAATTTTTATGACTTTTTCCTTTTTAATTGCCACTCGCTCATCGCCGGCTATCCTTTCGCAGTATCGCAGAACAGGCGTGTGTGACACTTTCGAAAATCAATTTGCAGCAGAGGTGTTTGTTGATGATTAAGTGAGCATGTGCTAAATTTATTGACCACATAAAGTTCTATTTGATTGTCAAATATTTGGATGCCACTTGTGGTTCTGCAAGCGTTTCAAACTATTTTTAGAAAGTTCATCAAATAAAAATTTAGTGAATTTTTTAGAGTTTAATTTCTTGAATTTTGTTTAAAATTTTTGATAAAATTTCCAACGCTTGGCTGCAAAACTTTCTAAAGCGCACTCTTTTTCCGGTCGTGACCATCTCGAATGTCTGCTCTCGTAAAACCAAAAGGCACCTTCATCATGTATGAAGCGAAGCAATTAAATTGCGGTTGGTGAGGCTTTCACATCCTCATCCTGACTGCTTCACATATTGCCATGGAAATGCCACATTTTTCATTAATTTCTCAACACACATACATTCGCTTTTGATGCTGCCCACGCTCTCGAGCTCAACGAGCGAAGGCTTTTAAAACACGTGACGTGTGTGTTTGTGCATGCGAGGAAGAATTTTTTCCTCGAGATTGTTTTCTCCTTGCAATTTCAAACATTCACAAGCCACACATCGACATGATTAATAGTTCAAGTAAATGCCCATTTTACCGTTTAAATGCGCAATAAACGTGATGGCATGAGAGCAACTACCGTGTGTGTATTCTATGCACATTTCATTCAGTAATCATCAGGATGATAAGTTTATGTCTTAAGCTTGAAATGTAATGGGTAGCGAAGCAATAAATCAATTGGATGTGGGAAAGGAGTGAAACGTAAGTTATAAAAAGCTTTTGCAATTGTTATTGAAGTAATAAAGTTTTTATGCTGTTTAAAAAAGTTTCAATGGTACAGCGAAAAAATTTAAAATTAAAAAAAACAAAACTGAAATTTAAAATTAAAACAATATGTTGAAACTCTTAAGTTTTGGATTAAAGCTCTTTATGTTTAAATTATTTTATAAAATTCAAAAAAAATTAAAAATTCGCGATCATAAAAATTTTCCATCCCACATTTCACGCTGAAGTGAACATAAAATTTAATTCAATGGTCCCATAAGGACAATTCAGCTGTATTTCACCAAAAAAAAACTCCACTCAGTCTCATTGTTTATCTTTCCTGGCGAAATAATTTTATTCAATAATTTATCACCAACAACAACGATTTTTTTCTTCTTCTTAATGCTTGATTACTTTACGAGGCTTAACTTTCTTAAACGCTCTTTGTGGCCAATTCATAAAACAGCAAAGTGGGAGCAAAGCCAAGCGTAAAATGTGGATAAGACAATAAGAAGAAATGTAATCATCAATGGCCATTAAGGTGGAATGTTTTGTTCGCGGAGAATTGCTGAAATTTTTATTGCTTGCGAGTCGATAAGAGGAAAATAATTGCTTTGCCTCAACAACTTCTTGATAAGAAAAAAACGAGCTTGAAATAAAATTTTCGTTCTGGAATTTGATTTAAAGAAATTTTATTTCAATCTAATTTAAAGTAAAAAATCTTGAATTATTCTTCAAACCTTTAGAATTTTCATCATACCTTAAAATTTGTTCATTCTTTAATATAAAAGCAATGTGTTGCCAATTTAATATCATCTTCGTAAAAAACGCCGCATCTGATGCATCTCCATCAAAATTTACACTGTGCTGTTATAAAATTTTATGTCGTTCGATAAAACATAAAAATCAATTTACGCACGAGACGAGATAAGATTTTGAAGAGAGATAAATCTTCACGAATCCTTCATTCATTTTTTTCCATATCGACGAAGATTTATTTTCGTGCGTGTCAGCAAGAAATTTTTTCATCAATTCCTAGCGAGAGAAAATTGAAAAACATTAAACTGAGTCATTTTTTCTTCCTTACGATTAGAGGCGAGCTTTCAATTCAGTTTTATTGCTCTCTGCGCTTCGTTTGTTGATGATAAATTAGATTTGCGTCGAATTTGACCTCGATTGCATCAATGGAGTCGCATTAAAGAGTTAAAGATGTATTTTAAAGATTTAGAGAAAAGTGTGTAAATATTTTATGCTCTGAGAAATTTAATAATTTTTTCTTAAGACATTTTTGATGGAAAAAATTATTTGTTTACATTTAAAACTGAATGTTGAGTGTAAAATTTCAGAAAATTTCAAAATAGTTTTTCACTAAAAATTTACATCTAGAAAACGAAGATAATGAAAAAATTTCTTTAAGCTTTAGAGAAATTAAAACTTTTCCATACCAAAAAATATACGAGAAGGAAAAAAACTTTTATTCAAACATTTTTCAACTGCTGAAAGTTGATTGCATTTCAACGAAAAAAAAAAGAATTGAGAAGAGTAAACTTCCTCGTTTGCCTCAAGCATCGAGAGTAATTTTAAACTTAATTGATCTCTTTTCATTTAGAATTTCTCATTTTGTTCGGCATGAAAGTTTTTGAAATGAATGAGAAGGACGTTATTGAGCGTTTGAAGAAAAAAGAATTTAATTGCATTTCTCAACTCACTTTCGATCACGCTTCAATGGACTCATTTAACATTCAATTACCATTTTATTACTTTTATTACACGAGAAATTCTTTGCCGATGAAAGCTCCAATATGATGACGATGATGAAGAAGAAGTTTTGCGAAATTCCTCAAAAAAATTGCTCTCAAATATTCACTTCATTATAATCGTTGAATGATGGAGAAAAATTCCTTCATAAAAATCAAATAGAAGAAAATTCAATAAAGCAGCTGAATGTTGATGTTGTTAAAGAAATTTTCATGGAATAAAAATTTTTCTTTGAACTTTGAAGTTAAAAAATAAACCAGAAAACAAACTTTTTAAAAAAAAACGGTGAATTTTCATAAAGGGATGTGAATTTTTTAAATTTTTTAATTGCCCATCTCTGTCACTCACTCTTTCTCCTCAACATATTTGTTATGACAACACTAAACAAGAGTAAAGTTCATTTTAATATGAAAACAGCAAACACAAAATTTTCTCGATGATTGTTGTTAAATTCAATTTTTATCCATCTTCAACGCTTCTTATATTGCACCACAATCATATACCAGAGAAAGGATCAAAGTTTTCTCATTCTTAAATCCATAAGCAGGTGAAAAGGAGCAGCAAATCTAGCAAGCGATTTCAGCATACAACAACTGCCTTTGTTCTCACATATTTTCCTAAAATAATCATGCGGTTGTGTATAGAGATATTTCTCGGTATTTTCCCTCACACATTTGGGTTCTCTCATTGCAGTTGAGAAATAGTTTTGGATACGGGAGGGAGAAAAAGAAGCTTTATGCTCATGGATGTAGAATAAGATGTTTATTAAGAGCGTGTGCGGAGTTATACGGAAAACTTTAATTGAAAATTAATAAAATGGATGAAGATTTAATTTGAAGTTGAAGAAAATTAAATCTTTCCACTTTTTAAATTTAGTTTAAACAAAATCCAAAGTTCAAACATAAAATGAACATTAACTTTGATTTAAATTTATTGCAGCGTTTTCTGTTGATTTTTTCATAGCCAAACAAAGGAAAACTTTTTGTTCTCGATATGAAAAAAAAATCGCTACAAAATTTGCTTCAAGCATGAACTCAAAAACTCTCGAGTTTAATGAAGCGTCTGCACTAATGCCGTCTGCAAAACGTGTACACGAAAATGTTAGTTTCACATTATAAAATAATAATTTTCTCCGAGTGAGGAACTGAAGCATATGCAGAGTGAGAGAATATCCTTATGAATTATTGAAAATTCATTATTCCTGCACACAAAGCTTTGGTGAGCGCACATGAACATAAAACTTTTGTTTCTTCGAGAAATAGATTTTCTGTTTCATGTTTTTTTCTAAAGACAGAGTAGAACAAAAAGATTAAAAACTTTTCGTCTATCGAACGAACAAACATCACTTTTGATGTTGTGCATGTGTTCTCATCATCATCCTTTGCCATGCTTTAATAATACATCGTTTTCATTATTATTATGAGAGTTTATGCTCTCTTCACTTCTCTTGCAACAAATGTGCTATATAGCAAACATTTTCACACCTGCTCTCGAGATATTGTTACGAAAGATTGTGAGGGTGAAAAGTAATCTCTTAAAAAATTATCGTGTAAATGCCTGACGGGTTTTCAACGCAGTTTAAGATTAATTGTGAAAATTAAAAGTTTTAAATTTTTTTTTGATTTTATCTCAAAAATGTGTTAACATGGTAAAAAATCCAAAAATCTTCTCTTAAAAATAAATTTCAAAATAAAGACAAACAGCTAAATTTCCTCATTTTTTAGTCCTCAAATTCAGGCTTTAATGAGTGCAACAAACATGTGAGGTTGTTTTTAAACTCTCGATCGCACAAAAAGTTCAAAGTAATAAATTCCCACGTGTGTCTCGAGTGTATCTGAAAAAAAACCTCAAGTCGTACTTTGTGCTACAGAATTTTTGCTCACCGTCTGTATGCTTTTAAATATAATGAGGTGTTGATGGAAAAAAGCAAGGATTTTAATTACTCGCTCTATGAAACGATTCATGACGTAACACAATGTAGCCATTAACCACGAAAACCTCTGAAAGAGTGCTCATTGTTCCATTACAATCCATTACAATGTCATTTGCAGTGTCACTCCTCTATTTTGTGTGTGTGAAATTAATTTAATGTAATTATAGTCATTTTATGTTAGAAAAAGCCAGAAAAGTTATTATAATTAAGTGGTGCAGCCACTTCGACACAATTAGTCAAAAGCTCAATGTGCATGAATATTTATGATGAATGTGTCAACAGCAATTTTTGCTCTCGTTTCATATAGCTAATTGATGATTGACATGGAGGTTGACAAATTGCTTGATCGGACGAGTGGAAGCAGTAAAAAATTGATATTTGCAGTCGAAGTGGGCTGTGATAATGTCAAAGGAAAAGTTTTTAATTCTTAAGAATTTTTTGTGTTTAAATTATTTGGTCTTAGAAATCTGTAAGTAAATTTAATCGTATTTTTATTTTTTTTTTTTTTTTTTTTTTTCCATATTTGGTAAAAAAAAAAATAATTAAAAAAAAAAAAAAAAAAAAAAAAAAAAAAAAAATAAAAAAAAAAAAAAAAAAAGGACATCACCAAAAAGACCGCCAAACACCCCTCCAAACGGTCAATCATTCTACGCCCCACTCGAGTCCACCTAATCGTCATCAAATCTAATCTAATCTAATTACCAACAAAATTTAATTAAGCAAATTCTATTTATTCTCCACACAAAAAACGAGCACTAAAGTAATTGTCTGGTTTTTCACCTTGACACTTGAAATGAATTCAAATGAGGTGATTTAAAAATGCAAAATGGTGAGTGAGATAAAAAGCAAAATTAAAATAAATGAGAACAACAATCAAGAGAAGAAAAACTTTCTACTCTAAACTTTTTTGTTGTTCATGAAGCTTTTTTGAATTTCAGTAAAATATGCAGGTTGAGATAATAAGAAAGTGTGACACAAAATAGAATTAAATGTGTTCAGATTGAAAAAAAAATGAAAATAATAGAAAAGGTTATTTTTTCGTTTTCATGATAAAACGCCAAGACAGTTTGAATTTTTTTTATTTTAAATGATGTCATGAACTTTGTTTTGGAATTTGCAAAGTTTCTAAGGGAAAATAAAAAATTTAATATGAATTTTTTGATGTTTGTTTGTCATAAAAAATTGATATTAAATGGAAATTTGAAAGTAAATTGCAGTCAATGGATGACTAAAAAAGTTTCGAATATTTTTTCAGCAACCTAACATCAAGTTGTTCTGAATTAAATTTTCGCCCATTAAAATAATTTAAACTCCTTTTTTTACTACGACAATAATGTCGATGACACTCTTTTTTGGTATGACATAAAGCATCAGATAACGAGCTTGATGATTTTTTCTAGGGTCCTTAATTCTATTTCAACAATGCTAGCAATTACCATAAAGCATCGTATAACAACTTAGATTATATCAGGGAGTTTGTTTCATAACAGTCGTTGGAGATTTCCATAACAACTGAATGAAACACTTTTTTACAACCATCAAAGAGCTTTTCACTCAATTCTCAATGGAACTCTTTTCCAGGTTGGAAAATTTTAAACTGGAACTTCCAAAGAATCCTCAAGGGATGTTTTTATTTTTCTTTTAAGCAATTCCTCGTGAAATTTTCCAAGAATCAACATTGAATTTTTTTCCTCCCTTTTTTCCGCTCCCAACCAGACGTAATTGAATAGCAAATAAAAGCCAAAGTTATCATCATTCAGAAAATATTGTACAAACACACATATTTGAATAAACATGTTGATAGTATTTGACAATGGCATGAAGCGACAATATCATCAGAGATAAATTGTTTGAATTGTGTGTAATGCAATTATGACGATTGATTTGAGATCATTTTTCAGCACACAATGAAAAATGTTGGTCACATTAGTGGGCATCGTGTGATGAGTTGAGGGATGAAAAATTTATTGCGAGAAAAATTAAAATTTAATAATAAAATTTGATTGAAATTATTTTTTTCATTAAATTCCTCAAAATGCTTTTCGTTACTTTCTCATGCACCCACAAATTATTCTCATTCTCAATTGTTTCCTATAAAATATTTGCATGTCACATAAGTCACAAAATTAACATCACACATTATCACAAATGTTAATCGACTCTTCTATTTCCTCTTGAAATAATTAGAGTCGCATTTGTTTTTGTGCTGAATTAAGGACTCGAGTATTTTAAAGATGCTACATTTATTACATAATTAAATCCTTGGTTAATCCTCTTATCACCAATTTCTCTCTCATGCCTTGCGGGCAATGTTGAAAACGGTTCGCCTCACATTCACTCTCAGTGAGAGTGACAGAATAGAGACAGCAAAAAATATATTTAATTAAAAGGCAAACAAGTACTCGCTGCAGTACGTTGTGAAGAGAAACAAATTAATTTTGATGTGTGCTTTTACATCCTTAACTTGAATGTTTGCATTGAGTTTTTGAGGGGGTTGAAAGTTCACATTAAAAATTTACGTATTACGCGATGTAAATTGTTATCATAATGAAAACGATCTCGCGCTTTTTCAAGCGTAACTGCAAACCAATGTTTTCACATACAGAGCACTCATGTAAGCTCTTTTCATCTTCACTAATTTAATTTTTTTTATACAAAAGCAATACATCAGTAACATGATAATTATATGTGAGTTTGAACTCGCAATGGATAAAAATTGAAATAACATCAACATCATTATGTGAGCATACGAGCGATATGAGAGAAATAAGCATTAAATTCAATTTCACTCGAAATCGATATGCTAATGAACGCCATTGAATTTATTCAGTTTGAAATTTTTAAAGATGAATAATTTTACAGTGATGATTTTTGATGCAAGGTCTGTGTTTAAATTTTGAAAAAAAAACCTGTAAAAAATATTTTTGAAAAATCTTTTTGAATTTTTTTCAAAATTTTTTTAGAGAAAAAGTTTACAGGTATAAAAAATACAAAATGATTTGTTTTCAAACGCCCAAGACAAATCTAAACAAATCAAACTTTGTCTCAAATGTCATCTCAATATTTGCCTAATTAATTACCCTTGGAATTATTTAATTATCCCCCACGATAATTAATTATAATCGCTACATTCTTATAATGAGCGTTGAAATGATTTTCATCATAAGATTTTTGTCGACACATGTTAATCATGTGCATTAATTTCGAAGATTTCCTAACCTCGACATTCAGATTAAGAGGTGATATAGTGTCGTGTTATCATTGCGGAAATAAAACATTCCGTTAACAGTGAAGAGAACAAAATAACACAAATTTTCTTTAATGCTCGCACAAAGCAAAAAAAAATATTGTTCATTGACTGAGAAAAAAGGAGAATCGTAAAAATTCTTCCCGAGCACGCATACGAGTCGTGGCAATAAAGAGCGAAAAACATATTGTGCACAACATAAAATGGGTTTAATGGAATAACATAGGACAAATGACGACCTTTCGGTTGTCACCATTACATTTTCTTTATTGATAATTAAATTTTCCCTTTTCGTTTCTCGCTAGGAAAAGTCAAGATGGAAAAATTATCTAATGAAATGAAAATGAGAAGGGAGAAAGATAATGGAAATTATGAGAATTGTCATTTTGAGAGCTTTTGCCATGGTGTCATCGAATGTGTAGCTGAATGAGTTTTCTATGTTGGCAACCGAAAAAATTTAGTCAAGTGGAAATTGAAGAATATTTGAACATTTACTTCTAGATTAAAATTATAATGCTGAGGATTTAAATTTTTGAGTGCAGTTTTATTTAAATCTTGAATATAGGTTGCATTTCAAATTTTAAATATTACAAAAATTAAAAAAAATTTAAATTTTTAATTTAAGTTTGGATTTAAAATTTTTAATCTTGAGATTAAACTTAAATCCAAACTCAGCTCAAATAAAAGATTCGTTGCACACCATTCTTAATGCACGATCCAGCTTAACAATTTTTATGCTCACTCAATAAAAAATAAAAATTTCCACTTTAAAAATTTCACGGGAAAAAATAATCGCTTTAAGTTTATTTTTTCATGAGTGATTTTCAGGATCGTAAATCAACTTTTTTCACAGCACATTCGACATTTGAGTGCCTCAATTATAGACATTACAGTCAGTAATAAGATTACGTTCTCTTGATTTATGGCAATAAACAGTCAATAGAGGGAACATTTTCACTTGCACCCTTCTCGAAAGCTTCTCGTTGTTCGATGGTTTGCTCTTAATTTTTATGGATGGTTAACAAGCTTTAATGGAAATTGCTTGCTTCAATGTCTATCGCCAATAATTTTTCAATTTTAAACATTTCGCAAGCAATTGGATCGTAACAAGAGCTTTTTCAACCCTTCTTTTTTGCCCGCACAACATTCCAAACCTCAAAAATGTGTTTTCAACTTTTATCGCTCTCGAAAGAATTTTACGAAAACCAAAAAAAAAAAATTAATGGAAGTTTTTTCAAAAAGAAGTTAATTACATGGAAAATTCTTTCGAGGCTTTTATAATTTCCGCATGGCATTTTTAAACTGTTATGTGAGCTCTTCAATTTTATTGATAGAGCAAAGTATCTGTGAATGTTGTTGAGTGTAATTAATTAAATTAATAAAATTAGATTTACCCCCAAGAAAATCTATTTAAGTAAGCACATTTTGTAGCTTAAGTGATACCTAAAAGAAATAACATTGAAGGTTATCAAAAAAGGGGTGGGAACTTAGGTTAATTTAAAAATAAATTTTTCATGAAAAAATATTTCTTACTAAATTTAAAAACCTTTAATTTTTTTTATAAAAATATCAAGTTTCATCCTCTCGCAAAAATCATTCACCACTCGAATAGCACTGAAAAATTTTCCTCCTTTTATTGCACGGCAACAAAAATATTTTCTCATGTAAACGAGAATGTTCTTCGTCATAAAGGACAACGACTGTTTTCTCTCACACCGAACGAATGTTAAGGGTGTGAAGTGCGTATAATATAATAATATTAGGTATTCAAATTGCGTGCCGAATTGAAATGATAAAAAAATGGTTTTTGACTTGATTCAAGAGCTTCACACTCACTTTTTCTTAATTTCTCTTCTCTCCATGACCTCGCGTTGATGCGTGATTTCTATGCGAGAACATCATCCGAGGAGGTTTATGTGTGAGTTAATTTATATTTTTTAACGTCGACAATTTTGGGAGGGGTTGGATCTTAAAACAGGGATGAGGCACTTTTAAATTGAATTAAATTTTTTTAAATGTAATAATTTTTAAATTTAAAATTTTGTCTCAAAATTTAAAAATTATTTTTTCGAGTGTCTCCCCCTTGCAGCGACATGTTCTCGTGAGCGGTTGGGGAAAATTTGTCAATTAAATTAAATTTTCAAGTTTCATCGCAACAAAAACTTCTTCCTTTCGCCTCCCTTCTCAATTTCCATCCTTCACATGGCTTCTGACGTCTATTTTTCTTTCGAGTCAAGGGAAATGAAAAAGCGAGAGAGAGAAAAAAATATGAAGAAGACTTTCTTTTACGCCTTCCGGTTGTTTTCGAAGCCTAGCGGAGAAAAATTAATTTTTTCAATCGGGGAAGAAATTCTTTGAAACATACACAATGTCGAGGCTTTCGGAAAAAGCGAGAGTAATTTTTCTTTCGAGCTCTTTTCCATCGAAATGCTAAACTCATGTTCAGTTCACCGCCGAGCGGCAAAAAGAGGAGCTTTTTTGGTTTTATACATTTTTAATTAATATTTATTGCTTCGCGCTTAATTACATGCAGCAATTTTGTTACTTGTATGAAACTTTTATTCTTTTTGGAGTTTTAATAACTTTTTATATTTTCAGCTTCCGTGAATTTAATAAAACTCGTTAAAATAAATAGATTGACTTTCCTCAGAAAAAATGTCATTTCGATCGGTCACAACCAAAAACTCATTTCAGTTTTGAACTGTTTCGGTAAATAAAAACTTCAAATCAACAAAAATTTGCAATCACCGACTTTCATGTCATTGCACGTGTTCTATTTCCGTTTTGATAAAATTCAAAATTGAGTATTTAATAAACATAAAATTGCAAACAAAATTTATTTTGCTTTCAATGCACTTTTGCGTTCATCGTAAAATGAAAAATCATAAAATGAGAAACTGAAGATTTTGATGGCAGATTGATTGAGTTCAAAAATTTTATTGCTCGCCATGATTGAAAGAAAAAAATTTGCAGGAGAAATATTTTAAATAAAATTTAAATGAAGTCATTAAAAATTTAGTTAAAGATTTAAAACAATAATTGCCACACCCAACTAGTCAAGTATGGAATATTCTATAAAAAATTATTTTTATCTCAAAATCTGAAATTCATTGAGTTCATTACAAATTCAACGATACAGAAAAAAAATGTGAAAATATCGAGCGAGGATTTTCGTTCATCCTTGACTTGATTATCGAGCTTACAACCGAATGTAAGAAAAACTCAACATGACAGCTGATAAATTTATAATAGATTTATTTTTTACAATTTTCAATTTAAAAACAGAATTTTTTTTAATATTTTTTATGATAAAAAAATATAATAAATAATTTACCTCCCCTTGACTTTTGTAAACAATGTAAGCTTGTTTTCAACTGATTTCATTTCCAGTTAAAATCAAATTTTGTACTCAATTTTTCTTGCATTGCTCTTCAGCTATTTTTGGTATGAATCACTCGAAAACATATTTTGGATCGACCAATTTCGAGTAGTATTGAAATGGAATCAAAAATACTTGATAAACAGCTTCATGAATACATTTTAGAACGTCTCAATAAAATTTGAGTGCATTATGGTAAAAATATGCAAATCAAAATTTTCCATCAATCTTTTTCGAATTGGTTTTAAGTTAATAAAAAAATACAAAAATGAATTTAAAATTTTGGTTTGCTAAATTTAAAGAATTTCTTAATGAAAGAATTTAAAATAATGAATTTCATTAAATCTCGAGAAGGTAAAACTAACAATTTTCTCACACAGAAGACAAGCAACAGATTGAAAATTCCTTAAAACTTTAAAATCTTTTAATTAACTGAGAAGAAAAACAGAGAGATTTGGTAAAATCGATTGCAGACCCAAAATTAATCCTCGACCTTCTTCCTACGGGGTTGAGATAAACTGAAAAACATACACACCAAATTAAATCAATAGATTTATGAGAGAAAATTTGCATTTAAATGAAAATTCTCGTTTTCTTTATAAATTTATGCATGCACAAAATTCTTTTGCGGTCTCTCTTGAATATCCATAGATTTCCCTCTTCTCTCCTAAAAAACACACAAAAAAATAAATCAATGAGAAATTTTTATATACTCGATGTGTGACTACTAGATAAAGTGTCGCAATTTATGATGCTCATGATATCAATAAATATCCTTAATTTTCTTCTTTTTTTTCATGTGTGGGCATTTAAAGTGCTTTGTTAAACGAGAATTATTATGACGGAAAATGACCATAAATTATGACACTTAAATGACTTTCACGTTATGTTGTCAATATCTTGAAACAATATGTTTGGTTTAAGAGGTCATTTGTTAAAAGGCCGGCCATCTGCTGAAAATTTTATGACATGAAATTTTTGTCCTGAATTTTATACATTTAATTTTGATCTTCATTTTTAATGTGAGAGCATAAAAATTCACATAATTGTCCTTAAATTTTCTTAAAAAATTTCTTGAGCTTTTAAAAAATTTTAAGCTTTTTTAAATTTTTTCCATAAGTTTTTAATTTTTTTAGAATAAAACTTTAAAAGCTTTAAAAGTATTTTTTGAAAAAATTTCAAGCTCTTCTTATATTAGATGCTCTAAATCTTTAATTCTGAATACTTATAAATATCTCAATGAACAGACAATTAAAGAAGTCACAAACAAGTTTCACTTAAAGCCCAAACCAATATCTTAAATACATTTTTTAAATGACAGTCGTTAGACAGAAAATATTTGATGTTCCCATAAATACACATTTTAGCAACATCCTTTTCCTCCTCAAATAAATTCTTATCCATTACTGAAATCATTTTTCCATCTCTCGCTCGTTTCTCTCCACTTACACAACTGCATAAATGTGATAAATTAGCTAAAAGCCTCTCCCTTAAAAAACAAGAGAGCGCCCATCCATTTACAAAATGAAGCGTTTCATGATGAAAAAAAGAGGGAAATTGCAAAAATGTGTTTTTCTTTCTTTCTTTTCACTCTTCCGAATGGCATTCGACAGAAAACAAAAAACCTTTTCTCTTTTTTTTCGGTTGTTTGCGAATGAATGAGAAAAGATGTCGCATCGGTGAAGGAAAGCCAGTAAATTGTGACCTAATTGCTCCACATAGAGCACTCTCCGTCTCATCAATTTAAAGCGCTTTTGGCAGCATTTCGGTCAATGTTTTAGGGACATTTCGAGGCAATGATCTGTGATTTTTTTAAGATGCCTCCGTAACAATTTTCGAGAATGAGAGCTTTCAGCATTGGCGGCGCCCTGAACACACAAAAATAAAAGAATTACGGAAGGTCTAAATAGACTTAGTCACTATGGTCGTTTATTTTTCACATGACAGTGTCTCGTGTCTGTTGTGCTTGACCTTTTACCACTTAGACTTGATAAAAAAGCTCCGACGGAGTCGTTGACTGTAATGAATTGCAATGACCCGTCTTAAGAGCGTTGAAACATCCAGTGGTGAGTTTTAATTCAGTAACTTTTTTCAGAGTCCATTAAAATATTCGAGGAAATGAATTGAATTTGATATATTTCAAAAACAGTTCACTGATTTTCGCCATGCGTGTGTGTCACTGATATCTCTCTCGACAGTTTCGTGATAATGCAACGCACATTTGGGTCATCGAAACCTGAGGTATAATTTTGTGATATAATGACGATTGATGTTTTTGAACATCTCACACATGATGCATAGGATGGTTATCGATATGTCTGTCGGGATTTATTAAATCGTGTGTGATGAAGCTGAAAAGTGTAGTAAGCTTCATCAGATTTTGCCTTTCGCTTCATTTCATGTCAATTATTATGCGATTCATTGAGAAAATCAGCTTATGAAGCAATTTCTGAAGTTTCGTCTACAACAATAGAAAAAGTTGACGGTAAAAAGCTTTTAAAGACGTTATAATCGAATTTATTTTTCTTCATCGATCAAACTTGCTCGGTCATTAAACTTTTTTCGATATTTTTTAATGCAATTTTATGTTTTGTTTAATTTTATTTTTTTATTATTTTTTTTTTTTTTTTTTTTTTTTTTTTTTTTTTTTTTTTTTTTTTTTTTTTTTTTTTTTAAAAAAAATTTTAATTTTTTTTATAAAAAAAAAAAAAAATATAACCATAATATATCATGTTAGAGTTTTCAATCGATGCCAAATTAAATTATTAAAGCTTAATTTTTGATTTTGTACAGAAAAAAATCAGAAAATAATTTTTTAAAGTTTTTAAAATCAAAAATCAATTTTTAAATTTTCTGCAAAAAATATCGAAAATATAAATTAATTTTTCTCAACTTTAATTTTCTTCAAACAATTTTAAACTCTCATTTTCATCAATAATTTTTTCAATTTTTTCTTATCTCATTTTTTTGCATTTAATGTTTCATCAAGACAAAATTTATTGTCTATTATTTTCATGGCAATTTTTTGCGATCTCTAATTGAGTTCACAGCATGTCTCGACGTGCAGCAATAAAAAAAAATATGACGAACTTCAGCTTTATGCTGTCTCGCTCTTTTCTTTCTTTGAGGTTGTAAAATTAAATTTGAAATTAATTTTGATCAACATGAGACGAAAAGATGTTTTTGTTAGCTTTAAAAGAGCTAATTTTACAAAAAAGCACCGACTTAAATTGAGAGCTGAGTGAGGGAGCTAATAACAAATTACTATAATTAAAAAATTTTCTCTTCTGTTCATCGCTGTGTGTCCACACTGCAGGAGAATGGATGAGATTCGAGTGAAAGAAGAGCTTTTAATCAAATTAAATGTTCTTTTTTGAATTCATAATCTCCGCTTCGTCTTTCGAGCTGTAAATGAGACTGCGAGAAAAAGAATTGTCGTCGCTGTGCAATGTGGCAATGAAAATGCAAATTTTTCTCATCGTCAGACAAGAAGAAGATTTTCCTATTATGCGCTGAAAATGAGCTTTTACATCCATTATCATTTTGATGCACATTTAAAAAAGAGGGAGCGAGAAATTTTTACCCCAAAGCATATTTTATTTCCATCCTTTCTTTTTAAGGGTGAACATTTGTAGGCTCTGAGTTGAAATTTAGCATAAAAGCTCTGAAAAGCTTTTAATTTTTAAAAAAATTTAGCATAAAAGCTTTTATGATTTGAATTGTTTTTAAAAATATTTTGTAGCAATTTTTATTTTTTTTAAATTTTGCAGAAAAACTTACAAAAGCTCATAAAAAGCTTTAAATTTTTTTATGAATTTTTTGTAGCAATTTCTTTTTTTGCATTTTATTCTCAAACTTTAAAAGCTTAAAATAAATCTCAACTTGCCTCATTTGCACTCGATTCTACCATTTAAAATTCTCAAGTGCAGAAATGTTGCAATTATCTTGGCGCTAATTCCTGCTCAGTTTTCACCATGAAAACGGTGATGATGACGACGATAAGATGAAGCTCGGTGAATTTTTTTATCCTTCTCCAATCTCAACATGCTATCAGACTTTTTATTGCTCTCTGGCATCTCATAAGCCTCGAGAAGGAAACGAGAAAGATTTTAAGACGAAAGTAATTAGCTGTTGCCGTAAATGTGAGCCGCTTATGATGGAAGAGAATTATGCAATTAGCGTGAATGAAAATTTCGGTGTCATCTTTTTCGCTCCTTGCGCTCGATAAAAATCTGGAAAAAAAGCGTGAGAAAAAAGTTGTCAAGTGGAATTTCACTCGAAGGGCGTCATCTGGAAAATATCTTTTTTGTTAATTGTGTAATAGATAGATTCCATCAACCCCTACGAGAGAATTTTGCTCTCTCGCCTCAATATCACAAGATCCGAGGTTTTCATTAAAATTATTTAATTAAAGCTGAAAAAGAAAAAATCTTTTATATTGAATTTTTAAGGGAAAGGTCAACAAGGGATGAAAACTTTTGTGATTTTGTTTTTGAGTTTTAAAATTATATCTTGATCAAATCTAACTCAAGTTTTAACGGATTTAAATTTAAATCTAAAGATTTAAAATAAATCTACTGATTAAAGTTGAAACTAATTTAAAATTTAAACTTTCTCAAAAATCTTTAAATTATCTCTTCCAAAAAACTTTTCAGAGGAGAAAACAATTTTCCACCTTTGAAGCATTTAATTAATTTTTAGTTTTCTCTTTGATGTTTTTTTGCACCTCAGCACCTGCTTTTTTCCTAAAGTGAGTAAGCAAAATATTTTTAATTATTTCTGTGAAAAACTTTTTTTTCAGATTGAATGAAAAGTTTAAATTTTTTCCTCCAACACGCATCAGGAAAATTTAGATGAGTTTCAAAGAAATTATGCGAAAGTATCGAAAAACGAGTTGAGAGAGAGGAACAAGCGGTGACAAAAATTAAAATTAATTCCGCAAAATATTTCGCTTAAATTGCCAGCAATTTTGAGGGGTAATGAAAACTTTTTCCGTCTCTCCTTTCGCACTCAGCTATTGAAAGTTTTAACGATCGTTGTCACGACATTTTAAGAGGATTCTTTGTAAATACGACACAGCAGTCGCTGGCAGATGCTGAGTAAGGCGGAAAAAATCCATGATGATGTAATTTGGCAATGTTCAACCTAATTATGAGCTATTTCATAAACAAGTCAAATAGCAGAGTCGGAAAAGCTCTCAAGCAATCGAAACCGTGATTGTCAACATTGAAACTGAGACTGATAATTAAAAACTTTTTTGAGAGGTTCAAAATAAACTTTGAGATGTTTAATCAAGACGTTTCTCAACTGTCGTGGGTTTCTCAAAGAACTCTACAAAGATTTCGAAGCATAATTCACCCATACCACGTTGGTTGAATTAAGCAAAAATTATTTTTCGCAAATAATATCTTCAAGCTCTTCTTTCCATCTCATTTCTCTAACATACACGTGTCGACCTTTGTCATTTCCAAATTTTTTTTCTCAGCATATGTAAACACAGTAAAGCTTATCATAACAAAAAAATCATTTGGGGCTAACCGAGACACGTGGGGGAATTCATTAAATTTGTTATTTTTTTCCTCTCGATTAAGATTCGCATAAAAACGAGCAAAGTGTAATGATGAAAGCAATTTTCGTCTAATGCATTGCCAAACTGTCAACTTTATTTTTGCCGCAAACTTTTCTCTCATATCTGCTTACTCAGAAATTGCAGTAGAAATTTTTTAAGGAATATCAAATTCGAGAGACGTCGAGCTTTAAAAATGGCAATTACCCCCGAAATGCAGCACATCGAGAGAGACAGAATGCAATTAAAAAATCAATAGTATTTATGGCAAACGGTTCATTTTCTGTGCAGTGAAGAAACTTATGAAGAGAAAATGATGCTCTCTTGGAACTCAATTGAGCTGACTTGAAAAATAAATTTTATTGTCGTTTTTTTATTTTTTTATTTGCTAACATTGAACATTATTTTTAAAATGGCCTTTTGAAATAAAAAAAGGAAATGGATAGAGAATTGAATTTTAAATTTGAAAATATATTTTTTAATGTTTTTGAAAAATCTTACTCCGCCTATAAAATTATATTAAAGCTTCTCAAAAAATTATTGCTCGACATTAAGTTTCTTCTATTACTTCTTCAGAATTTTGTTTTCCAAGTTGAAGCCATTGAAAATTTCAAACTTGACTTTTTTCTTTACAACTTTTTATTTCTTCTCAACTTTTTTAATTGTTTTATCGGAAGCGATACTTGCCATGTAAGTGCAGAAACTTTCGCCATTTAATTACACCAAACAATTTTTAATTGCTGCATTTTTACAAACTTTTCTCTCCTCATTAAACTTCTCTATAGACTGTCGCGAGTGTGTTGCATGCAATCTCTCATCAGTCATAAATTTTATCGCGTCGCAGCCATTTTTCCAATTTTCGCGTTGTGTACACAAAATATAAATTTTAGAAAATGCGAAAATTAGCGAGTGTCGCCTAGATCCAAACAACATGCAGATCATAACTTTTAGAACACACATTTTTCGAAGCGAAGGGAGAGGGAAATTAGTTGTTGGCTGAGATAATGAATATTTAAAATATTCGAATCGAAATGGCAGCAGCATAATTTCACACTTCATCCTGTTGTGTGTACATGTGCGTTCCCGTTAACTTTCCTCTCGCCATGCCGCAATCATTGTGTGCTCAACAACAATAATTTCGCGAGAGAACTTGTCGGCCGAACTGTTCGGTCGGTCGAGCGTGAACTTCCAGGAGTGAAGAATTAAAAACGCAATAAATATTAATTACCGTTAATTATTTCGCAGTTTTCGCTCTCAAGTCTGGCGGCCTTTACGCGGCGACGAGCGAGAGTGAAAAGAAAATTTAAATTTTAAGCTTTCGAAAGCAAAATGGTGGGGATCAGGTGATGAAAGGCCGTCGCTCTATATTAATCTTTTCATTGTGCTTTTTGTTGTTGATTTTCAGCGGCAAACGTGCTTTGAATTGAATGCCCTTAAATGAGAGTGTGACGGGAAAGCGAGGACTGACAGTAACTATGAAAAATTGTATCCTGCCGGCGATATTTTTTTCCCCTCAACACCGGGTGGGTTTTTAATTAAAAGAGCTTTATCGAGAATGTTCGGTTCGATGGATTTTGTTCACTGCGATTTTAGAATTTCAAATTTAAAATATTTAAATTCGTCGAGTTTAAATTTTTACAAAGTGGAACTCGACTTAAAAATGAATCAATTTTTTTTAGGTTTATAAATTCATTTAAACTAAACAATAAAAATAATAAATAATTTAAAAAATAAACAATTAAGTAAAAAGTGTCCCATCCCCTGATTTACAACTTAACTTAATTACCCATTGACATCAATACTCAAGATTTTTATATTTTTAACAATAAACTCAATAAAATTTTCCTTAATCCTACTCAGAACACTTCATAATTGCTGACGTAAAAAGGTAAATTAAAATTTATGTTTTCTAAATTCAAAAAGCTAATTTTCACTCCTGACATCGCATTAAAAAGCCATTTTATGAACATTTCCTCGTAAGTCGACAGCTCTTTCATTGAAGAGAGTGCAAAAAGGACACGAAAGAACGTGAGAGTAAGAAGAATTGCTGTAGGAGCGTTAAGAATAAAACACTTCAGAATCGCTTTAGATGGTTGAAGAAAGAAGGTAGAAAAGTAAACATAAAGGACTTAAAATCGCATAAAAATGTGCTCGAGAGCACGAAGCATGTTTGACAAATTCTTAAAGACATCTCTCGACAATTATTGTGTGGAGGTGTGAAAAGCTTCTTTACAATTTTCAAATAGGGTGAGTGAGAAATTTGTTACTTGATGTAGGAAGGTTGAGAGTTATGAGATTTTAAATAAAAATTTAATTAATTTATGGAATTAATATTTGATCTAATCTTTAATCTAAACCGAATCTAAATCTTAACTTTAGTTTATGGAATTAATTTAAAATCCTTTAATTTTATTTTTTTAATTTCTTTTTTAAAAAGTTCAAAAAAATCTTAAAACTTTTTAAAGCATTAAAAATTTTTTTACTCTCTACCTTCAACTTCTTCCGCTTTTGTTAACATAATATTTATTTGGGACCGTTGAAAAATAAAATATGGAAACAAAAATATTTTTTCATGTTGAATATATAAAAGAAAAATATTTTCAACATAATTTTTAGTCACAACCGACAACTCTTGAACAGTTTAATCCAATAGAAGACTAAAATGAGCATATAAAGCGATTAATTTTAATTACAAGCAACTATCTTTGCTATTTCATGAGCTTAACTATCACAAGTCGGGATTTTCTATATTTCTCTCGTTTCTATGAAATTTGTCGAGAGATGAGAAGTTTGGAGTGAAAATTTAGAAGCAGAAAAATTTAAATTTCTTACTTCGGACATATCGCTCGACAACCACGAGGTTTCAACTATTTACCATCAACATTAGGGTGATAACATGAATTTCATAGTCATGCTTACGAGTGAAGAGGATGCACGTAAGAGGAAGAGTTTTTTTTCGAATAGAAAAATGAAAACATCGTGATTGTCCATGAAATTTTTTTCTCTTCATCCCTTTCGAACTTTTCTATCTAGCTGTTCGTCTTTTCACATCAGTAACATATTTTGAGATTTAATATAATTTGTATTTTCCTCACTTTATTCCCTCTCAGAAACACTGCATGGGTGAATTGAATTTGTGAGAGTGTGAGAGAAAAAAAGGGAAGGAAAAAATAATGGAAAAGTTTCAATTCTGTTGCACGTAGAGAAAATTGTAAACAGATTACAGCACATGTCTCTCTTTCTTAAAGTTTCAACTCCATACTAGCCTTCTTAAGTAATTTCACGAGAGAATAGAAAATTCTCTAAGGGTATGTTTTTTGTAATTTTATGAGACACACCTTGATGAGGATTAAAGTGAAAGTTTTTATATGCAAAAAACTCTTTGAACATAAAATTCGATCCATTGTTAAAATGTGTCGCAGGCCTGAGGACAGTAGAGGAAAGTTTAGGTTGGTTTCGAGTGAGATGATAACAAGAATAGAAGCACATGAAAATGTTTCGCATTTTGTTAGGTGAGCTTCAAACTTATAAATTAAAGTTTGCAAACTATTTTTTTAGCAAAAGTTTTTAATTTAATTCGCAAAATGTAAATTTAATTTGAAATTTTGAGAGAGAAACCTGAATTAAAATCATTAGCTAAATTTATGTGTAAAACATGCCAACTTTCGCATGTAAAATACCGCATATATGCGAAAATACTTATTTTAATTTTGAAACCTTTTCACAATTAATTTAAAAATCAATCTCCTCGCAACTATTTTTGTATTTACATTTATGCTTCATATTCAAAAAAATATTTAAAATTTATTGAGATGACAGCAACACATTTTGCCACTTCTAACATACATTGAAATAAAGTTTATTGGATTAAAAAGAGATTTTTGAAGTGCATTTTACGATACATGTCAGCACCTGCTTAAAGTGATTTTGAAACTAGTGCAACATTTTTGTGTAACATAAAAACATAAATTTAAATGCTTGATCGCATAACAAATTACAATGCAAAGAGGATTTTTTTCTGGACGTCAACAAAGCTGTTGACATTGTAATTTTTCGGGTGATTAAACCCGAAGGGCGATAATAATGTTTGAAAGTCAATGGATCAAATTTTATGGCACTCAACGGAAATGCCGCTTTTTTACTGTTGCTAAATAAAGAAAAAAATCTTCTGTTTACCATCGAAGGCATAATGACAATGACATTATGGTATTTTTTTAGCATCCATGGCCAACAAAATGGAAATTTTTACAAGGAATGAGTAAATAAGAAATTGTTTTACATTCAAGCGATAAATTTTACTTTATCTACAAAACGTTCGAAAAGGAATGCTCAGAAGTTTTCCTTCTCTCGGCAAATATTTGATTTTGCTCATTCTTTTAAGAGTGCAAAGATTCTCTTGTATTTTCCTTATCGTATAACATGCAAGAAGAAGTAAAAAATGTATATTGAATTTGAGATTGTGGACAGTGATTTAAAATAAAAATTTTGTTCTTGAAAAAAATCGAAGTTTTCTTCAAATCTGATTGAAAAGTTTTGATGAATTTAAAAATCAAGGATTTTAGTCATGATAGAAAATTTTCATTCTTTTATTCAGCAAGCAATTTGGCAATTTGATTGTCTATTAGAAAAAAAAGAAAGGAAATTTTTCAGGAAGGGTCGACATCGAAGAAAAAGAAATCTTTCAAGCGTGTTTATCAAATATTCATGAAAATTGTTGTGGCTTTTGCAAAAGGACAGTTAGTTAATAGATTTACGTGATTCAATGATTGTTTGTGTGGTTCGAGTGAGTGAAACCGAAGAATAATGTTGATGCAATCATTCGATGAAAGGCAAAAAGTTCTTTCCAATCACTCAGACGGCACGTTTTGTACATCGCATAAAATTTTATACACACACTCGAGCTTTTACCATCAGATGAACTCCAATTGAAGCTTTGATTTTGTTGATTAAAGACGAGAAGGATGCAAATGAAGATGAATGTATTATTTAATTAGTTTCCTTTCGGATGTGTCTGCACATAAATCACACTTCAAGAGAACTCTAACCTTTAACATGGATGTTTTTATGAGAAAATGTCACAAAAGAAGAAAAGAACTTCCAGGGTGAAAAGTTTCAAAGTGCAAAGAGAAAATTAGAACTTTGAGAAAGCCAAATCTTCAATGAAGCACGAACAAATTGAAAGAACACAGATGTGAGAAAATCTTTTACTGATGTCTCTCCTTAAATATTCGTGAAAGCTTTTAAAATATTATTTTTAATGAGCTTTTGAAAGCTTTTTAAAATTTAAGAGCTTTTATTATTTTTTAAGTTTTTTATTTTCAAAAATGTCAAAGCTTTTATAAATTTTTCAAAAAGCTCATAAAAGCTCAAAATTAAGTTCAGACCCTCTCAAGTTGCTTTCACATCCTACTCACTCTTAAAAAAGCAAATTTTCTATTGAATGTGATGATGTAATAATAAATTTTCAATATTATTCTCTTTCCTTCCTATTCGTGTATCGTCCTTCACATTGCAGACCTTTTTTTGAAAAAAGAACGATGAAAATTCATGCATCAGCACTTTCTTTTTATCCTGGCAAACACACATCTTACGGCAAAGTCCCTTCTTCGGGTGCGAATGAATAGAGAAGTTATTCAACATTTTTTCAACATGTTCATTGACACGATTTACTTTTATGAAAATATTTTTTATCCGCAAAAAGGGATTTGAGTAAAAATGAAATTTATATCTTAATACATTTTGTACTTAATTCATTTCTTTTGAAGTTTTCTCTGGCATTTATTCAAAAATGTGCAACGTCAGACAATGTTTGGATATTTTGAGTCTTTTGATCTTGACAGAATCTTGGAATTTACATACATCACAATCATCAAAGAAGTCCACAAAGCTTTTGAAACGACAATCGAAAATGTTTACAAAAGCTCTTTGTTAAATTGAGGATTGAAATTAAATTGAATGAAATGAAGATTAAATTTCGATTTTGTTTTCCTTTAAATCTTTAAAATATTTAAATTTTTTAAGATCTTTTTTGTAACACAGCTTTTTCAATTTAAATTTAACGGTTTTAATAAATTTTATTTATTCACCAAAAATTTTCAATTTTAATACCAGCAAAATTTAATTAAATATCACAATGGACATAAAAAAATGATAAAATCAAATTTAATAATTGAAATTTTTTCATTATTCACATCCCAAAAATGGATTAAATTCAATAATGCAAATAAACTTTTTGTTTCATTATTTCAATTTAATAAAAATCAATTAATGATAATGAAATCCATTTGCTTAATTTTTTTTCAACTCAATTCTCAAATGCAGTGTGAAATTTTCCCACATTTTTTCGGTGAGCTTTTAGCGAAATTAATTTGAAAAGTTTTTGTCGAGCTGTTGAGTTTAGAAACTTCCGACTTGAGAGCACAAATAGATTTAGATTTGATTAAAATACTGCAGAAGCAAGTTTAGGAAGTGCATTGCTTCGAAAATGAACACAGCAGAAGTTCTTGATGCATGAATTATAAAAAAAAGTTTTACTAACTCTAGAATTTGAGATTGAGCGTTGCAAATCTAAATTGCAAAAATTTATTAATTTTCAAATTTTTGCTGAATATTTTTATGTGTTTACAAAAAGTTTAAAAATGAATTTTTTGTCGTATTTTCAATTTTAAAACTTCATTTCGACACCCTCAAAAAAAGTTCAAAAGCCACTCAATTAATTTCCTCCTCACCTTTTTTCATAAACAAAGTAGTTTATCATGCAACTTCAAATTCTACAGAGACAACTGACACATCAGCTGGCAAATATTTATTTTACTTCAAAATGGAAAATAAAAAGTTAATTACAAACTAGATTAGAGGCAGTTGTTTGTATGCCAACGAGAGTGAGTGAATGTAATCCCTCAAGTAATTGTAAAATGAATCTCTCGCCCTCCCTATGACACGACGCGCAGACTTTTATGACTTTATAAAGTTGTTATCTAAATTGCCTCAGCTGCCTGTGCACAGAGAGTGAGTATGAGAGAAAAAAGGCAATTTTGTGATGCGCTAATGAGTAGGGCTTGATCTGTCACGCAGTAAAGACGCGCAACGGTGTCACTTTTAACTGGTTCGTTTTGAGTAGAAATAAATTGAGATCAAAGTTGAATTGAGTTAAGAATTTCAATTAAATTAAAGCTTTTTAATCTTTTGAAATTTTTAAACTTTTAAAAGCTCTCAATTTTATTCAACCTCAGACTCATCTCGCGATCACTCTCCTAGATTCACATTATATATCGCAGCGTGTGCATACCAGCCGGGATAATGAAGTGCAAATATTTTCTTCGACAACTGCTGACACAAATTTTGTGTATGTCGTTGTCGATAACAAGAAGAACGTCGGCGATGGGAAAATATGTGATAAGCGAGAACGATAGTGTGAGCTTAACGGATTGCAATTTAGACGATATTAAAAATATCTCGACGCTCAATGCCGATCCACTCGAGGTTGTCATACACATCTGCCACTTGTCCGGTTTGCCGGAATTTCCAAACGCATTGTTCATTCGATTTCATAAATTGAGAATTTTAGAAATTACTGACAGCCATTTGCGAGGTGTCGGCGACTTTGCATTCAACGGTCTCAACGATTTGCGTGTCCTCAATCTCCAGCGGAATAACATCACAATTGTTAGATCGTGGTCGTATCAGAATCTCGACTCGCTTCATACGTTAGATTTACGTCGAAATGGCATTGTGGAGGTGCATAAATTTGCATTCACACGCTACCCGAAGCTGTTGAAACTCAATTTAGCGGTAAATCATTTGCAATCACTTCCCGACGAACTCTTCCGTCCAATTCCACTCCTCAAGCACTTAAATCTGGGCAAAAATAATCTGAAAAAGATCGACTCGCATACCTTCCGGCATCTTCATAAGCTCATACATTTGGAGTTGAAGAACAATGAAATTGAATTAATTGAAAGTGAATCGTTTGTGGGATTGACTCATATGAGGATACTTCACTTGCAGGTAAAATATGCGGGATGGGATTAGATGCAATGTAACTGTGAGCGGTATTAAATAGAATGACATGAAGGGCTTCGATGCTTAAGCTTTTGAGGATGGTTTGAAAGTTAGGAGATGTTTTAAAAGCTCAGATAGAATTTTTGAAAAAGCTTTCAAGTTTTAGAGGTTTAAAATTTGAACTTTGAATTGTTTTTAAATTTTGAGCTTTTAAGAGAGCTTTCAATAATTTTTTAGTTTTTAAGCGAGCTTTTGAAATCAAAAAATAAACTTGGATTAGGACAAATTTAAAATATTGGTAAAGAATTTTTCAGAGCGTTAAGCTTTTAAAGTCAGTTAAAAATTTTTTAATAAAGCTTCAACTTTTCATAAAATTTTAAATTTATTATCATCACTTTCAAACATATTCGACCCTAAAATAGAAAATTATTCGAAACCAGAAGTAAAGCAATCAAGACACTCGTGTGCAATTAATATCAACCAAAGCTATTGTCTCAAGAGACAACGATAAAGTTCTCTAATTAAAATAATTCTCTCTCTCCTACTTTCACATCTAGGACAACAAACTTACTTCATTTGATCAAGAACTAATTTCGAACATGCCCCGATTGCATCACTTGAATTTGTCATATAATCTACTGCATGAGCTCAAGGATGAAACTTTCGAGAAGAATGAAGAGTTGATATCGCTCGATATATCGTTCAATGAATTTGAATATTTCTCGAATTTATCGTTTAAAGGTCTCGAAGTGCTCGAGGTTGGTATGCAAACAGACATTTTATTGCTTCGGCCGCTTATCTTATCATACACGCACATTTACCCATTTAGATACTGAACGTCAGCCATAATGCCATAAAACACATCAGTGGTGCAATCTTCACCGACTTTGCGAATCTGAAAGTGCTCGACCTCAGCAACAATCAAATTACTCACTTGTCAGATAAACTCTTTGACACGACGCAATTGCTTAAGTCTATAAAGTTAAATGACAATTTATTGCAGCAAATCGATACGAGTGTGTTCACTGAGCTGAAGCTGCAACATTTGGATTTATCGTGTAACAATTTATCGTCCGATAACTTTCTGTGGCCGGAAACGATTTCAATTGCTTATTTGAATTTGACATTTAATGCCTACACTGGCATAAATTCATCCTTTTTAGACAATATTGAGACGCATTTGTATGGTGAGTCTGATAATTAGGTTAATTAGAAGTTTTGTGTGTTGATTAAAAGGGTTTACCATTGGCTTACTCGAAAAGTCAACAATTTTGATGAGCTTTCAACAAATAAATTGAAAGCTTTCATCTTAATTACTTTCAATAATTTTAAAAAACCTTGACGAATTCAGATCTTAACGAGTTTAACTAAATTAAACAATTTTGGAACTTAATAAATTCAAAAAAATATAACAATTTTTCAAATTTAATCTAAAAGCTTAATTTAAGTTTTTAAAAAAGAAAATCAGAAGTGAATTTTTTGATTTTTCTTGTTGAACCAAAATATGAAATTCATCTCACAATTTTGTTCTTTGTCTTATTTCTCCAGAAAATCCTTTCGCGTGTGACTGGCTTGTGCAAGAACTTTCCCTATCCCCAAATATCCACTATGGAAGAGATTATGTTGTACATTCGCGACATGACTTGTTTATGACAGAAGGAATAAAATGCTATGAAAAAGATACAAATACCATGCATCGTCTCATTGTGCTCGAGTTGATACGTGAGGTTGAAAGTGAGGATGTGGTAAGTCGAATTGCGAACTGAAGAAGAAAAAAGTTTTTATAAAAAGTTGCTTTCACTTAAAAAAAATTTAAGGCTTCAACTTTAAATTTTTAACTGCATAATTGAACTTTTTAAAAAAGCTTTCTGAAAAGCTTCAAAGTTTTATTTCAAATTTAATTTTTATAATTATTTAAAAGCTTTTTAAGAAAACTTTTAAAAATTTTAAAGTCTACCCTTGAAGCTTTTATCTGAAAACTCAATTCTAGATATTTATTTTCCTTGAAATTTATTTTACAAACAAAATAACATTGCAAGATTTCAAAACAAACAAGAAATTCATTAGAAATTTTCAAAGCATTTCAAATCTTATGAAAACATTGAAATATTTCGTAATTTTCTCTTTAATTCATAAATATCAAATTTCATTTACATTCTCTCAATTTTCTTCTTCTAATCCCAACAATAAATCTTCGACGCAAATTGAAATCAATTCAATGGGTGTAGATCGATGAAATCGAAGAAATTCTGCCTACAACTGCAATCATCGATAACGCCTTCGATTACCAATCGGTGCTTCTATGGCTTTCACTCGGTTGCCTTGGAATTTTCCTAGTTCTCCATGTCATACGTTGTGTAAAGAAATCCGAGCTGAAAAAGCATGATTTGGTCATGGTGCCACAGCAACGGGTCGAAATGTTGAGTGTTGATGATGAAAAATAGAGAGAAAAAAATAAAGAAACTTTTTATAATCACCAAAAAAATGTCTTGAATTTTAATTTAATTTTCTCGCTCTTCGCTTGCCAATTTTCCGACTCTCCTTGTGTACACGATCATTGACATTTTCACATTCAATTTGCAGCAAAGTTTTGCTTCCATTTCACTAATCCGCTTTAGCCGTAAATGCTGACGCAAGAGAAACTATTTATTGAAATGGAAAAATAAGGGTGGAGAAAGGTTAAAAAATCAATTAAGCGATTTTGTGAGTGCACTTTCTAGTTTTATGTTGTGCTTTCAGGTGAAAATTTAATTTTCCTTGTTTCAAATATTTTTAAGTACTTTAAAAGTATCAAAAACAGGAAATTTAATTTTCTTAACAACTTTTTCTTCTTTTTTAAATTCGGTCGTTCACCTCGAAAAATTTTTCAAGTCGCAAGAAGCCGCTTAAAATAATTTTCATCATCTTTTTTTGCTTTTTTATCTTAAAAATAATGGCAGAAGAAAAAACTTCGATATCGTTTGTTTTTGCAACAGCAAAAAGGGTGAGAAAGTGTAAAAGCTCAAGGGGGTTTGAGTGAGGTAAAAAGAATAACAAAATTTAATGCATATTATGTGTACACCCCCAAAATAAAAATTGTCTACCCATTCCAACATGCTAACACTGCCAACAAAAACAAAATAAATGTGCACACGAAGCTTCCTTATATGATCTGGGAATCACCTTAAATTGCCTCAATTTCTCATGAGAATTTTCTTCATCGCATGACATAATGTGTTACGAAATAGATGAATTTTACCCTTCACATAGACTTGAAGAGTTTTTATAGGGCGGCATTTATCAGATAGGGATTGAAATAAATTTTAATATTAAATTTTATTTTTAAAAAAATATGAATTTTTTGGACATTCGAGTTGTCATTTCTCTACTAGGTGAAAATTCTAATTTTTCCCTTTCTTCTTCACATGCAAAAAAATATTGAAATTTTTTCATCACATGAAAAAAGGTGATTTTGTGAATATTAGAAAGTGCCGCTTCAGCATGGAAAATATTTAGACAAGAATTCACATCAAAATTTCTCGCATGTATAAATATTGCTTCGAGGGTGCTGCATCTTATGTGTGAGATGAAAAATACTTTTACGGCTGCTCTCGAAGCGTTTATTTTAATAGAGAAAGTTTTATGGCGTGTGTTTGAAATTCTTGAGGACATTTTAATAAAGCTTTTGGGTGCATTTTGAATTTTTTTTAAATAATTTAAAATTAAAAAGCTTTTTTGTTTTAATTGCTCCCAAAAGATCTCATGAATTTTTTTGTTAAAACTTGCAAATTTTTCCACGTTCTCATAAAAATTTTATGAACATGAAAAATAATCACATGGGAGAGCTTTAATCCACCATCTAATGTGAAACTTTTTAAATCCTCACGAGGAAATTTTCAGCCTTAATGAGCTGCTCTTGTTGTGTTAACTTAAACGAGCTTACTCAAAAAGAGAAAAAAATTATGCAAAAAAATAATAAAAAGAGTTTAGAAATTTTGTTCTTAAAATTAAAAAACTCTTGGTGATCAATCAGCAAGAATCCTTGAAACTTAAGCTCGATTTCACCCAAATCAATTGCTATCTCTTTTTAGGATAAGTTGTCTGTTTGAGGTTTAAAATACTATGAAAACTCTCGAATACTTCACTTGCATGTAAATTTTTTAAGTTCATCAAAAAATACAATAATTGAGCATTCGGCATTAAAAAAGTTCAATCGTGATTTCTTTTCAACAGTTTTAGCATTCTCAGTAACATCGAAGGATTGAGAGCGTCGTACATGTAAGAGCCATAAATTATCTGTCATTTTCTGATCATTGCTCGACGCTTGATAAACTCACATACATACACACTTCATGATTTATTGCTAACGGCATTAAACTAGGGCAAAAAAGATTTTCATTGAACCTAAAATACTTCGCAGATCTGACGAGGGTTGAAAACTTGAAAATTTCTGATATTAAGTAGCGAAAATAACTTTGGTGACATGCTTTCACCCCTGGTCAATTAGCTCTTGCGAGTAAGAAGAAAATTTTCATCCACGTTCAATGTGAAAATTGTTGACTTTCGCTTCCAACTGAGACTCTCAAAGATGTTGTTTGGAAAACTTCCTCGTGCTATTTAAACAAAGGTGGCCTTTTGTCTCTTTGAACTTTCTTGTTTGGGGTAAAATCTCTGCGAAGGAGGAAATTGTTTGTAAATTTTACTGGGATTTGTTTAAAAATAATGGCACAAAAGAGCAACAAAGAAAGTTGAGGTTAAAAGTGAAAATGCATCACATTCAATTCAACCCCACTCATCAGCATTAAAGAACGAAAACTTTCTTTTATTGATTCTGTGAAAAATTGAAAATTTAATTTACCTCTTATAGTTTTTTTCACTTAAAAACTCAAAAGAAAACTTTTCAATTTTTGGACTCTTTGAAAGCGAAAAGTTTTTATTTAAAGTTTTCCTTCTCTCCAGAAAAAGCTTTTTGTTGTGCCATTTTCTATTTTGATGTCATTTTCTGTTTGTTTTTTCTCGAATAACAGTTTTTGCGTTCTTCACGATGAAAATCTTCCTTAATGCCAATAAGAAGTGAAGTCAGAAACGGAAAAAGTTTTTCTTTAATAAGTTGGATGGAGAAAGTCGTGACTGGTTGTTTACTGATCGCTGCAACGTTATCCGGATAAGCTTTAAAGTTAAGTGACTTTTTTATAGCAAGAAATTTTAATAAATTTATTTTGAAAAATTTTTAAACACTCGAAATTGCGTTTATAAAAAAATTAGAAAAATGTTTTCTTAATTTCTAAATTTCAACTTATTTCAGTTTTGATTCTGCCAAAGTTATTTTGTGATAATTGCTTGAATTCATGAACAATTTTACCCAAACAAAGTTTCAGCATCAAAATCTGTTAAAACATTTTTCAACCGCCAAAACCATCAAGCCGACAAAATACTCAACCAAACTTTTATCAACAACCAAACGAAAAATAATAACTTTAATTCCGTAAATTTGCTGACATTTTTCCTCCATTCATCCCTACTTTTGTCATTGAGGTTGTAAACACGTTGAAAAGCATAAAATGAGAAGAAAATAAACAATTTCGAGTACATTTCTGCTTCCTTACATGATTTATATGTTTACTTTTTTCTTTTAATGTTGCTTCCTGTATTCTCCAGGGCAATTTTCTGAAGGGATGTGAATAGAATAAAAATAACATCAAAAAATGTCTAAAATGAAAAATATTTTTTAAGTTTAAAAATTTCTCTGGTTACAAAATTTTTGTTGTTGATATTTTAAGAGCTTTGACTTAACTCCCAAACACATCCATTCGAGGCTTCTTTGCATTTTAAAAACATTTATAAAAACTTCATGAATATCGCTTTTAAAAGTCAAGCGAGAAAAAAGTGTGTGTGTTTCGTTATGAGGATTTTTTTCTCTCAGAGAAAGAAGAATTTATGTGTAATAAAGTTACTGTCGGAGAGCTTAATAGCATGCGGAAATTGCCGACAACATATTTTGTGTGTGTTTTCCTCACAAATTTTTTTTCACATGAATTTGTGGTTTTGTTTTGATTTGAATACAATATGAGCAATTTTTTGTGCGTGTGGAGTGGGTTCGATGAAAAATTGCCATGTAAATTTTTTTGCTCGATTTTTGATTAATTTTGTTTTGTTTAGAAAAAAATATCAATTTAGGAAATTTGTTTAAAAAGCTTTCAGATTATTTACAACGAAAAAATATCTGATGGACCTTCAATATACAAAAATTATTAAAATTTATTTTTTATTCAACAATTAAATTTTTGAAAAATTAATTCGGATTTTAAATTAATAAAACTCATTTAGTAAAATTTTTAAATCGGTTTGAGCATGAAACTCACCTAAAATAAAATTTCTAGATAAAAAATTTAACATAACAAAAAAACTTAATTTTCCTGACAGCAACTCGACGTGAATATGTTTTTTGGTTACTGGCGATATTGAGAAACATTAGAGAGAACATTTCATATCTCAAAAAAAAATAATTTTAAAGCAGATTGTGAAGTTCCCATCAGACACAATGAACATGTTCATTTAGAGAGGGAATGGGATGTGATAGCGAATAATGTGTGACACATAATATGTGAGTCCGACTGTACACATAGTTTTAAGCCTCTCCATAGATGAGAGGAGAGAAAAAAAGTTTAATGTAGTGGTAAATGGAGATAAAAATTTCACGCTGTGGCTAGAATTGCAACTCGCTATCTCGAAATGCTACCGCACTCACCATTCAGTGGTGACATCAAATTTGATGCTGCCTTTAGTTTGAATTTGATGGAAAATTATAAATTTAGGAGCTTAAATATAATTTTCCATTGAGAGCTTTTTGAAAAATCATTATTGGAATAGTCAATGACAGATTTTAATGTCAATTTCAATTAAAAACCATTAATTTAAATCATCGTCAAGCTTACAATGTGTAAACTGTAAAATCACTTATTGACAATGAGAGTGAATATTTGGTTTCGCATTTGTAAATTTCTAGCTGATTGAGTTTTGATTTGAAATCATTGAATTGATACAGAGAAAATTATATTTGTGTGTCAATAATTCTCGCCGCATAATTTAGGACAAAAATATAAATTTTCAACTCAAAAAATTTTATTAACTTTCAAATATTTTTTAATTGTTTCTTCATAAAAAGTTGTTTTTCTCAAACTTTTGACCCAATTTAAATTTACTCGAGTGCAGCACTTTACTGGCTTCTCGCAATATAAAGCTGCAAATAAAACCGGAAAGGCTTAAGAACGAGAGAAAGTTGCTGCAATAAAAACATCTGCATTGAAGAGTTTTCTTACACAGGCATTGTTTGATGTTCTTTTATTTGCTGACAAATAGTCGCTTTTGTTATGCGACGATAGTCCTTAAAACATCCTTCCAAGCATGGCCTTGGTCGTTGTAAAAATGAATTTCGAGCACAGCGACATAAATAAAAAGTTGTGGGGGGTTTGTGAGACACACATTCGAATATATATGTGTGTGTGTGTGTGTGTGTGTGAGAGCATCGTAAAACATAAAAATTCCACATGACATTTTATGATAAATTGTAGCTGAAGTTTATGATTTGTTCACTACTGTCTTCATATTTATATCCTTCGCATGAGATATTGCGCGGGAGAGAGAGAAAAGTTGAGGAAAAAAATATTTTTCTCATTTCTATTTCAGTTTTTAATATAAAGAGAATTTATGGAATGGGTTGAAAATTTTTGTAAAATGAAATTTGCGATTTTAAAAATATTTAACATTAATTTCTGTTTTAATTTAATTTTTCTCCGCCAAATTCAATCATGATCACTCCAAAATGGTTTATGTGGCCTTTTAAGCACAACATCAGATCTATTACGTGCGACATTTAATTAATGATCCTCACGATTTTTTATGGCACAATTTTTCGCGTTTACTCTATGAAAAACGAAAGTCTATGGAGAAGATGAAAAATGACTGAGAGAACTTTATTCAATTTGTCGACATCCTTTAGCCTCCCTCGCGTACCAAATATGACATGCGAGCGTGATATGCGAGAGACGTTGAGAGCGACATAAGCTTAAGATTGTAGGGCGATATTTGATTGCAATTTGTCATGTGCTCTTTTTCGGTTGAGTGGAGGAATTTTCTCGTTTTTTTAGGAAATTTAAGAATTTTTGAATAAAAATTTTAAAAGTTCAAGAGTTAAAAAAAACATCCATGTAACATTTTTCTGTTGATTTTTTCATCAACTCCATTTTCTCTCTATCACACTCTATGGTATGATTTATAGCACTAGAGAAAAAAGTTATTCCTTGAAATTTTAATATTTTTTTTTTGCAAATTGCACTATGTGGAATTCATTTTTCAAACATTTCGTGTTTACATGTTGAGCATTGAGAACTTTTTTTCTCGAGCAACTTTTAATTGACTCAAATTTTTGCAAAGCTTCAATTTTCACAGTCGAAATATTTTTTCTCTCTACTTTTTAATTGCATAAATGCCAACAAACTTTAAACTGTGAGCACATTTATGCAAACATGGAATGCTGCAGAGCGGCAGTCAATGATGTGTGAAATGCATGAAAAAAGTTTCTAATCTCAACAAAAAAAATTTCCTTCATTTTCATTTAAAATTGAAAAATTTGAAGTTGGTTGAAAAAGTTTTGAGATTTAGAGAGATGATAAAAATAATTGTGAGAATTTGCGAAAATGTATTAAATTCAAATAAAAATCCAAATTTCCTCAAATTTTTGTCCCTTCCCAATTGCATGCGAAGAAAAAGTTTTTCTCCCTAAAAAAACTCGAAATAATACAAAAAACTTTTAAATATTTTCCTCAAGCTTTTCTCCTCCAAGATAAAGTAAAAAAAGCGAATGCCAAAATTCAATTTCTAAATTTTCTGACCACAACAAATAAGAAGAGACAAAGTTTTAATGATAATTTTTATGGAAGCGACAAAAATGCAGAGAAAAATCAAAACATGCTGACGAGCGCTTAAGCAATTCCAATGCAGCACTAATTATAATTATGGGAGTAAATATTTGGAGAAGATGATTTTTTTGGCTTGAAGCCACACAGCAGCGAGTTTTCGAGGAAAATTTGTCAGAAAGGGGTTGACACTGAAATTTTAAATTTATTGTTCCCAATTAATTTAAGTCTCAAAAAACGTTTTTTGATTTACCTAATTATGAAAAAGTTTCGATCCCTCGCTCCAAAAAACCATTCACAATAGTTTTAGAATTTCGCTGCACATGCTGCTGCTTTCGTGTGTATATTTGTTGTTTAAATATCGCTTCGAGCGAACAAAATGGAAGGTAAATATTTGGTCGAAAAATTTCTCTCTGCTATGAGGAGGAAAAATTTTAATAATTTACTGAAGAGATGAGAAACATTTTTCAGTCGTTCTGTAAACACCAGATTTAAGCGATGCATGATGAGATGGAGAGAAGCATGTTTCAGGAAAATTAAGCTTTTAATTAAAAATTGCAGCCTGATTGCATCGTTTTCGATGTGAAATGTGAATGAGCTTGAAGGGAAAATGTTAGAGACTTTTAATTACTTGCAATTTTTTTCCCCGCTATGATGTGAGTTTTTTTCGCTCTGTGCTGCAAATGAAGTGGAAATTTATCATTTATGATGTGTGAAAGTCTTCCATTAAAAAAAGTTGAATTAAAAGATAAAAGTCATGAAATTATTTTAAAACTTTTTTGAGTGAACACCGTAAAAATATAGTGATTAAAATATTTCACAATAAGGAAGTAAATATGAAAGAAAATCAATGGAAAACATGTTCTTCACAGTGAACATCAGATGAGATGTTCATTGAGATGAAAATAATCTCGCATTTTCTAAAGAAAAGAAAAACAATTTTTTACATAGAATTTTTCAAATGATTTATTTTACTTCTTTAACAATATGACAATTTGCATAATATTTATGTTACAATCTATCGAGATGAAGCATCAACATGTTTATACTCATCGATAGATAGATTGAGAAGCGCATTTGGCATCAACAAATTTAAAAAATTGTTAAGTCACTTGTTAACACAGAAATATATAGATACGCTACAATTTTAAATAAAATTATAATTAGAAAGAAAATTTTCATTAATTTTGGAGAAATCCTAAAAATATTTAAAACTTACTGAACATTTTTTAATGATAAAATTTTTAATTTTCAAATCGACTCTAAAACATTTTTTAACTAATTTCTTTTAACTCAACCAAAAAAAAGAGAGATGCTTTAAAACTAATCGATGACCCTAAAAAAGATCAAGTAGTGTAGAAAAAGGACGATTTTTATACATAAATTTTCCTTGCTCTAAATAAATTTTTTCTCTCCTTTTCATCATCTCCGGTGACGTGAATATAAATCCACTTCACAAGTCTCCCTTCCACACACACCGACATCCTTTTCAACAATTTCAATAAATAGATCTTCAATTTACCATGCGACGTTGCTCTTCCGCTTTTTCTAGTCATCCGCTTGAGTATCAATCATGAGCTCAAAGTGAACTGAACCCTTAAAAATTGAGAAAAGGAAAAAATTCAGATTCATTGTGTAAAAAATATAGTTTTAAAGTCTTCGTCTGAATATGTTGAAAATATTTTTTAATAAATTCAAATTTTAATTTTTACCTTTCGATCTCTATGACTTCCGTTATATTCTATGTTTTTAGCCCACGCACGACATTCAATGTTGATGATTTGATTTACTGGAAAAAAATTAAATTTAAATAATTTCCTGTCAATCTTCAATAGAAAGAATTCGAACTCACTTCCTGGCCTTTGGAATTTAACAGCAACGAGTGGACTAACGTAATTCTTTGTGTTTACGTATGGATAGAAATACGATGGAAATCCTCGGTTTGGGAAGTATTCGACACTGCCAAGATTCTCTTTGTCACTTCCGTCCTCTCCTCTGCAACTCACCCAAACTTGATTTCTCTCTTTTTCTTTAAGCAATTTTATATGGTCTACAAGATCTTTGGGCATGTCACTGGGTAAGTCTGATGTGTCATTAAAGTATTCCGGCACCCAATCGTAAATTCGATTAAGTTTGAGGAAAATGCATGGAGCTGAATTGTTGTAGCCGTAGGATGAACTTCTTACGCAGTCACCAAATTTCTCCACATCCAATTTACAGACTTGCTCTTTGTTTGGCAACGTGTCAAAGTCACAATTCTTCTGATTCGGATGACTGTCGGAATATTCTGAAAATGATAAAAAATTTAAGTTTTTTGATAAATATTTTCAACGGTTTTTAGATTTTTGAATTTCAATATTTTCAAATAATCAAAAACCGTTAAAAAATTTTTCAACTCACTTGCAAGAAAATCATCAATCTGCTTCACCCAGTATTTAATTTGCTTTTTATCAGTCGAATCGAACCAAATCAATGAGCCTTGATCAACGTTCTCAGCAACCGGACGAAATCCAAGACCGGGATTAGTTCCAATTAGCGACGCATCCAATTTCCATTTCGGCACCGATTCATCGAGCGTATACATTAATCCTCGCATGCACACGGCACAGAATGCAGCCAATGCGCAGTAGAAAATCGTGTAAAACAGAATAATTTCACCTATAAAAAAGATTAAAGTGTTTAGTGACAAAAATATTTATTTCGAAGCGGCGGCGTGTTGTCTCAAAGTTTCCTAAACTCAAGTGACATTCTTATCTCGATATAATGAAACCTCTTCAATCGACCAAGAGAGAAGTTTGGCTGTTAGTACAGTAATCGAATTTCTTGTGATCTTGACATAGATTTTGCTTTATTAATTACTTTATTGACTTTAGAGATTGAGTCGTGAAATGAGGCAATTAGTGATGAGATTCACGTTTGATTTTTACTATAGAAATTTCTTGAAGTTAGTGAGGTGATTTTATGTCGATTATCAGATCGTTATGGGTTTTAATCGAGCGGGAAAATGTAATTAACATCTTGATTGGAATTTTTGAAATTCTTTAATTAATTTTTGTTAAAAATTTTGAGCTTTAAAGCTTAATTTGAGTATTTAAAATTTTTAATAAGAAAAAATCTAATTCAAAGTCTTAAACTTCAACATCTAGATAAAAATCCAAAAATAATTTTCTCTCACAAAATCTAACCTTCAATTTATTTATTTACCAAATAAAAATAATTTCCATGACTTAGCACCAATTCATGCATCAAAAAAACGTTAAATTGTTTACTCTCGATACCTGTTGCAAAGTAATTTCCATACCTCAGCTTGTAGCATATTTAAACTCACTTTAGTTAACCTTCTTCTGCCCTTATTTTATTTGCTTCTAGCAAATAGAGAGCTTTGGCATGAAGGCCGTCAGAGAAGTAATTTTTAAAGAGACTGAGAGAGAAAAAGAGATCAATCAACCTCCGCATGCAACTTAATTTGATCAAACTCTAGAAAACAAGTTTTATGAGGGCTCAAAACACGAGAAATTCGATCCCAAAGTGAAAAAGTTTTCGGCTACAAAAATGCCGGTTGTGCTCACATGTTTACACGCTAAATAGGTCACATTGTGTTGCGTGATCAAACAACGAAAAATTTATAGTCTTATCACGATTTTGTCATCAAATTTAATTTAGTGAAACATTTTTTTAATTGTTCAAAATCTTATTTAATTACTGCGCGCAAATTTTTGAACTGAGGTCATTGACATTTTTGAGTTTTTCTTAGTTCCAAATATTTTTTGTTCCTTATCAAAAATTTCTGTTCCGGTGTTTTTATTTATGAAATTTAAAGGATTTAAAATTAAGTTACTGATTGCAAAAAACTGATCGCTTATCAAACGATTTTTTGGAATTAAATTTAAAACTTTTTGCAGAATTTTGCTTTTATTAAAAAAATAATTTTATCAAGTTGAGTTAACTGTTTAAATAATTAATTTTTTTGAAAAATTCTTTCACGTCTTAAAAATGTAAATATTTTTTGACCTGATATTTTCTTTCAAAAAATCGTCATTTTCACTCAGTAAATTAATTCTTACACCAGCTCTTAGGAGTTCTCGACAGAAATTTTCCAGTATCACTGTCATAGAGAAATTGACCGAATGTCTTTTCAGGCGGCTTCATATTCTGCATCCAGTCATCAAACTCATAAGTCTGAGGCTTAGTTAATTTGCCCTTTAACGGTTTCCCCTTCGACATTGCTCAAACTTTTTTATAACTCAAGAAATTTCAATTTTAATCACACAAAGATTTCGATTTCAACTCGTTGCTGCTCCGAGCCTCAAAAGATAGCGACTGACTTGTGATTTTATTCTGACTGCTCTAATTTCCACCTTTTTGCGGATCAAGATTTTTTCACCGAGACCCGAAAATTGACATTCAAACATTGGCATAATAAATAATGTGTCAATAGCAACAAGTGTCATCGATATTGATCATCTAGCGCTACTTTATATTCATTCATACCTGAGCTCTTCTTTTTTACATTCGAAATGATTACGCGACGATGGAAAAAATGTGAGAAAAGAGAAAAAAAAACTTAAGAGAGAGAAAGAAAAAATTAAATTTATTCATCATCGCAGGTTGAAAGCGATATTGTACGGATAAAACTAGTCAAATCTGCCGCAACAACTATTTAACGATAAACAATGTTTCATTTCCAGATGCCGGCTTTTAGTAATGAGGCAAAATGTTGCGTTTTGATGCTAATATTTTCTTCTTGTTCTTTTTCACTTGTTGAAGGTAAAAAAATTTAATTTTTCAGGGGTTGAAAATTTTATGAAATGAATTTCAAATTTTAATGTGTGGTTGACTTTTATTTCTTGATAGAAATTAATTTTTTTGAAGTACAAGCAGCATCTGAATAAATAAACTCAAAAATAAATTTTAAAACTTTCCTTAAAAATTTGAAAAATATTTTTGAATAATTCATAAAATGTTTTTCAAAATCATGCAAATTTTAAAGCTCTTAAATTATTCTTGGAGTTTTTACTCAAAATCTTATCAAATCTATTTGCAACCGAAAATTTCTCGCATTTAAATTAATTTTTGTCAATTTTCAACCTATTTAAACATTTAACACTTGATTAATTGAAATTTTTCCTCATTTAAAATTGCAAAATCAGCTTTTTATCGAGCGGTTAAAAGTGCAATTAATTATCAACGATTTATTTTTATTTAAGCTCTCGATTATGCAAACAAAATCGATTTTGGCCTTGAGTGTGGAAATTTTAATGCTCTTTTGCTATAAAATTAATAAAAAAATTTCAACAATGTAAAAAATTATTTAATTTCAAATGAAAATTTCCCACGCATTTTGGCACGCGTTTGTGATGCAAATTTATTGCGGGGCCTCATAAATTATGCGCACTCACTCAAATTTTATCTTATCATTTTCTATAATGTTATGCAAGGCTGTCGCATTGTAGTAAAAAGAGAGACAGAGTGAGCTTCATGAACTGATAATTTTTCATCGTTAAAAAAGAAGAGAAATGAGTTATAAAATTTATGATCGTAAAGTTTAATTTGATTAGATTTAAATTTTTAGAATAAATTGTTTTGAAAACTAAAATTAAAAATTCAAAAATATTTTTAATTTTTCAACTCAGTCAAATATTCAATTATTGCTTCTTGACTTCAACAGCATTCTCATGATAAAAAGACGCATCATCAGTCGACGCAGTGACTTGTTAATTTAAACTTCAATCAATTCTAACACAAACCAACTACGATCGATCAATAAAAGAATTTTTTTATTTAATTTTTATGTTCACACAAGGTGTGACACGCCATTTGGTGATATTAGATAATAATTGCTAACTGATTAGTGGCTGATGTACAACTTGAGGTTGAGTGTGAGAAAGAGGAAATTTGATCGAAGATATCACAAGCTCTCGAGTAATTTTATTGGCGTGCGAGCGTGACTTTATCATTAATTCGAATACTTAGGAGAACTCTTGATACTTAAAAAAAAAGATTTGAGACGAGTAAATTGGCCTAAAATCCACTCAACAAATAAACAAAATAAATCTTCTTTCTCTCTGACTCACTTACGTCATCTTAATCTTTCTCAATTGTTATACAAATTTAATTTGCTTATCAGTGTAAGGCCGAAAGTGAAGTATTTACGAGAGAACGGCAACACGCTTATCACTATGTACATTCCGTACTTTCATTTGCATCATTAATAAAAAAAACTATTTTCCTGATCTCGAGTGGAAAAATGTGTTAAAAATTGTTTTGATAGAGCATTCCAGAATTGAGGAATTTTATTAGTTATTGCTTTTTAAGAGCTGATTTTAAAGATTTTTTGTGCTCGTAAAAAATGTTAAAATTTAATAGATTTAGCAGAACTAAAACTACAAAATTAAAAATAAATCACTTTTTAATATGCCAACGTCAATTTGTTTTAAAAAAATGGACAGAATGTCTCGCGGACTAAATATCTTGCACCCCTATACCCAAAATATTTAATTATTTTCAACGTTTATTGAGGTTTATTAAATTTAATGATTATAAAATCAAATTTACACTCTTAAAAATATTTAAAACTCAACCATAAAACGTCAAATTAGTTAGCAATTATTTAACACCATTAATTTTGTTTTCTAAGAATCACCAAATTATTTCATCATTTTATCCGCAACATATTTTTCAGCCAATTAATGAAATAAGCGCCACACGATTTCAAATACAATTTCACAGAATTATGAACATCGAAAATATTATCATCGGTTTTATTTGTTGTTACAGAAGCAAAGCAGATTCTCGCGTTATAATCGAGTAAATTCTTGTTGAATTGAGTTAATTAAAATTTTCTCTCGCAACGCCAAAAATTTCTCTATAATCAGCGAATACAATGTTTACAACTCTAGAAACTGATATGAATGTTTAATCTAGCTAAAAACATAGAAAAATCTTTATTTTTTGGTCAAAGACAAAGATTTGCAATGTAAATTTTCAAAAAGTTGCGAGACATCAGCGAGAAGCAAAAATCTCTGTAAAAAATTTGTTGTTTGAGTGGTAAATCAATAAAAACGTGCAGAATGAGAAAAACGAGTTTCATTGGGCCATAAAATTGCCCGAATTTTGTTTTTTAATGAGCGACCTTAACAGATGGGCATAGATGTTGACTAGGTATTAGATTTGAATGGACAATGTCATGTTGTTGTTTAAAAGTTTGTTATTTCAAAGGGGTTCGATGGTGATTTTAAAAAAGTGACTTTAAAAGGGGTTCATCCCTAAATTTAAACATGTTTTGAGGAACAAAATTGAAGAGATAGAAATGTTCAACTTAAATCAGTTAGTTTTTCTATAATTTATATGGAAATTTGTAAAAATTGATGTAAATCTCAGTTTCAAGAGCAAAAACGTTTCGTTAAAATTGGTTAACCTTTCAAAAATATTATTTCACAAGTGTCCAATTTTTTAAAATATTATTTTGAGACAATTTTAAAGAAATTTCAACTCACCCCAATTTCTCGGTGTTCTTCCGAAATATTTTCCCTTTTTTCTATCGTAAATCATTTCACTAAAGGTTTTCTTCTTCGGTTTCTTCATGTATGAAAATTCGTAGTCTGCCGGCACAATTTCAGGCGTTCTGCCCTTTCCTTTCGCCTTAAGCGGAATCGCTTCTTCAGGATGATTCGACATGATGGCACTTTTTTATTATTTTTTAATTTATTTCACCAAATGAGCATTTATTAAATTTGCGATGAATTTTATTGAGATAAGCTTGATTCAATTAAAAATTTATTTCTCTCTTCGCGTGTTGTTATAAAAAATATGTTTTTGTCAAAAGTTACTTTGATAATTTGGGCACTTAGAAAATCACAAAAGTCTATCACGATTTTTGAGACGAACTTTGTCTAAAATTTAATAATTAAGTAGCTTATAAAAATGTATCTCGCGAGAGCTGCGATGGAAGTGTGGAGGTTGCTTCGAGGTCTAAGTTACTACTGACTCTCGTCTCTTTATTTAGTGATTAACTTGAAAGAAGAAGAGGAAAAAATGAAACAATGGAGAGTGCCGAGAGAGAATGACTGTACGCGCTCAGCTGTGAGGGTACACATGCAACATGTTTGAAATCTAATCAGCTGACATACCCACAGTGCCATAAAATTCTCTCAAAAAAATTATTTAATGCATAAACAAGCCGAAGGGCATAACTAGAAAACACCTTGAGTGTGTTAGTGAATTTTATTTTGAGTTTTTTTCTCATTATCTCAAAAACACATGCGGCAAACTTTTTTTTGATAATGAGGTGAGAAAAAATAAATTCTTTCGTTTTTTCTCTTCATTATCGGATCACGATTCATTCAGCAACACACGCTTCGTTCACTCTTAATTCATCATACTTATGTGACATAAAAATTAATCAATCGATAATTAAAAATTAACGAGGGATTAATTCCGCTATGATTGAGAGCACTCGAGAGAGAAACGTGATTCGGCAAAAAGATATCAAAAGCCGAAAGGTCAATTTCTGTTGTTATTTGCTGACCTAGCAACTAAAGCTGAGTAAAGTTAAAAATAAATAGATTTTGATGGAGGTACAATAAAGTTGAGTCTTATAAGAATTTCCAAGAAGAAAATGGAAATTCTTTTTTAAGTTTTATAATTTTTCGAAATGTCTTTCTTTTTGTTTGTAACGTATTTTTAAAATTTAAATTTTAAAATTTTGTCAAACTGATTTTTAAAATTGAAAATAAAGAAAAGATGACTTGACACTATTAAGCTCTCTTGTCTCATCAAGCTCATAATAAATTTTTCAATTTCAAAGCAATTTCATTCATCGCATCCCGAGACAACTGGTGGCGATGTCTAATCAGTATGTGGCGCCAAAGAGTGCTTATATATACGCTTTTACGATCAAGATTTCATCACGCTTCAGGTTTAATTAAGTTCCTTTTTTTCTCTTTCTCTCTTGCGAGACATTATCGACTTCTGGGGTTCGCTGTTGTTGTTGGGCCCACGCATGGGGTTCAATTTATTGAAGCAATATTAATAACGCAGCAAGAAGTGGAGTAAAGGACGTTGTTGTCGTTCACTTAATTTCATCCTAATTGTCGATTAATTTGATAGAAATTTTTATGCGAAAGTCAGAGTGTTTTCATTTAACTTTAATAAAGAAAATGAAGGAAATTTTCCATGACGAGTAAAGCAAAACATTTTATTGTCGACCCTCGTTACGGTTTCAGTTGGGTGTATGTGAGCATCTAGATGTTATTAAATGTGTATTAAAGTTATCAAATATTCACCTCACTATGTTCACATTTTACCCTTTTCAGAGTATTTCATGGAAGCTTTTGGTATGTACAGGAAGTGCCTTAAACCTTATATGTAATCGCAGTGTAAGATATAGATAGTTAATAGTTTGTGTATGGAAGTAAAAATATGTCAAGCAAAAATTAATTTAAATAATCCTTTAGAATTGCCTTTAATTATTTTGGATTTTAAAATATTTGTTTGCATTAAATATTTTCAAGAGCCTGGAAAAAATTACAAACATTTGAATTTTTTAAAAATTCCAGTTGACTCTGAAAATTTTAAATTTTTACGTTAAATCTTGAATTCTAAATCTTGAGTTCTAAATCCGAATTAATTCGACTAAAAATTAAAATGCAAATATAAAAAATTCCCCATCAATTTTCCCCACTCCTGTATGGCTAAATTTTACTTTTCACTTCCTTCCAAACCCTCTCAACCTTAACTTAAGTTACCTGCAAGCATTAACCATGAATAGAAAATTAACACATAATTAAACATGCTCCAACATCAGCTCTAATATATGTGCGATGCGAAAGGTGAAACGATGACGATGATGAGGATGTAAATGGCTGCTTGAATTCATTTCATTATCTTTCCCGTATCATTCATCCGACACTACCTGAATCACATCATGGCGGATGCACTGGGAGGAAATTCGCACTTGAATGTTTTAATTTGCAGGAATTTATGGAGATTAAATTGATGATACCGTAATTAGCAGATGAATAGACACAACTATCGCAATTAGTTGTCAAGAAAGATTTTTTATGTCGCTTAACATATTTTTAATTTAAAAAAATATTGACACAAACTTTCCATTGATGTTCACCATCAGACACATCCTTTTACCTCTTTTGCAATGCATCAATAACGATAGCAAACGTTCAACGTCAAAGGAATCCACAACAGCTTCAACATTGACATATTTACGTCTCTCTCCAACATCAATATCTATGGAAACACTTTTTTTTAATATTCAAAATTAATCTTTATTGGATTTTATTAAACAGTTTTTTCTCTCTCGTAAAAGGCAACGACATGACTTCATCCGTATGCGAGAATATAAGCCATTGTTTATCAAGGCATGATGAGGCGGTTATTGCCACACTGCAATGTCCTCATTTTCCATTCATTCTCATCTCCGCCCACAACCCGGGCTTTTATGGTTTGTTGTTGAAAGACAAAAGCTCACACAGAACATTATTCTACATGCATGCAACACACACCACATAGACTTTACATCAGAAATTAAGAAAATTTTATTTCTGTGACTGAAAAAGAGCCGACAAAATTCCACTTTTATAGTTTTGACATTATAACATTTTGTATCTCGTCAATGAAAAAGACACGATGCTATGTGTAATGAAAATGATTATGGCAATGATGAAGTGGACGATAAAAGTGAGGATATGTAGTGAGGGCTCAACGTTCTCGCAATAAAGCGTGGAGTTAAGTTTTATTGGATGACCGAAAAGGGAGGAAAGATGGGATTAAGTGCAAATCACAATGTAATTTGTAATTTCTCCTCAACTATCATCAACGCTTCGCTTAGTGGGCATCATTTAGGAAAATGAGTTTTCTGGTTGGATCATCTAAGCTGGATGTAAAATAGTAATAAAAGGTACCGATGGTTTGGAGCATGATAAAATTTTTAAATTTTGAGTAAAAGGCTTTTAAAAGGGCTGTTTAAAAAAGAACTAAAAAATCTGTACTAAAAAAGATTTTTAATATTCAAAAATTTGATCAAATTGCTCGAAGCAAAAATTCTTAAAGGAATTTATATAAAGCAAAATGCTAATTTGACAGAACTTAATTATGCACATTAGTTATTGCCATCATATTTTTTTTGTTTCCATCATGATGTTTATACACATAGTTTATCTCTCCATGTCCCATCTCATGTGACACTTTTGAACTATCACTAACTCGAGTTGTCGCAAAAAATATAGCTTTACCTAAATATCGCATGAGAGTTCCGAGGCATATTATATGTGTGACGGGAGAAACCTTTTTCCTGTTAAACTAAAATGTCACATAAAAAATGAGATACAGAAAAAAAAGATGAGATGAATTGTGAAACGTGTAAGAAATTAGTATTCGTAAATGCGGAGCTAGAAATGTGAGAACGAGCATTTAATTTCAGATTGGCTAGTAATGCATTATCACATTTAATGTACATCATACCGACAATATTCATCATCACGCACACACGACTCCACTTTTTTCCTGCTCCCTCATGTAACATTTAAGTTCTGTTTATATGCCCATGGATAGGATGACATACTGGATTTACTGGAGAGAGAGAGACAGAAGCGGAAATATGACAGGATGAAGAGGCAGAGAACTAAAAAAGGCATTTTTATTCGTCGCATGAAGGTGATGTGAATATAAAGTGAATGTGTTAACGATATCGTATCCTATAAAAACAAGCAAAGGCAAGCACAAAAAATTGTATGAAAGCGGAGGAGAATCTGAAGCATGAAAACGTAATACATAAAGGAGAGATTTGATTTCAGCGCCAAAATAAATGCGAGGGAATTTAAATCTTTTCAAGAAGAAGGCAAAAGGGCTTGTTTTTATTTCAATCAGACTCCATTCGCGTAATCTTAATAAATTTTCATTTATTCTCATCTCGCATGCTTCTTTTGAAAGTGTATGACATTTTTCTCTTGCTCGTGTGGATGGAAAGTTATGGAGGTGTATCGAAAAATAAAAAATTAGACATGTGAATTTTATGGAAATATTTTTCAAAGCTAAATTTTTAATAATTTTTTAAAATTGAACCTGTTAAAAAAATTTGCAGCTACAAAGAGGGTTGGTACTTTAGCAATCGACTTAAAAAAAGAAAAAAATAATAAAATTAAAAAATTTCTCATATTCGAGTTTCCACCTTAAAAATTTTAAAATTCATAATGAATGCCGAACATTTTTGCTGTCTACAGTGGAACAATAAATTTCTCGTAATCTTCCAGCAACAAACAGCATCTCTGGTGTGACTTTGGGGGTGGAAATGCGTATAAAGCAGTGAATTATGTGACACCATGCTCGCATGTATGTTCACATGCCATTATGATCCGAAATTTATGGTGTGCCGAAATGCATTTTATTAAATATTCGTCACATCTTGTGTCAATAAAAAAGTTTGTGAGCGATAAAAGAAGAAAAATGTGATTATGACTTTTGCAAGTTCAAAAGCTCTTGCTTTCTGGGTCAAAACATTTTCGAAATGCTTCTCGGAATTAATTTTCTTCTTCTAACAACATCTTGAGGATGCGATGTCCCCATTGTACCATCCTCAATTATGCTCTCGTGCATGTCTCTCACATTAAGGATGGACCATATTGGCAATTACATAATTAAATGGAGAAGCGTATTAAGGGAATTGAAATCGAAATGGATTCGCTTTTTTCCCTTCGAGACTTTTCTTTTAAATACTTCTCAAAGTGGGAAAATGAAAAGCTTTGAAGCGAAATTATTTACAACAGAAAAAGATTCTTTGAGGGAAAAGGAAAATTCTTTCGATTCTTTCTTTTTTAATCATTTCATCGGGGGAAAAAGTGCAGAAGACATAAAAGCGAAGAGAGAGAAAAAATTCACTTGGGAATGTTCTCTTTCGTGTGAGAGCTTATAATGCATGTTTCTCGATGTGAGCAAAAAAAAGTTGAGTATTTAATGGAATTATATGTCAGACAAGTTGTAATAAGATCACATTGTGTTACATGAAGTCAACTTAGTGGATTAAAGGACTCGATGTGAAAAAGAATTTTAAGCGTTTGGAGACGTGATGGAAAAATATTTTTGTGGTGTGAATTATTAAAGTATTTTTTTTAGAAAATTTTATTTTCAGTTTTTTAATTAATTTTTGAATAAATTTTGAAACCACCACAAATAATTCTCCTCAACTTGCTGATACATTTATTTACCTTTAAAAAGCTTTCAAAAGCAACAACAATGCTGACCGTCCATTAGCAGTACAAAGCTCCTTATTATTCTTTATTCTGAAAGGTAAAAAACAGCCAATACTGAAAACAGAAAACAAAGTTTTATTGTTGCAAAAATCCTTGAAAGAAAGTCAAGAATTGCTTTGAAGTTTTCTCTTGTCGTTTGATTTGAATGCGAAAATTTTTATTTTTATTAAACTTTTTTAGTTCTCTAATCGTCATTAGTATTATCATTGACGGTCGAAGGCGTCCATTAATTTAATCAAGATGTTCAAAGTGGGAAAATTTTGGAGGACTCAAATGAAATCCGCCCCTAATGATGTCATTCAAGTTAAAATGCTATCAGGGGTGACTTTCTCTTCACGACGACTTTTAGGAGGGTTTTCATAAAAAAAAAGTTTTCTTTTCTCTTGGACACTCTTCATTGATCACATTTTCAACGTGAGACAGAACACGCACAAAAGAGAGATTTTATAAAAATCATAATTTGTGGGTTTTTGTAGTTTTGTGATTTTTGAGGATAAATTTTTAAAATGGATAAATTTTCTTAAAGAAATTTTTTAAATAAATATTAAATGTAAAATTTCCGTCACTCTTCGCCACCAACAAATTCTATTCAATAAAATTTTCTAAAGCATGCGGAGCAGATTATTATATAATTTTGGGCGCTTATTGTTAAATTTCTTCTTCATTTCATTTGTATTATGTGACATTCTCGGAAAGAGAAAAATGATCCAAAATAATCGTGAAATGAGATGAAAAATTGATATAACGAAGTGCTTCTTGGAAGTCCTTTTGAGTTGTAAAAAAATCTTTAATTTTATCATCTTTAAATTACGATACAGAGTTTAAAGAACTTTACAATTTCCAGGAAGAAATTTACGTTAGAATTTTTTGATTTGGATTCCAGGTATTTTTTAACCTTTTTTCAAGGATGTGATAAAAAATTGTTAAGAAATGTCATTAACTAAGAAAACAAAATACTTAAAGAAAGGATCAAAAATTTGATATTTTTTTCAAGTGGAAATCTAACTCGAGTTCAAACAAAAATCCTTGGTAGACTTTTCTGAATTTTTTTGTTGGATTTAGAATTTTAAAGGTTGTCATGGATAGCAATAAAAGATTAAAAAGAATTTTTGATTAATTAAATACAAACAAAATCTCAATTGCGACCACTCAAAAATGTCTGCATTGCAGATTTAAATTTTTCTCAATTCCTTCAACATTTTCTGAACTTCACTTTAATCCTTTCAAAATGTTAAACAGCAGTCGACATTGACTTTCTTTTTATTTCCTCAAATGCACTTTTACAATGAAGTTATTTTTTGGTTACTGGAACATGAATCGTAACAATAGTAAGGAAGTGAATTCAACAGACTGAGGTCGAGCTCCATAAAATACTTCTTTTTTGTATAAGAACACGACAACAGTTGTTCAGCATTCCTCTCTCATTACCTAACAATGTCAACCGATATTTGGTTTTCGAGGAATTTTTTGAATTTTTACAATGTTTTTTAAAGTTTTGAATTGTTTTAAAAAATATAAATGTAAATAAAAAAGCTTGAAAATACATTAAAGAAATTAACTTTTAAGAAAGCTTTCAAAAAGTTTCAAGTTTTAAACCCTTGACACAACTGCGCTAATAAAATCCACGAAGAAATCTCAAATGAGTTCAAAAATTTCGTGATAAAATTACGCGACAATGAAACTAGTGCAAACATATCTCATCACGAACAAAAGCAGAAAAAGAACTTTCTCGTGTATGAAGAGCTTTTATCTAACAAAGTTTTCATACATTGCGACAGCGGCAGTAGTTTGGTACAGCGTTAAAAAAGGAAATTTTTAAAAACATACGAGTGACTCGTGACATTTCACTTGTCACTGTAATGTGATGCATGTCTCTACGGTAACTTTTAGCGAAACTCGCTTGAGAGCGAAAGAATGTTTCACTTAATTGAGCTAATTGTGCTTGTGTGTGGAAAAAATTATCGTGGGATGTGAGTTACGACGAGGGTTGAAGAGTTTAATTAAAAAAAATCCTGAAAAATGAATTTCTAGAGCGGAATTTTCACGAGTCGTAATTAAATGTAAATTTTCTAATTTTACGTGGGTTTTTGGTATTCAAGAAATTTTAAACAATTTTTAATAATTTAAAATTTTTTCGTGTCACCATTAAAATGCATGTTTACAGTCTCTAAATCAATTTGCGAAGAAAACGAGAAAAATCAAGCTCACCTCCATTGTGTCAAATTCTCTGCAACATAAATTCATTTACATTTTCCATTTCGTGCATTCGAGAGAGAAATTTCTTCCTCCTGTCATCGAGCGATTGAGGGGAAGTCATGTGATAACGTGAATGTGATTACACGTATGTTTAAATGTCGAGTAGATGGAAAAATATTTGATTTTCACATGTTTAGAATTTCTAATATCGTATGTGGCGTTCATGAAGTGAGAAAAGAAGAAAAAAATCATTCTTAAATTGAAATGTAGACAAATGCCGAGAGAAGCGATTGCTTTCTGCTCTCATTGGCACAAATATGGTCGGCGAGGAGGAAAAATGAGATAAAAACATTTTATTTAAAAAAAAAATTAAAATTGCATATCGAATTTTTGAAGTTTACATGCGGGTAAATGCGAAAGCATGCGGAATGTTTTTACTAAAAATGCTATTTTTATATGCGGTAACTTCGCATACTAAATTTTATTCACTTACAATTTTAAAATCTTACCCGATTTCTACTCTAACTTTACCGCACACATGGCATAGAAAAGCGATGCGACTATTGTCGAGAGTCTATTTGATTTGAATTTAGATTTTCTTCCTCTTCGCTTCAAGATGTTTTCCATATTGAATGGAAATTCCTTGAATGTCATTTATGTCTTCAACACACACACACAGACACACACACAGACTCACTCGATCGCATTTAGCACAGTCATTGAGTATGTAAAGATGGCCTATTTTATGCTCATTTTAATTCTCTGCTGATATCATTAACATCTCATTACATTTTCTTAATAATCTATTGAATTATAAGAAAGCGATTTGAATTGAAAAGACGTTCACCGTTCAATGTCTTCTTCCACCTTATTACATTCAATTTCCACCACCCATTCATCTCTTCAAACATATATTGACTCAATGTGTGCACACAATAAAAGCGAGATTCCTGCTAAAATAGCTTAAACTCTTCAATTCATTTGGTGAGAGCGTTGGGAAATTTTTTTGCCTTCACTCGCAATAAGAAGCATTTGCGAGAATCGTGATGGAAGCACAATGAATCGTGAGGGAATTTTGCAACAATGCGAATTTCATCTCGTTACAGATCACATAATCAAATGAAATCCGCTTTTTATTGACAAATATGCTTTACATTTGCAATGATGCATGTGCGCTGAGTGAAGTTGGGTGAGATGAGAGCTTTTGTTTGTTTAAAGTGCTTGTTAGAGAGATTTATAGAGGGAAGGGAGCTTAGTAAGATTTAAGAAAACTTTTTTAACAATTTAATCGAGTTTAAAAAATTATTAAATAACATTAGCGAATTTTAAAAAAAATATTAAACCAAGTGTCAAACCGCTTGATTCTACACGATCAAAAAACAAAGCTTATTAAATTTATTTCATTTCAGTTTGAGTTATGAATATGGAAATGTCAATGGAGATAAAATCTGTAAATTCAATGACTCAAGTCGTTTGAGTTATTTTCAACAACAATAAATTACTAAAAAATTATTTTGTGGCAGAATTTTTAACGCTTGCAAGTTTTGTAAGGTTTCAAACACAAAACTTTAACTTTTCTTTGAACGTGAACATCTCAAAAAGTTTAGCAAAAGAAACATCACCTGACTTCCTTTCTTCATTTCCTCAATTACAACTTTGAATTTACGTTGATTTGTTGATATAATTATGTGCTCAGTCATCTTTTGCTCCAATTTACGTTTCCTTCTTTCTTTTCACTCACGTCGTACTCATTTCATCGCCAATTGATGCGGAAATCTATGGAACGGGACGAAAGACGGCATCGCGTTGTAATAAATCAAGCATTTAGCATTTTTTTTGCGTATAGATGGATTCTCAGTTCACGCTATAAAATGAGTAATGAGATTAGTATAATGATTTATTAGAGAGTCGAGTCTAAGACTCTGTGCGACGTAAAGTACACAACAGCGAAAGCGGAAAGCAATCGCGGGGAAAAAATCTCAAAAATGAAAAAAGATGTCGACCTAGCTTTTCTTGTCCCGGCACAAAATTTTCCATCGATAGCTTTAGAGGTTGTGCATGTAGAGTGCTGGGAAGGATTTAAGGTATTCGATAGGTTTAAAATTAATTGATGAAAATTTTGCATGCGAACTGCATGCTACATAATGCGAAAGAATGCGGCATGAGATGAAACTTTTGAAATTGAATGAAACAATTTTCAAAACTAAAACTAGAACAATTTATTTGCATACATTCACAAAAACAATATCACAAAGTGCCTCTTCTTTATTAGCATATTTTATTCGATTAATTCTTCGAACGTTGTCGACATTATCAAGTGGAAGTGAAATAGTTGAAAATTATTGTTATCGTTGATATCTTTTAAGCTTTTATTGTCATCTTTTTTAGGAGTCACTGCGAGGAGACGACGATAAATTGTTACGATTCTAACCCCCAATCGGGAAACAGGAAATTTATGTTTGCAGTGCTCACAACATAGCCCGACAATCATTGACTTGAATTTTAATAACATCAATTTGAATATCGACGATGCGAGAATGGAAATTATTAAGAAGAAAACGTTGTTGTAGGGTTGAGCTGAGAGTTCAGTAACAATTCCTGAAGATTTGTCTTATTATTAAAAAATTAAACTTATTATGATTTCTTCCAATTAAGTCAATTTTCATCCACATCTTGACATCTTGACATCAATGGCAAAAGTCATTAAATATATTTTCCTTTGTTAAATAAAGTTTGTTTAAATTATTTCCGTCTTTCGCCGGCAAAAAGAAGCAATAAACAGCTTAGCGGATTTCACTTCATTGGCGTTTCTTCTTTTTCTCATTTCAATGTCAATTTTCTCATCGATGAACAATCAATAAAGTTTGTTCTTGGAATTAGTTTCACTTTCAATTTAAATCGCCGAGAGATGAGGATTTTTCGGTATTTTGGAGCTTATTGGTTCTTAGAAATTGCTCAATAAAATAAATTTATAAATCTTTTACTGTGAAATTTTCCAGCAGTTAATGATTATGAATTAAAATTTCATTGAATTAATTAAGTTTTCAAACGTTTGTTTAAAAAGCTTTAAAGCTCTTTATTTTTTGAAACTTTTTTCTTTAAATTCAATTTTTGATTTCAAAATTTTTGTTAACAATTTCAGAACATTTTAATATTTTTTTAAGCTTTTGCTAAAATATATTTAAAAGCTTCAATTAAATATAATTTTTAAGTCCATTAAATATTATTTTTTAAATTCAATTAGTCTTCTTTAATTTATAAAATAAATTATTTAGCACCCATTCAATTAACATCGCAGCTTGATACGGAAAACACCCACAACAAAATTCTAAATCAGTTTAAATTTTCCATCCTGTATTCTCTATGGAAGCCCACGTTTTGCTGGAAATTTTCATAATCGCAGTTTAATTTAATTAAAGTTAGGAAAGTTATGACGGGATTAAATCTCTCTGGCATTTTAGGGGAACGATATAAAAAGTTTTGAGTAATTAACATTAATTGGTTTAACTCACTTAGAAATTTCACCTCACCACGACACACTAAACTTAGCTGACCTCAATAAACTTCATAAATTTGCTCAATTGTTGAATACTGGAAACAATTTTATGAGTTATTGTCTTATTGACGATGACGAAGAATATTAAAATGTTTGGAAAGTTTTCAATTTGAATAAAATTTTAATTTTTGTTTCTAAATTTTTTGCTTTAAAAATTCACAGTAAATTTTATTTTTATTTACAGATTATTTTTGTGAAAAAATCGACAGTAAGCTTTTAGGATGTTAAGAAGGTTGGATTTGGCTGATATCAATCAAAATAGGTCACTTCTTTTTTTTGTTTACAAAATTCAACAATTCAAGCAAGTTTCTTTGTACGAGACAACAAAAAAGCCTAAAGAATGGCTTCGAAAATTGCTGTCTTCTATTGTAATCACTTTTTCCAATCTATTACTCAATTTGTACACAAAAATCTATCTTAATGGACATATATCATGTCCTCACGATTGATAGATTAAAGTGAAGAGAAAAAAGAAAGATGTGAAAGTTTTTTTGGGCTATGGGTGACAAGAGGTCATTACAAAAGGGATTTTGGGTTAAATGCAATCTGAAATTATTTTTAGATAAATTCGAAAATTTCAGGTTTCATTTTAAATTTTTTAGCTTTTAAAATAATTCGTTTGTTAAAAATTTTAAGACGAAAGCTTTAATTAATTACTTTCATAACAATCCTTTAATCATTCTCCACTCAATTATGATGTTGTTTAATCCCCTTTCATTCAATGTCCATCACAACATCATCCACAATTACCGTAAATCTTTTAATAATTTCGCCACTAATTAATTTGTTTACAATGAAATATTCAACAATAATTTAAAGCCTTAAAATTCCTCAGAATTTAAAATATAATGTAAAAATTTCAATTTAGGCGAACGTAAATAATTGAATCAGAGCACAACAAAAGGATTTCCACGAATTTTTCCCCTTAAAAATTTTCCAGCATTTCCACATGATCCGGTGGAAGTGCATGGAAGGTTGGAAAGCCTGCTTGGCATTATTCATGAAACGCAAACAATCCACAGACGTAAAATTCCAGCATCCAAAATTATTTAGTATTCATCAAGGTCTCCAGACGATTGCACCGATTCGTCTTTCTTCCGCAACCGTGTGAAAGTAAAAAATCCTTCAGGCTCACCTGTGAGTTTTAAAAATTGCGTGAACAAAAAAAGTCAAATCTATTTCGAGGACATTTGAATCTGTGTGAAATTCATCCAAAGGTCACTTGAGAAAAAAAAATAATTCATCGCATGTTCACGGAAAAAAATAACCGAACGGGAATTAAAAAAGTGAGAAAATTGAATTGAGAGTGGTCAAAAGCTTTTCACAATTGGAGAAAAAATCTCAAAGAGATTAATACCACACCACTCGCTGGCTCGAGATTGAAAGGATAAAAAATCGTGTGTTGAGAAAAAAGAGAGATTAAGTGAAAAAAGCGAGAGAAAAAATTAATTAAAAAACTTGCACGAGAAGATCAAAGAAAAGTGATAAAGTGCAAAAAGTTCTGTAAAAATTTCATCTCTTGTTAGATTTTAGAGTGTTTCAAGCTAATCGCTTAAATATAATTAAAGTATTGTGTAGTGCTAAAAATAACCATTTAAAAAGTTTAAAGATTTTCTCGGATTAAATTCACCTTCAATTTCTCAAGGTAAGAAAAAAATCGCACATGATTGATTTGAGTTTCGAGTTGTACACAAAAAGAAAGATTTTCGTAAGAAATCCTCGTTCAATTTTGCCGTGTCAATGAGTCTCAATGTGAGCCTCGTATCAATAACATTCAACGCACACGCCTTAAGAAAATTTGAACATGTGCGAAAAACTTTTCTCTCACAAAAGTGCGAGACAAAATTGCGTGTGTCTTTTTTATATTTTATCGAAGAATAAAATAATCAGTGAGCAGAAAACCGTGCGTATCGTTAACAAGAGAGACAAAAAATTTGTTTAATGGCTTTCGGAAATTTTGTGACACAAATTGTCGTGAATAAAAGATGAAGGGAAATTATAGCTCCGCTATATATTAATTTTGGATTTTTCCAAAACCTGTTTTCGACCCCTAGGCCAAGACATTACATTGTTCAATACCAAAACAATCTCAAATGATAGGCCTAGCCAAACCCTACAAACGGCGAAACAGATGAAAGGGCTCTACGAGGAGTAGAGCCATTAACATCTACTTATTTCCCTTTCCTTTCCACTTTCCTTCTCGATCTTAGGAGCCGTCTCAAGAACGGCGGGGGCCGGGTTTGTGGCTAAAGACGGTTGGTCAGTTGCAGAATATTTAGTTTTGAACGACCCCCAAGGCCGCCCTGAGTGCAAAAATTCCTTTTTCTACAATTTTCTCTTATATGCTTCATGTATCGTTGACTAATGGATCAGAACGATAAATACATTTTTGAGGAATGTCCTCATGTCGGCCAGGAGTGCCACTAATTCCATTTTTCAGAACTATGCTTCATTATGTCGTGAACTCGCATGGACCAGATCATGACCACGTTTAAATACATGGCCGGCCAGGAGTACCATAAGCTATTTTTCAGCACTCTTAGCGTTGACCCATTGGACCAGGATCGATTGACATAGATGATTTTTGAGGCCACGGCGCGGGTGCCACTAATGCCATTTTTCAAATATCCATTATTGTACCCTCACAGGAATCGTTGGCTTGCGTTTTTAGTGCCTCAGGCACACACCAAAATCATTTTCAAACTATATTCAGTATGTACTCGTAATTGCATCAGGAATGATTGACATACATTTTAGAGGAATTCCATCATGGACGCCAGACCACTAATTCCATTTTTCAGAATATGGCTTCATTATGTCGTTGAACTCCATCACAGGAATCGATACACTGAATTTTTGAATCCCCCCCAAGCCACAATTCCTTTTTCAGAAAGCCATTATGTCGTTAACCATCCAGGAGATGAATTTTAGGAAGCCAAGCCAGGACCAACCATTTCATAGCCTATCATTGCATCAGGAACGATTGACACTGACGATTTTTGAGGAATATCCATCATGGCCGGCCAGGAGTACCACTAATGTCTATTTTTCAGAACTATGGCTTCATGTATGTCGTTGAACTCGCATGGACCAGGATCGATGACACACGATTTTTGAGGAATATCATCATCCGCCAGAGTACCACTAATGTCTATTTTTCAGAACTATGGCTTCATGTATGTCGTTGAACTCGCATTGACCAGGAATCGATTACATAGATGATTTTTGAGGAATGTCCATCATGGTCGGTCAGGAGTGCCACTAATGCCCATTGCAACGGAGTAGGGTACTAATCTATGCGGAGCTATTGAAATGGCAACGCCGTTTGCAGACCATCTTGTTTTTTATTTGAGATCCTTATTTTTTTTCTATAATAATAAAAAATTTAATTTTTTTGTTGAGTGATGATTGAGATGCCAAAAAGATTTCTGAATTTATTGATTTAATTTTGTAAACTTTGTTTTTATGGCTTTCGGAAGTTTATGGACTTTTTTAATTTCTAAATTGAGTTCATAAAATAAGTTAAGAAATTTTTTTAATTAAAAGAATTTAAAAAAGCTCATTTAAAGCCTAAAATTATCTATTTATTTTTTACTAAATTAAAAAAGCTTTAAAACGATGGAAGTTCCAAGAAAAACAAATAAACAACTGATGGCAAATTAAGCCTCCAATTAACTAATTAAAATCTACCAAAACACTTGAAACTAATCCCACGCTATAAATTTTTTCCTCGATTTTTTATCGATTAAATTTCTCACCCCAGAAATAAGCTCATTCTGCAATTAATTCATGCGAAAACCGCACAAGCCAATTTTTATTCGTTCACCACAAATTGAACTTGAAAACCATTCACCGCATCTAAAAAAACTATCTTTTATGCCCGAGAAAAATAAGTTTTCTTATTTTGAAAGGGAAAATTTGCCCGCAGACGATATGGCCGCACATTTATCTCTGCCGAGATTTCTTTATCTCGTCTCCCCTTAACAAACTTCCGAAAATCTACTTTATGATGATGAGCTGAGGCCTCTCGTCTTCTTTTTCCTTATCGATTTCCTTTTGTCACATTTTGTCTTGTCATTTTTCTTCTCTCGCTCACTTTTTTGTGCCACATCCTACGGACTCTCATGAAAATTGATTGGAAGGGATCAAGACATTAGCAATGATCACAAAATTTTGCGGTATATTTTGTGAATTGCATATAAAATGAGTCGTGACCTACCTCATAGTCATTCTTTGGAATATTTTAAACCTCACTCATACTCACAGGATCTTTTCGGTCTACGTTAGCAGTTTTTTTGTGCTGGCAACATATTTGCATTTCAATATCGCCACTGAAAATACAAATTTTCATAAATTTCACTTCGTATACACACAATGGCAGGGAATAAATGTCGAGTATGTTGGCAAAAGCAACAGCAGAACGAGAAAGAATCAAAAAATGGCATTCCGGGAGGATAAAAATGTACACATTCATGTGGAATCATAAATTTCTCCACCCTTTCATAATTTTTACGTTTCTATAGAAGCGAATCATTTTTTTTCATGGGTTGTCGTTTGCAAGGTTTCAAATTTTTCTTGGAATTTTTTAATTAGAAATTTTATTGGTAATTCATAGATGGGAATTATAAAATTGTCACAAACTGAAAAATATGTTGATAAATTTTATACCAAATTCCGGGAATTTTTCTGTTCCAAATTGCAAGTTTTATTTAGAAATTTTAATTTATTTTTCATGGAAAATTTTAAAGTCGACTAAATTAAATTTTTGGAATTTTATAAATTTTTAAAAATCAAACTTTAAATTTGGAAAATGCTTTAAAAAATCCAGAAAAAACTTTTGCTAAGTTCTAACACAAAATTAAAAATAAACTTTCTTAAAAATTCCTGGAATATAAAAAAAAATAAATCCAAAATTTCTCATTTCTGACCTCGCCATAAATTTATTCGTACACACCTTAAACTAGTCGTGTGTATTTGGCACCGGCTTCACCTATGCTATCTCACTTCCACTCTCCATCAATCATTTTCATGGCCCATTATTTATCAAACACACATGAAAATCTTTTTCACTCTCGAACTTTTTTTTTTCTTCATCCAACATAAAATATATATTTTTTTCTTTCTCGTCCCTAAAATCTGCTGCCATCACCATACTTTTCACATTTCGAGAAAAATAAATGAAAATGTTTGAAATGTGCAACAGAAATGGGAAAAATAAATTTCTATAAGGTTCGCACTCATGACCTGCCAAACTCACTTTAAGTTTATTTAAAATCTTGTTCATTTTTTCTCGCTCACTGATGAAATTTGATGTGAGATGAATTGAGTTGAGAGAAGGAGAAAGAAAAATATATGATTTTGCTACTTTTACCGAAAGTGCGATAACATGCCGGTTGATTTATCATGTGTACCTTCAAGCGAGGCAAAAAAAGCGGTAAAATTCTCTTCATGAATTTTTCATGAAAAAATTTCAACATTTTTTTGTTAGCAACAGTCGGGAAGCTAACATGAGTTGTAACAACGCTCCAAAATTAAATGGCGACCAAAAATATTTGTTCATTATTGAGGAATTCTTAACATTGTTTCACCATAGCGAATTAAATATTTAAATTTTTTCATTGTTATTTAATTAAAATTTATTGATTTCAAAAGAGCGCGGAAAATTAACAAAGCTTGAGGGTGGAATTGAAAAACTGAGGGAAAATAAATTAAACTTTTTTCGTGGATATTTTTTGGAAGTTTGAAATGATTGAAAAAAATATTCGAAAAATTAAAAAATAACTTTAAATTTCAAATAAAATTAATTAAATAATTTGCATATCAATTCAAGAGCAAGATCAAAATAACTTTCACTTACCCTAAAATAAAAAAAATCGTGACACTAAAATCTGAAAAAATTCCCATGAAAAAAATATAAATTTTCACAGCGAAAAACCCAGAAAAGTCTTTACTTAAAAGTTAAAACTCGACAACCTCGAATTATTTCTCATTCCACCATCATTTGATATCCCACGCCGAGTTTCTTATTTAACTCACACTTAAAAATTCTCTAAAAACAAGCCGTAAATTAAGAGATTCCAAGTATCGTTGAATATTTAAACACACTTCAGTATCAGCATGTCCTCATCCCCTCAATTTTTATATCCCTCGCCTTTTTCAATGAATAAATTTTCTTTATGTGCAAACTTCCTCGGTAAGGAATCGTTTTAAAACATTCATCAGCGATAATTGAAATTCGATAAAAGCGTTTAAAAAAGAAATCAATTAAAATTCAAATTTTTCATCGACACCCGTATCAAAAATGAATAAAAGTGACCCAAAGCGAGTGCGTTGTTGTTGGGCGGAGATTGAGCGCACTTAATACTGTCCCTCTTTTTGCTATCGGCTTTTACACAATCAAACTTTTTTCTGCTCCACTCGCTAAATTGGTTTTTGCATTGTTTTTGCAACCCGCATCAAAATAATTTCATTTTTTCCCATCCGAAGGTTTCTTTTTGTGCGAAATTTGCTTTCAATATTTTATTTTTTTTGTTGCCATAATCCTGTGAATTTATGGGGGTTAGGACATTTTGCCCCTGTGACATTTTGCCCTCACCCAAAATCCGTGGGCAAGGGCAAAAAAAATATAGGGTCAATTTGTCCGGGGCAATTTGCCCACAGATTTGACCATGCCCACATATTTTTCAAATTTTGCCCTCATTTGACCATGGACAAATTGACCCTATATTTTTTGCCCACAGACAATTTGCCCATACATTATTTAATTGTTTTAATATTTTTTCAAATTTTTTATACTAACTTTTTACACTAATTTCACTATGATATACTTAAATAGAAATAAGCGATTTTTAATTTTGCACCTATTGGCACTTCTTGAGTATCCATACTCAAAAATTTTTAACTGAAAGTGATAAAACACCGAATTGCTTCTTCTAAATCCCAAATAAAATTTATAAAACTATTAAATGAGAGTAAGTTTTGAAATTAAATTCTTTTGAGGATATTAAGCACTTCCTGCAAATAAAAAAATTTATAATTTTTTGAAAAATTGTCAATGTTCTTCATCTACAACATGCAAAAAGAGATTTTTATCTTAAAAGAATAAAAGATGGCAAAAAAAAATATCCGGATCTTGAAATTTTTAGATTTTAAACTTACTTTTTCAGGTTTAGAGCAGACTCTCCATAACTATAATCTATAGTACATGTGAATATTAAAATTTCTATTAAGAAAAAATACAACCTGATTTTTTTAATAAACACCACTAGAAAAACCCAAAAAATAGGCAAAAAGTAAACTTTAAAATTTTCTTATTGCTCGATAAAAACTTTAAATTATTTTAATTAAGTTTATATTTTACAAAAAAAAATTATTCATGGGCAATTTTCCATGGGCAAAAAATATAGGGTCAATTTGTCCGGGGCAATTTGCCCACAGATTTGACCATGCCCACATATTTTCAAATTTTCCCTCATTTACCATGACAAATTGACCCTATATTTTTTTGCCCTTCCCACAATTTTAGTGTGGGCAAAATGTCACAGGGGCAAAATGCACAGAGTCGAATTTATGAGTAGAGAAAGAAGAAAAAGTTTTGCGGTCGGACAGAAGCAAATCGAAAAATAATTTAAAAAGTTATCATTCAAGAAGAAAAAATCTTTTTATTTATCAATTTTCATGGTTGAGAAAAGTTTTTGGATTTGTTGATTTTTGAATTTTTAATGAACGTTAAAAATTAATTTTGAAGGTTGTGAAAGTATTCAAAAATCAAAAAAGCGATAAACTTTATTTTTATTAAGTTTTCAAAAACATTTAACTCATCAAAAGTTGATTAACAACAAAAATTATGAAACACCAAAGATCACAACAACATAAAAAAGTTCATTAACGACAAATTTTTTCTTATGTCTTCCCTTCTTTTGTTGCAAAACTTCGAACTAATAGCAAAAAGCAAGGAATACAAAAAAAAAACTTTTGTAGTTCGCTCAACCAACATTATGGCATTATTGTTGTTGTATCAAGATGGAGTTTTCGTTACAAATGTCCCCTCTTATTATGGTGTAGCAAATTTTCACTCACAACCGCTTTTTCAAGCTACAACTTTCTTCCGAGTTATTATTTCTCGATAAATTTCTCTCCTTTCAAAAGAGAAGACGATGATTTTCAATTGTTGGTTCTTGAATGATGGCAATCCCTGAATGCAGGAGAGTGTATTGTGCTGCAGTATTTTGGAGTGATACTTCAGAGACATTGTATGAACGTTGTCGTAATACTGCACAATAAGCTTCCTGAAAGATACTCAAAAGTTTTACATTTGTGCAATATTTAAGTGAAATTCTATTGAAAATGTTGTGAAATAAAATAAAGTTTTTGCACAAATGGAAAATGCCAACAAGTAATAAATTTTTTTATGAATTTTGATGGATCCGGATCAAAATTTAATATTGTAACATTAATGCGAGAAACCCATAAATTTATTTTTGATATTAAATCTTTCAAAAACTTCAAAACTTTTCATAAATTTTATTTGTTTCACTTCTAAAATTTCTATTCAAAGTTTCTCTAATTAAGCTCCATGAAACTTAAAACTATCTCAATCCATTATTTTTATAGTTTCAAAAAAATGCAAATTCTCTTCTCGAATTTAAGTTCATTAAGCTTCATGAAATTGAGTGAATTTAAACTCATTTAAGTATCAAAATAATCTTCACCATCTCTCATATTTTCCTCAAGATGAAAATATTCAACTATTTTCTGAGTAAACTAGAAAATAATAAATCTCACGAGAGTTAATAGCACTTGAAAGCATGAAGGAGTTGTTGGAGTTTTCTTCGAACAGCCAATTTTCGAGTCAGTGATTGTGATACTTCAATTAAGAGCGAGCAATTGAGAGAAATTTTATCTTCCTAGTTAGCAATTTTCGTTTCGCTTCCGCTCTCCTTATGAATCATTACATTTCACTGGTAATTCCATCCATTGAAAATGTACTCGCGGAATAAAAGTGAAGCAATAAAAAGCTTAATGGAAATGAACAATTTACCGACACAATAATATTTATATCGTGGAAATAAATCTTTTAATGAAATTGGCTTGCGAGAATTTTTGTTGTTGCTGAATTAACGTCAAAAAAGTTAAAATGAAAAAAATTAAATTTTGAATTTGCGAAATAGAAAAAGTTTTAAAGTTGAACTTTTTATTATGAAGTTTATTGATTAAAGTTTAAAAGCTTAAAATTTAATTTTTTGAAAGCCTTAACAAAGCTAAAACAAATTTTTGAAAAGCTCAAAATTTAATTTTTTAAAGTATCAATTTTGAAACTTTAAAAAAGCTCAAAGTCAAATATAAAAGCTTTAAGTGAAAGTTTTCAAAGAACTTTTGAAAAATATTTAAAGTTTAAAATTTCTTGAAAATAAAAGCTCAATATTTTTCAACACAGCATTTTCACCCCTTCCTATTTGCCATGAACCCATTTAGCAATATTTTCAATGAGCAAACTACCCATCAATCATTTTCTGGCATTGTGTATCTTCGATGAGAGATGAAACGGTTCATTGTGTTTTACCTTTTCGACTTTTTCTTTATACTCGCGCTAGTTCGACTGCCAATTCACATACACACGCGTGTGCATACACTCTCTTGCCAAAATTCCTGACGTTACTCACGATGAATTTTATTGATTTCACTCTTTTCCGTGTTTTGCTCTAGCTGAATACTTCACTTCACATTGGAGATTGATTGATTGAGCGTAATTTTCTCCTGACTGTTTTTTTTCCATTGAGAAAATCCATTTTGTGTATGCGTTTGCTGATCTGGAGAGATTTCATGAAAAAAAGGTGAATTCGTGATCTCACAACGTTCGATTAAATTGAGAGGAGAAAATGGGAAAATTGTGTGGAAGTCATCATCGGCTGTATTAGGAATTAATGGCATCAGCAAAATGCTTCATGTGGCAGTGAAATAAAAGGGATGGAACTAATCAAAATTTATCAATTTCTAACTAAAAAACTAATTTTTACACTGTTGACACATATTTAAAATTTATAAATGAAATTTTCCCACACCTTGGTTAAATCAATCGAACACGCATCCAAAGCTGATTATTATTACCTTCTGCCTCTCTCGACACATAATAATAACGTGCATGAGTGTACGGCAAGGATTTAAAGAAGATTTTTCACAGCAATCGCTTTAAGCACATAACACGATCTAAAAATTTTATCGTTGTTTGATGATCATCAAAATATCTAATGAATGTTTAATCAAGCGATTGATGAAATTTACACGCAACTCAAATTTATTTACATAAACCTTAAGGCAACAAAATTTCTTAGAATACGCATACGTTAGAAATAAATTCTTTTTTTTCTGTAAGACAAAATTGTTTGCCTCACAACCATCATTAGCATCACATTGTTCCATTGTCATGTTGATTTCATTTATTTTAATGAATGAGTGAAGGCGTTTCATTTCTGATGTTGACAGATGATTGCTTCCAGGTTGATAAATTATTTAACGCGTGCTGCTCATGCTCCACGACACGTGTCATGATATTAATATAAATCTCGTGTTGGAAAAAAGTTTTTATTTTGTTGTTGTAATGCTGATGAAACGATAAATTTTCGTCAACAGATCGGATGGGAATTGGATGCGAGAAAAAGTGCTTTTGTGGATTTAAATTAAGATAAATTTTTGAGTCTATCGGGAGTGATTTTATTTATTTTATTTTTTGGCTGTGGATGTGGTAGCAAAATATTTATTTTTTTTAATTCTTCTGACTATTTTGTTTGTTAAATTTCATCCCAATTAATATAAAAATTATGCTCCCAGGATTGAACTAAATTTAAGTTCAATAAAAATCGAAAATTGTTTAATAACAATAATGAATAATCTCAAAATAATAACAACTAAATCAACGTCCTTCAGTTCAAAAGTCGAAGGCTATCCATCAAAGAAAAATGAATAATCTAGCACGTTTACATAAAGAAGAAGAAAATCTGTCATGATAAAAAAAACTGAAGACAATGAAATTTTTTTCTCGCATATCTAAAGGTCGCCTTTTCAGTTTTGTTGAACAATAAAAATGCTTTTACATCCATAAAAACGTCCTTTTTCGCAAAACCTGTTTGTATTCATGAATAATTTATAAAATGCTCTCTTGCCATTCCGCTCGTCGTCGTTATGCATTAAGAGAGCTGAAAATTGTGATGTAAATTTGACAAACAAGCGAGAGAAGAGAAAAAATTGTTTTCTGTTGTTTCATTTAAATAATATACGAAAAAAAATTGCAATTTATTTTTCATCCTCGCTCATCACTCGCCGTTGTCCATTACAATTTTCCCAGATCATGTTCATCGCACCATGAGAGCTTTTATATTCTTAAGAGGAGAAACAAATTATTCAATTTTCGGTGATTTTATTTTTTTAATGCGACTGTAAATGATTTTGTGGTTGTTCGGAAAAAATGTGCGGTGATGTTCGAGTGGATATGAAGGCATGAAAATTTATTTATTTACGAGGGGAGTGAGAGGAAACCAAAATGCCATATAGCTCCATGCGGTCGAACCACAATGATTGAATATTCCGATGGTGAAAGTCATTCAAGTGTAAAAAGCTCTCCGAAGGACTGAATTTATATGTTTTTTTGGTGGGTTGATGATTGGATGGAAAATGGGGAGAAAAACTTGTCTTTTTTTAAAAAAGATGTTTTTAACCCGACAAAAACTGAATTTTTGAAATTACCAAAAAAAAAATATTAAAATTTCAACCTAAGCTTTCGTCCCCCCGAAATCACTCAAGTAGTAAAATTTTATATCTTCCTTATCGGCAAAAAAATTTCATTCCTCTCTTCATGGTCAAATTGCACCCAAGCACATAAATTTACGGTCAAACAGTTCATTTAATTATTTTCCGCTCAATCATTTTATTAACACAAGAAAAAATTTAAACAATTTTATCGAAATGAGTTCACGCGATAATTGTAACCCAAAATATTTGCATTAAATGGATCGTTGGTGATTTCGTGGAGGGTTTCATCGGTCGAGAAAGATTCTTCATCGAGCATCTCATGGAGTTGATTTCTTCTTTTTCTCTCACTATCATTCATTGATGGACTATTTCTTGCTTGAGGCGCGGGCAAATCTGCCACACATTCGCATTGATTTTCGTAATTTTTTTGAATGCCGCGAGGTGTCGATTGGATTCGATCAACGCTCTTTTGTCTAGACCGACTCTGATTGCCGACTAATGAACTTTGCGCAAATGTTACGTCAGGATTCGCTGAGTCTTCGAATGACGCATCATAACCTGATGACTTACTTCGACCTCTCGCACGATTTTTAGATCTTTTCCTTGTTGGCCTCGAAAAAAGACTTCTTTCACTACTTGCATCATAGAATTCTCTTTCATTATAGTAAGACGCCACAGAAGATTCGTCTCTATGATTTTGACTTTTATTTTCTTCATCATCTGCCGGCACATTTACTTCATTTGCTGTCTCATAATGTGAATTTCCATCAAAAGACATCTGGTCATGGTTGAATGACAGATGTGGGTTGTCATCTGGAGGCATTCTGCAGGTACATTCATCGGGAACAATAAAGCAAGTGCAATTTGGCTCAGTCTGATATCCACTTGATGCTCCATTCCAGTCACTCATTTTGGATTGTTTGTTAAAAATGTTTAATTAAGGCAAAGTGAACTGAGATGATCATAAAAATAGAGTATTAAATTAATAGATAGAATAACAGACTGCGACTGAAAGTATTTTTTTGCTCATAGTCAATTTTTGATTAAATAAAATTCTTTAGAATTTTTGAAAAAGAGCTTCAATGATTTTAAATGTGCTTTAAAGCTTTAAAACGTGATTTAAAGCTTTAGAGTGAAATAATTCCAAAAAAAGAAAATTCCTCCCCAAATCAATTCAAATTAAAATCAAAAATTTTCTATAAATATTGTCTTTTAAATTTACGAAATTCTCACATGCTTATCAGGACTCACTCAAGCTTGAATATTATTTCGATTTTCAGCTCATATTTGAATAATTCTCTCAGATTTCTTGGGCGTGTATCTTTAATACATATGAGATAATATGATTGCCTCCTTCTGATTCACCCCCGAAAGCACATCCGACGCATTTGAAATGCCTCAATTTTCTTTCTGCCGCTTACATGTTTTTCATGTAAACATCAGATGAAGGTTTAATCCTTCCGTGGAAGCAACATCTGTTCAAATAACTAAAATACGATTTAAATGTGGCGTCTGTGTGTGCATTATTCATTTTCTAGAGAAACGATGAAAAAGTCTTAGAAATAATATTTGGAAATGTTTAGAAAATTTTAAAAAAATTTAATTTCTGAATTTTTTTAAAAACTTTGAAAGCACTTTAAAAATTTAAAATTTGCAAAACTTTAAAAACTAAAATTTGTAAAACTTTTCATCCCTTGATTTATGTGTGACGACATCAATTAATTATATCTCATCTTTTTACGAATTCTTTTTTAAATCAGCGCTGATTGAAAAAAATGAAGAATATAATTTAAATGTGAAAAAGGGAGAAAATCATCCAAGGAATTGCAATAGGAAGCTTTTATAAAAACCATATTTTATTGTAGTACTGCCGCTGCTAGGTAGCAAACACACTGTCTCATATTTTGTTCAATTTAATTCTCGTCGAGCCGCAAACTTTTTTTTATAACTTGGCGCAAAAATGAGCTTAATTTCCATAGAGAATTGTTGTTAATTTTCACCACTCGCTGTGTGCATCTCCTTTGTTCTCTTTTATGCAGGATGAGTTAAAGCTGAGTGGAAAAAGTGCTCACAACATATTCTCAACATTATAAAATATGAGCGAGAACAAGGAAAAACTTTTTCTGGGTTCTTCTTCCTCGTTCCTCATGGAAAAACAACAAAGTGTATTTTCGGAAAATAATTGTAAACTCTCCCATTGCACTTACTCTCGAAAATTGAAATTGAGGAAGTTTTCTTTTACCCAAAAAAAATTGTTGGCACGACAACAGGAAGGGAGTTGCCATGGATGAGAATATTAGGCTAACTACAGTGAAGCCGCGAAAGTTTAAGTGAATAGAATGAAAATTTCTATTGTTTATGATTTCAAAATTAATTAATTCAAAGAAGAACTAAATTTTAGACTTGAAGAAGACAATTTGCGTCATTTACAAATTTAATATCAAAAAAATTAATTTTTATTTTTGAATAATCTGAAAAAATTTCCACTAAAGTTTTGAAGTTTCGGGTTTTTCGGATTGAGAGATCTCAATAGGTGCTTCAGGATATTGCACAGTTTTAGCCACCGCCCATGGTTGAATTTTAGCAGTGGCAAATAAACCATAAACTATTGCTCCGAGTACGAAAATCACGCAAGTTATAATAAACACGATTCGATATTCCTCTAAAAAATATTTAAAAATTAAAATTTTAAATTTTAACGAAATTCTCTGTTTCAAACTTTTAAAATAATTTACCTGCTGTCGGTTTATTTGGATTTGGAATTATCACTGCCGTTAAACTTGGCGACGCAAATCCAGGAATTGTCGCAAACGTGTTGCTAATTCCAAGAACAATTGAACTAAATTGTGGAGCGATATCGAGGCTATTCGATAAAAATCCCGGCATTGCCAAAGCACTTGCACCAACGGCTAAAGCAACACAAACAACAACCGCAATTGGCTCAACGATAAAAGATGCAGTCAAAAGTAAGGCAGCTTGAATTAATAATGCAGAGTTGTTGAAGTACTTTCTCACTTGAGTCAGAGTCAATGTTTTACGAATCAGTAAAAAGTCAGCAAACCAACCAGTAAAAATTACAAATATCATTTGCATAAGAAATGGAATTGCACTCAAGTAACCGCCAACAGCGAGCTCAAATCCAAGCACTGAGCCAATGTATCGCGGCAACTCAGTCAGCAAAGTGTAATAACCCCAATTGAAGCAGAAATGTGTAAATGAAATGGTGTAAACTGGAATTGATGTGAAAAGTGAAAGCCATGGAACTTTTATGTTTGAATTTTGACCCTTTAAACTTTCAATAATGAAAGACTTCTCGCTATCACTCATAAACGGATCATTTTCCGGTCCGCTTCGAACGAAAATCGCCCAAACGATGTACCATAAAATTGTGACAATTCCAAAGACGTAAAAAACACTTTCCCATCCAAAATTCTGAATCATCCAGCCGCTTAGTGAATAAGCTAAAATTGTACCGACAAAAATTCCGCCAATTCCGTACGAGGCAGTTCGAGATCGCTCCCATGGTGGTGAATATGAAGAGTAAACGTCATTAATGGCTGGAAATGCTAAACCACTAAAGAGACCTTGAATCACTCGCGAGACTATTAAAAGTGGAAGTCCGCCGGCTTTCAACATCACCGGCGTTGCGATATAAAAAATGCCAGTTCCTAAAATTCCCAAACCGAATACCTAAAAATATAAACAAAAGATGATAAGATAAAAACACCATGTGGTCGTATCTAAAGCTTGCGAATTAATTAAATCATGATAAAACAATTTTCTTATCTCACCCAATGACCACCGATAATTCCGGCAATTACTCCGCCAACGATTTGAGTCGCAATGTAACCGTAAAAAAATGATGCGAGTGCAAAAGCTCTTTGATGCGAATTCCATTCAAATTGTGTCACAAGTATATCGACAACGCTACTCAAACTCACGCGAGTCGTGTACATATTAACGAATCCAAGAAATGCCAAAAATATCACATAATATCTTTTTCGCAAGAAAGGACGCGTCGGATCGACACTGTGAAAAATAATCATTAAAATTAGATTAAAAATTAAAATTAATTGAAACACTAACAGTTGATTATTTGCCATTTTTCAGCTTTAACCTTTGAAGGCTCAATCTCTACTGAAATTTGCTTTTAAAAATCGAAACAAAAATTATCAGATGATAATTTTTAAAATCCATTTGATAAAATTTATCAAAACTGGTTTTTTCCTACTTTTGGGCAATTTTTAAATTAAGTTTTTGATCCTTTAAAATATAGTTTTTGTTGTAAGCTTTTAAATTTTCTATATCGCATAGAAAAAAGTGACTTGCAACTTAATGCACATGGAAAAAAAATTTAACAACAGCCATTAAATGGAGATAGAGAAAGAAAAATGCTCAAAGTCATAGAATGAATAGTAATTAAAGCATGAGAAGGGGAAAATAATGCTGAATGCATTCGAGTGTAAAATTAGAAGAATTTTCTTTTCTGTTTAATGACAAAAGTTTTACAAGTGAATGAGTTAATGATTTTTCATCGGCTAATGGATGTTTATATGAGGGTGTTTAGTGGAAGGGAAGAGAAAGTAGGTTAGAATGAGGTTTAAAGGAATTAAAATTTTAAAACAACGCGTCATAATTTTTAATGCACTCAAAATGCTGCAAAGCCATTTTTCAGCTCATTTCCCTCCACACATTTCACACATTTTCGGGTTCTTTATTATTGCATTTTTCAACGGTAAACACATTAATGTTGATTACATTTCCTCTGAATGAAAACTTTTATTTGATCAGAGCAGGAAAAAATTCGCTCACGCGAGTTAATTTCACGGATGATAAAAAGTGCTTGCTTTTTTATCGCGCATCTGTTTTGCGGTGAAGTGCAATTTCCATTTATGCATGTTTACATTTTGCATGCGATTCATTTATCCACACTAAAATCAATGCAGTCATAAATAATTCTCCTTTCACATAAAAAAGTTTCTCGAATCTGAAATCATGATTTTGAATAAAAAAAATTACATGGGCGAGAAATGACTTCGCGTGAAGTCTGAAGATTTTTTCAACCATCGTCTATAAAAAACTCTTTGCTTATCTGCATAATGAGTCGTAAAGTAGTCTGAAGGATGTTTTTGTAATCAAGGCATGGAAGCTGAATTAATTTTTTTTAAATAAAATATTTTCTATAATTTCTAAAATTATTTGAAATATTCTAAAATTTAATAAATTTAGTGTCCACTCCTTATTTTCTTCGAAGTTCCTCTAAATCAGCAAAAATAATTGAGTGCGACTCATTAGACGGAATTAACAGAGTTCTTACTAACTTTAATTAGCCCTCATGGCGAAAAGCCTTTTCAAAATAAAAGCAGCAATTAGTGAAACTTAGAGATCTCATTAGTTGATCTTTTCAAAATTGTGTTTGTATGTCGTGCTTTGGCAATTATTTTTGTTGCTGCTATACCTCGAAGACTTTCAACGGAAATAAAGAAAGATGAGAAACTCTTCGAGAGGAAAAAGAGATTCTCTTGACATGATATCGAAAGAAGATGTTCAAGGACTTCCAAAACAAAATTAATCCGGATTAAAATCCTCTTTGGATTGAATTGTTTTCTCTGGTTTGAATGATTGAGCTGAATTTGGAACAAAAGAAATCTTTTAAGATATCTTAAAATAGCAATGAGATACGCGTTTTTTAATGATGAAGCTTAGAGTACTAAACAAGTTCTAAAATAGTTCTAAATATTTTATAAAAGCTTTTTATAAACTTTTAAGATTAAAAATCTCAACGTTGCTCATTTTCCCACCAATTCAAGCCATTGAATTAACAATTAAATATTTTATCAGTATCAACTTTACACGCACAGATAATAAAATGGGAATTAAACAACCCCCGCACAGCCTATTAACAATTTTCGTGCAATTAATTCAACAAAAGGCTTTCACATTTAAATGCACCATTGTAAATCGCGTAATTATTATTATGACATTGACTTTCCGCATTTTCATGTTATAATTATAAAATTTCCTCCACATGATGAATGTACGGTCGTAATTACTGTAAACATTTTTTATTTATTTAACTTCCTCTGAAGCAAAAGTGTTTAACAAATATTTTCCGACATTTAAAAATGTCTCATTTGCTTTACACTCCAGGTTTGCATTTTAAGCTTCATTTCATTAAGAGAAAAAGTTTTAATTGCTTTAGAAGAAGAAAAAAAATCAACAGCAATTTTCCATCTTTTCTTTCGAGCATTTATCCGGAACGAAAACGAGGGTTGTCTGGTAAAAAAGACTTTATAATTTAATTTAATGTTTCCGAGTCATGCATATGCTCACTGTATGTGCATTGTTTTGTTGATGTCTCGGTTTGGAGGGTGTGAGAAAATGAAGATAGTTAGCTCTAGATGCTGGGTTGAAAAATTGGTGAATCGAGTGGAAGAAGTGCAATTGCGGAGATGCCAAAAAAGAGCTTATAATTAAATTTAATTTATCTATCGATACCAGAATGGGATACCATGAATTAATGTGCTAGTGCTGCAGCATCACATTCATGTACAACTACGAATTTGCTTGTTTATGATTTTGCTCTTACTTGCCAGCAAATGCATTTAAATATATTGGAAAAAGAAATTGCACTGAGGGAAAATAGACTCGAAAGTTGATTTGAAGAGTTTTTTTGTCAAATTTTTTCAATTTATTTTGAAGAGCCTTTTTTGAACAGCTCTTTTAGCACAGGCTTTTTTAAAACTGATTTTAAGCAAATATTTTTTACTACAGATATTTTAATTCAAATATTTTAAACAGGTCTTTTGGCATAGGTTTTTTAAAAGCCTTTTTATGCACATATTTTAGTACTAATTTTTAGAAAAAGCCTTTTAGTACAGGCTTTTTTTAGCAAACCTCCATACATCATAAAAATATCCTTGTTTTAAAGTATTTTTCCATAAGTGCATTTAAGGATCGAAAAAACTAGTTGAGAAACGAAAAAGCGAGAGTACATTATGCACCCCATAGGGAAACGGATGCCCGAGTGGAGAGGTTGGGGTGTGTTGAAGAAGAAAAGTTTTCGATAAATTCTCTCTGGTTGATGTTTATGTGTTGTTTAATGGCTTTTATGAACACACCATCAGACCGTAAATGAAACAGATTAAGACAGTGAGAACACTATCCCTTCTTTCGATGCCATTATGGATCGATTATCCTCAAGTGTCAACCCGGATTTTTTGCATACGAAAGAAGTTTAAAAGCCAGCAGTGACTCGGTAAATCATCATGTTCGGGTTTTGTCATTAATTGCATGCATTTTTCAAACGAAGAAATTTTTATTAGACACAAAATGAAAAATTTCTCTGCACTTTTTTTCTTGAGAGACTCAAGCTATCGATTTTTTCAAGAGAGACTCTTGAATAAATTTTTGGGGCATGATGATTTCACTTATCATACAAAATATATTATGCTATCACAGACACATGAGAGTCCTCTCAAAAGACGGCTGAAGGTGAAGAAAAATGTGATTCTTATGAAATGTGCGATGAGTGGAGCTTTAAGCGATTTTTTTCTCGCTCGTCTATCAACACGCGCAGACTGATAATAAGTCTCTCATTCACATTTTCATATTTTTGCTCCTTTTTTTGTGCTGAATAATCCATTAAAGTCATTGCCTCAGATATTCGCAGATTTCCTCACAACGTCGTGAATTTGTTATTATACGATGGAGAATTCATTATACAAGAAATAATTTTCGTGATGAAGATAAAATCGAGAAAATAGAAAATTATTCTTTATTGCAATGGAAAAATGAGGTCAGTGCTATTGAGTTCTTGGAAAAATAAACTTTGAGTTTTTGCTCTTTTATCGGTTATATCAAGACTAGTTGAACATTAAAGCTGAAAAAAAAATATTTTGTAAAATGAATTGAGCTTAATTTGATTCAAATGAGATGAAAAAATATTTTAAATTTTGTGTTTTAAAACCACGATTTAACAAATATAATTTTTAAAATCTTAACTTTTTATTTTTTATTCTAAATTTAAAAACCTAACGAGATAAGACATGTAACGACAAAAGATTTCATTACCCTAGTTTTTAAAATCTTAAAATTTTTTATTCTAAATTTCCACTTAATATTTCCAATTTTATTTAAATTTTCCTCCTCTAACTCACTTTAACATTTCCGAAAATCTTCCATAAATTTAATTGCACAACAAAAAGCTTCCATGTTTGCCATAAGCACATCCTCTTTGTCATTAAACAACATCCCAACCCTCTTTGCTTTCCATGTGTTATTATGATGTAAACTTTTTTAAAGTCTATGCGGGGAAAAATTTATGACATATCCGAAAATGAAAATTGTGGCCTTTAATTCTCATTTTTTTTCGGCAATGCTAACATTCCGTTACAACAACAATGTGGCAGAAAGAGTAACAAAAAAAACATTACATAGATCCGGGATATAAACACAACACAATATTCCGAAAGGCATATGCATACGAAAGCCATTAAATCTGAGACCGAGGAAGGAAATGAAACCTTTAATGGAGCGAAGGGCTTGGGTCGGCATGAAGTCGATATTTTTCGATAAAGAGGAGAAAACGAGATATTTTATTGATCAAAAGCGGACCGGTTTTTTACATCCCAATATTTATTTAAAGATTTTTCACATTTTACCAAGTCAAAATGCCTCGAATACAAAATCAATCACTTTAAACGACTTGCCGAAGGCTGAACGTCGGTACTAAAAATTTCATCTTTAAGAGAGAGAAGAAACTTTTTTTACTGCTGCTCCAACTGACGATTTCTTCTTGCTGCTTCATCACGATCGATTGAAATTTCGTAGAAATGACATGACGAAGGCTGTTGAGGAAAATAAGAAAAATTTCAGTCATTGAGACAATTTGATCAACAATTAAGATATGATATAAAGTCATCATGGCAAATAAGATGATGGTCTACCAACTTGAAGGGAGAAAGAGAAAAAATTCAGGAGATGCAAGGGATGAAACCTTTTAGAGTTTTAAATTTTTGAAAAAAACTTTTGAAATTTAACTTTTTTAACAAAATTTTTAACTTTTTTCTTTAGTATTTTTAATGTAAACAAAAGCTCAAGTGAAAGCTTTTAAAATTTAAACAGATCTTTTAAAACTTACTTTAAAGATTTTTGAAAGCTTTATTATTAGCTTTTTTAATTTTTATTCTTTTGTAAAAGAGCTTTGAAAATTAAGCTTTAAGACGCTTTTAAGAAAGCTCTCACATAAAACCTTCCTATAATTCACTAAAACGCTAAGCACTGCAGATGAATCTTAATTCCCGAATAATTTGAAAGAACTTAAAAGCTAAATGCTCATTTTTAGATTCTTGGACATCCACCAAGATCTCGATGAGTCATTCGAGCGATAAATGAGAGCAAAATTGTCATTTTACGAATGAGAAGGAATGAATAAAAAAAATTCGGCCATGAGAGAATATTTTTTTGTGTCGTCGTGCTGCAGACAGTAAATGACAATAAACGTTTCCGCCATCAATCATCTCCTCCCTCGAACAAATTTTTCCACGCGCTCATCTCTTTGTCTGACTTAATTTACTTACGAGCGACGATGAAAAATAATTTTATTGATTTTCACCAATTATTCGATCGCACACAAATGTTGAGAGCATAAAAATTCATGAACGACTTTCCTCTTGGGTTTTTTTATTGTTTCGATGAGAAAGAATTTTTAGCGAAACCGTCACACGATTTACGATTTATGACTCGAATCGAGAATTGAGATTGAGTGCAGAAAAATATTGAAATCGATTCTTATTTCACTTCCTTTCTTTCTTTTCGATGGCAAAATAAAAATTTTCACTTTATTGCAAAAAATTTTAACAATGCGCCGCAAAATTTTTCTCCCCTTCAAGCCATCATCGTCGTCATCGAGAGAACTTTTTTTACGACATCAATGGGGGAAGAAAATGAAAATAAAAGAAAATTGTTAGTGATGTTCTTGCGGAGGGAAATTTATTTCTGCAGAGCGCATAAAGAAATCATTTTTTTCTGATGGTTATGGGCTTGTAAGCAAAAAAACTATTATGAGTTTTTGTGTTGTCGATAAAAATGAGAAGAAACATAACCGCAAGGCAATCCATCGGGAGAGATCGATTGAAAGTCAATTGCGATGAAGAAAGCAATTCGTTGTGCTTTTATTGATTTCGATAAGAGAGATGGAAACTTTATTTGAAAATTATATTTTGAAAGTGTAGAAAAGCTAAAAAATTGAAATCTTTTTTATAAGCTCAAAATTAAAAAAATATTTTGAAAGCCTTAAAAAGCTCTAAAATATTTTGAATATTTAAAAAAGCTTTCAAATCGAATTTAAAAATTATTTCATTAATAAATCGAAATTTTAAACTTTTTTCTTCTTAAATAAATTCAAGAGAATAAATTCAAAAAGAAATCAAAAATTTTCCGCCCCTTGATTTTGATTTATTTCCCACTCCAACTTTCACCCCTCCTGCGTCACTTCTCTAACCGGAGGTGATAAAGAGTGAGGAAAGTGAAAGAATTGTGTCACAGTAATGGCAATAAATCAGAAGACGGAGAGGAACAACAAATAAATTATTCTCGGTAAATTTCGTTTGAGGTGTCAACCCGATTTAATTTCTTTTCTTCATCTCCATTTCGACTCTTGAACTTTTGCTTTTCACTCCAGTCAACACGGTCTCAAAAATGAATATTTAAGATTTTCTTTCTCGCCTCAAGGACATTTGAGACTCGTAAACATTGCTTTTGACGTTGAGAGGGAAATTTTTTCCGGTCTGAAGATTATCGAAAACTTTCTTCGTTATCTCAATTCATGCGGCCTGCTCTCAAAATTCTCTTGTTCGCGAGCGTCAAGAAACTCCAAATTCCTTTGAAATTAGAGAGATAATGCCAGGCAAACATGATTGCATGTCGAAAGAGAGAAGAACAAAAAATTTCATGAAAACCGCCGCGGCGGAAAAACTTTTTTTCCTCTTGTTTTTTTTTTGATGTTGGCGAAAAAAACTTTTCCCACATTGACTTGATGATACTTACGCGAAGTGGTTGGAGGCACTCCATGGAGTACTTTTGTGCAATGGAGGAAAAAAGAACAATACAAAAATTTATTATCGCCTTATTTGAATAATTTCATCATTTCTATGGATTGGTAAGTTAATCAATCCCAACTGAACGATTGAAGGAAGAATTGAAGTGAAATTTTTAAAGGGTTTAAAATTTAATTTCAACATTTTTGAAAATTTGTTAATTTTTAAGTTCCGCATATTTCCGCATACATGCGAAAAATTCGCATTTGGCCTCAAAATCAATAAAATTTTGACCCAGACAGCTCAGACAACTGTTTCAAGGTTCTTCCTTGTAAATAAAGCTAAAATTCCCCTTCAAGTGTCAAAGTTAGTCATCCCATTCTGAAAAATATTGTTTTGGGGTTGGATGACATTTTCTCTTTTCTTCAGTCAGTATTTTCTCTTATTTTACGACCGTGCCAGTCTCACATGCCATTTCCTCTTATCCCCATGATAATTTCAATTCATTTACTCAATTCATTCTGTCAGTTTTTAGTGTAACCCACGAAGTGGTGTAACACTTATATGCGCCTATTTCCGTCCGTCCGTCCGTCTGTTCCATCGAGATCTCGGCTCCTGAGATAGCTAGAGACTTCTAGTTTTCGCCAAATGGTAGGTCTATGAATTTAGATTCGGCCATTTTAGGAATTATGAGGGTCATGACCACAGGTCGTGCCATGGACAGCCCTAAATGCCATTTTTCACACAAATTTCCTGTTATATGGCTTCATGTATGTCGTTGAACTCGTATTTGTATCAGGAATCGAAAGGCATTGATGATATTTGAGGAATGTCTATCATGGCCATCCAAGAGTGCCACCAATGTCCATCACGGCCGGCCAGTAGTGCCCCTAATGTCCATTTTTTAAAAGTATGGCTTCATGTACCTCGTTGAACTCGTAATTGCATCAGGAATTGATTAGCATTGATGATTTTTGAAGAATGACCGTCACGGCCGGCCAGGAGTGTCCAAGGAATGCCACTAATGTCCATTTTTTAAAAGTATGGCTTCATGTACCTCGTTGAACTCGGAATTTGACCAGGAATCGATTGGCATGGATCTGAAAATGGAACACTGTGGAAAATGGAACACAGTGGAAAATGGAACATAGTGGAAAATGAAACATAGTGGAAAATGAAACATAGTGGAAAATGAAACATAGTGGAAAATGGAACATGGTGAAAATGAAACACAGTGGAAAATGGAACACAGTGGAAAATGGAACATAGTGGAAAATGGAACACAGTGGAAAATGGAATACAATAGAAAATGGAACATGGTGGAAAATGAAACACAGTGGGAAATGTAACATAATTGAGAAATATTTTCCATAAGGCTTCCCTTTTGGCTTCTCCAAGGCTTCTTCATAGAACTTCCCCATGTTACATTTCCAATACTGATCTGTTACAAGTGGGTTACACGGCAACACCCACGTGTGGGTTTTGAAACATTTTTTTTCGTAAAGTACTTAGATTACATTCCTTCGAGTACGATGACTTAATAAATTTTACGCACGGTTCTTTTGCGTATGTGAATTTTTTCACCGACTTTTATGCGATTCATCAACCGACGAGTGAACGAACATAAATAGAAATGTTCCTTCAGAGGAAATGCCATGGTGATGATGATGAAAGTTTGCTATTTTCTGGTCTCTACGACATTAGATTGGACGAACGGAAATTTCTTTTCCTCAACTGAACATTAATATTAAATTTTTATGAAGTGCGATTTAAGGAAACGATTTTGTTTGACCTAATTAAAGGGACATCCTCGAGGGTGCGATTATACGCTGCTAAAAATGATATTTTTTACGCGAGAGACGTGAAAGGAATTTACTTAAATTACATTTTCGTGTGACAACGATGGAATTTTTATGGAGTGGAGAAAATCACTTTAAATACTGTGGACTGATGTTTTAGGGATTTTTGAGATTAAAAATTTTAAGTTCTAAAAATAGTCGAATTTAAAAAGAGCTTTTCGAACTTTAAAACATTTAGTACAAATTCGAAATTTTAAATTAATTTTAGTAATTGTTCGAAAACTTAAAAATATTTAAATTTCTCAAGGTTGTTAAATTAACTCCTACAATTCTTTACTGAATCCAAATGTCAAAAACACCACAAATAAAATTTATTCTACTAACTTAAACATAGATCAAAGGTCGACCCTTCATCATCACCTTCAATCATAATCTACAAAGTTTAACCTCACGCAATGTTGCTAATGACTCAAAGGAAGCAATTTTAGATTATTAAAGTAAAATTAGCGAGAGAAATTTCCTAATAGACCTAAAAGGTCATAAAATATCCATTAAAGTTATCATCGCCTTTTTACTCCGCCACAATTTACGAGCAAATCCTTAAAATCACATAAATTTCCTCCCATCGAATAAAACTCACTGTAAAGTTTGAAAATTCAAGTAATCTCGAAATTTACATCAAGCCACATTAAATTAAAGATTCACGATATAATAAAATCATAAATTTAAGACTTTATGAAGACATAAATTTACTTTAGGCTTGGAAAAATGTTTTAAAAATATTACGCAAAAGTCAGTTGAGATCCTTGAGCAAAAATACTCACTTAAACTCGCATATGAAAAACTTTTTTGTCGAAAGCTTTAAAGGCTCGAGAAATATGTGTAGTAAAACCTTGAAAGAAATCATGAGAGAAGGGGAGAAGAAAAAGCGGTCGCAAAAAGAGCGCACATCGAATTGAGTGTGTGGTGTCTTATCATCATACAGAAACGACATGTGTGTATGTTCACATTTAAATTTATGCGATTAACGAGGAAGGAAAAATGCTTGAAGGATTCGATTGCGAAGAGCACGGAAGGGGAAGTCTATATGGAGCCTTCAGGAAGTTCCCTTGTTAGGCAAGAGATGAACTTTACATTTTCGTGAAAGAGATACTCTGATGATGGGGTGTATGTGCGCGTTTGAAGATGAGGACTTTTTAGAAGTGGATTAAAATTACAAAATATAAAATTGAAATTTGAGAAAGACTTGAAAATTTTTTGCGTATTATGCTGGAGCAAAGTTCAATTATTTAAAATGAAAAGCTTATACTATTTAATGGGAAAATCTCTGGAAGCAAACATTTGTAAAATTTGTAATTTTTTACACAATAAATTAGAAATCAATTAATTTAAATTCAATGTGCCACTTTATTTTAAAAATGATCAAATTATGTTTCAAATTTAGAAAAAAATTAAAATCAAATTTGCTTGTTTCAATTTAGCAAATTCAATAAAAAATTTTAAGCAAACTAAATCTTTTTTAATTTGTTTACATTCCGCCCTCGGAGCACAAAATTACTTAATAAAAGATCTTTTGGCATAATGAATTCTATTCATCCATATATTTTTAGCAATTATTGATCAAATGAATTTCAATAATTTCTGAGTGAAGCGTGGCAAGTTCAAAGAGTCACGTGGGCAAATTTTCTATAATAAATTTTGAAATAAATTTTTTCGCATGTCAATTATATAAAGAGAGCAAACAAGCTAAAATTACCGAGTAAATAAGTAAACTTCAAAGGAGAGCAAAAAAAATTAATGTTCTACGATGAAAGCATAACATGAACAGTAAACAATTTTTACTCTTCATGGCTTCCTCTCACTTGCTTTTCCTTGGGGAAAAATTTGCTTCTTTATTCATTTTCCTCGGCAACATTCGATGGTGGAGGAAGAGAAAGTTCACAGAGAGGAAAAAATATGCCATTAAACATGATTTTTTTATGTTCAACAGTGAAGCGACTTCTGCTTAAATATCCACTGCTCTCTTTTTTAGAATGAACGTACATTATGCATACAACCACCAGCTACACATTCCTTTATCGCTCTTTCTCTTCACATCAAATATGCTCTGATTTTTCAATATCGTTACTCATGTCGGGCAAAAAATACAACGGCAGTTGCTTTCGATGACGTAAAACAGAAACGAGAAAAAATTGAAAATGAAGCCACTAACAATAAAGAAAGGCAGAGCGACAGGGTGAAAGAAGAATAAAGAACATTTTACGGTTAAGAATAAAAAACGATTGCCTAATAACATGAATTCAGACACTGGTGTAGCAACTGATATGATGATTATTGTGGCACTTTTCTGGTATTGCTCTCGTTTTCTTTTCCTTGTCTTAATTCGCCCGTTAACCATTTTCAAAAGTCAAGCATGAAAGAGGTGATGAGGTCGGGGATTTTTATTAAATTTTTCATAACTGTGCCAACAGGGTTTTATAAATGTTTCAATCTAAAAAAATTATAAGCTTTAACTTTGCATTTGAGACCTTGATAAACGCTGAAAAACAGTGAATAAAAACTGAAAACAACGACAAAGGAGAAACTTTGTCTTTACTCTCTGCTTTATTTTGTTGAAACAACACACCGACGATGTAAAAGAAAAAAGTTTAAATTTTCTCGCTCGCATCCGTTGCGGTGTCATGAACCTTCCCCGCGATAAGTGTCTGACGTAGAGTGCAATAAATATTTGTCTTTTTATCAGCAAATTTAACGCCTCCCGCAGACTTTACATATTACACCGCTTATCATACAACAAGATCACATCTGGTTATGCCATATTACTTTCATTCCATGTTGCTTCATATCAAAATTGAATGTTGTTTAACTTCATGTCAGATGCCATTGAATGTGAAGGTTTCAAGCGTGGAAGCTAGAAGAAACTCGTCCTTGAATGTTCAAAATGGGTTTCAAATTCCAAGAAGATTCGAAAACTTGTGAAATGGTCGACATGAAGATGAACACAAGTTAGATCATACAAGAAGAAATCGAGTTGTCATTTTGATTTTTCCGAAATTAATTTCACTAACATTAATTAAGTCCTGAGAGAAATGTTATTTAACCATTGATATTTGGTAGATAATTAGTGGTCATTGATAAGTTTCTGAGAATATTTCGAAAAGTTATTTAGGAGATGGAATATAAAGGAGCTTTTATACAAAAAGCTTCAAATATTTTTTGATACTTTCAAAAAGCTCATTAAATGTTTTTTTAACCTTTTTTATTTTTTAAAGCTTTCGAAAAATTTTAACAATATTTTTGAACCTACAATGTTTAAAATGATATTTTTAGCTTATTGCAAAATATATTTTAGAGCTTTATTTAACTCAAAGCTCTTTAACTTCCACAAAAACTGTTTCTTAATCAAGGTTTTTTAACTTCATTTAATTAAAATTGTCACAAAATTTCCAAAAATGAAATCTTCACACGAATCTCCCTAAAACATCTTTCTCAAACATTTCGAGCCTCACAGAGAGATCTGCTAATTAGTTTCTTACACCCACTTGCGATAAGAAAGCATTTTAATCCCAAATCCTTCGTCAACTTAGAGCGCCTAGAATTGCGTATGTTAAATGAAGGGACGACGAATGAATGGAAGTGGAGGACGAAAAAGGATCGACTAATAATGAAATGAGAAATGAGCGAAAACGTATTGCTTAATGAAAGTCACATGTTTTCTTGAAGATGATGAATGGCGAAAAAGAGAAATGTGGGATAGGAAAAAAGGGATAATTAAAGCATGTTGAAAAGAATTAAAATCCAAATGACATTTAAAACTCAAATAAGAAATTAAAAGCACGACATTTTGACAAATCGAAGGATTAATTTTTCATTTGTAAGACAGTGGAGAGAGGTGCAAGAAGAAGAGAGCCAAAAAATAGGCGATTTTCTTAACTAATTAATGTTCAGTCAAGCGGCAGACGGAAATTTCGCTAATTGAGATAAATACCCAACGTTGTGCCTCGTCGCAAGCAGAACAAGTTTTACTGTAAGATTATCTCCATTGCACAGACTCGAGGATTTTCGTATTGAGCTTGAAAGAGAGTTAGTCCAATTACATTTCTTGTTCTCAAACATAATCCTTAGTTTAATAGGAAATTTTTCGGGTGTTAAGTGGCGAAATCCTATTGACACTTAATTTAATCTCGTTCAAAAGTTTTGTCGAGAAAATTTACAATTTTTAAAATATCTTTTGAGGGCATTTTAAAACTTTTTTGCACGTATGCGAAATTTAAAGAAATTTATTTTTAAATTTACAAAAATCTTCAAATTCAACTTAAGCAATTTCACAACAAAGTTTCATACCAACTGCAAGAGCTTAAAGATATAAAATTCGTATAATGTAAAATTTATTCATCGCACAAAGAAGAAAACTGTCAAACTTGCAGGAAAATTTCGTTTAGTATAGAAATTGCTTTGCTTAACGCTGTCGGGTAGCAAAAAAAGAGAAAAAATTGCAAAACAATGCCATAAACCTATACAGTTATTTTCCAGCTCATTTCACATGCCAACCTTTCTTGGAGAAATTCATAAATTTTACGAAAAAAAAGTTTTACTGCATATTCTCATTTTTGGCAGAAAATGTTGAAGACGTTTGCTCATGCTCGTCATATCCTGACATCCACACAATAATATAAAAATGACCTATGTCAAAAATTCTTTGCTTTTACACATCAATGTGACAATTTGATGCGGATAAAAAAGTCTTTTAACTTATTTCTTCCCAACTCCCTTGGAAGCCAGTGAGAAGCTTCCGAAATTAATTTTTAAAGAGAGAAACGCTTTTACTTTTTGAGCAGTAAGAAGATTACGAAAATCTTTAAGAATAAAGGTAGAAAGTCGAATCACTTTAATGTCAATGAAGCTTCTCGAAAAATCTCTGACTGTCTTGAAAAATTTAAGAAATTTTTATTCTACAGCTTGAGAAAAGACAGCAGGAGAAAATTTAAATTAGATTTTTTCGGCCGGTGTTCTGTTTGATGATAATTTTGTAAAGACATTCATTGAATTCTTCACATCTAAATAATTTAATAAAAGCTCATAAAAAGCTTTATTAATTCTGTCGAAGTATTTTTGAATACTAAAACTCACAGTTTAAAATTGCTTTTTCCGAAATTTTTAAATGTTTCTAAAGCTTTTTATAAAATTATAAAAAATTATTATTTTTTTATTTTAATTCTAAGCTTTTATAGTTACAAAAGTTGTTCACAACTTAATCTCACTCTAAATTTTCTGCCAAAAAGATAAAAACCAAATGAAAAATGAAAGAGAGAAAAATTCACAAATTTTATGCGAGAAAACGAAAATAAAGAAGGAAATGAAAATCACAATGATGAAAACACCGGCACGTGAGCGAATTTTTGCTCTCCTGAGCTTTCTCACACATCCACACAAATCCCAGGCAATGGTCCATGGAGGAATTTTCTTCCATAAAAATGAATCTTTTTTCCTGATTCCACACAATTTTTTACGGTTTTTCGGGGTTTTGATTTTCCAGTTGCAAGAAGAAAGCAGAAGAGAAATAAAAGAAAAGGATATCGTAAATGATATTTTTAACAATTTTATTCCCATAATCCTTGCGTCGAAAAGTTTCATGTTTAAGTCCTTGATATTTAGTCTCAGGGGTGTGAAACGTTGTGAATAGAACTCAGGGATGAAATTTGAGTTGAATTTTTAATTTTTTGATTTGAAAAGTTAAAACGGGATTTTTTATAATCAAATATTTAGAGGACTGAATTTAAGAATTTTCACTCGTTTTTAAAGTCTTCAATTATTTTTTAAGAAATTTCAGAGAAAAATAATTTTAAGAATTTTACGAAACGTCTTAAATTGAAAACACTTAAGGTTCTTGGAAATTAATTTGTAACTTGTTTGACGTAAATTTAGAAGTAAAAAGCTTCCTTGTCAACAGTCTTCTTAATTTTATTTTTAATACGACTCAAAATTGTCAACGGGCTTTTTGATTTTTTTTTCAGCTACAAACCCTTGAAATTTTCTTCTTTTTGCTGCATGCAAACTCTACACTGTAGACACATACAAACTAAGGGGAGAAATTCTTTCACTTGGTGACATTCTCTAGCTTTATCACCCAATCCAATGTCAGAATGTCAGTGGGATTACAAGCAGTAAACGCTTAAAATTTATGGTGAAAGTGCTAAAATTAAGTTCTGGCAGCCAATTTTTTTGTGAGCCTCTGTGTTGGCGTTCAGAAATTTTCCTTTCCCTTTTTTGTAAACGCTCACGCCATTGCTTTACACGACATTCTATACATGGGTTTCAACGACAGTGACAAGTGCGTCCTTCTCTGGCTTCTAAAAACCTTTTTTTATTACAAATTCACGAAACGTTTTAAATTTTCGGATTGATGGAAATCTCACAAGGTATTCTCGAGTGCCAATTGCTTAAAGAAGCCCATGACAATTCGAAAAATTTGTAATTTTTTTCTTTCTAGAGAGAGAGCCTAAAATTTGATTGTCACTCGCACGAAAAATACACATTGTCACTTGTCGGAAAACGATTACGATGGCTGACTGTGAGATCGTGCTGATTTAATGCAATGAGTTTTGTTTCAAACTTTTTGTGTTTTCCTCTATATGTGGGTTGAGCTACGTGAGTGAGTGTGTGTGTAAATAAATAAATGGGGAAATTGAATTTGTTTGGAGTTTTTGCGTGGTTCCGAATTGACAATTCGGTTCATTAATGGATTTTTGCATATTTGTTTGCGAATAATTGAAAGGATTTGTTTTGAGAGTTTTAGGTGGATCTTTTATTTAAAAAAAGTTTTATTGAAAAATTTAACGTATTTTTTAAAATTCAACGCATTTTAAAGCATTTAAAAATTTCGTTTGAAAAAACAAGCATTTTTCGCATGATACTTTTTTCATTCAACTTCTTCTTAATAAATTCCAAGATTAAAAATTAATCCACCTGACTTCTGTAAACAGTCCTTAAACCCCAGTTTAAAGAAACAAAGAACACTAATCAGAGCGAAAACATTTTCTGTGTGGGTTGGAGCAAAAATATGAAGCAAGAAGCGATCATAACAATTCAAAATAATGCTTTTAAGACAAGCGGAAAAAATATATTTTTTAATAAAAAGGCAGGGCACGAAATTCAACTTTAATCGCGATTTAAATTCATGAGATTTCTGTCAAATAAATTTCTTTAGAAAAGTTTAAAGCCGAAGACTGCGTCGATGCTGATAATGTCGTACGATGTATATCAAAACGAACGTAAAGGGATTAAGGAGCGAAAGAATCCAATTTTTTCGAATTTATGTTTGCCAAGTTTCTCTCGCATGCTCGCAATTTTTCTCCATTAACGAAATCCAATTTTTAAAGGGAAAATCTTCTTTTTTTATTTAAGACAAACAGGCCGATTTTTGGGCACTCATCAACACGATTTTACAAGAGCTTATCCATCGGAAATGATTATGGCGATGATTGTTGCTTCTTATCGGAACGAGTCGAGGGTTACTTTGTTGTTATACCCAAAAAAATATTCAGAAATTTTTATAGTTTTCCCTTAAAAGTAACATTTGGCCAAATGCTTACGATTTAAATAATTTTACAATTTCGAGCATTTGTTTGGTCGATTTTCTGAGCGTGTTTAAAAGTCACATACACTCGAATAGTTTAGGAAATTACGTGATGGTGGTAAAGGATCGTTTAATCGGAGTGTTATGGGCATTTAAGGTCGAGAAATGGCTTTGATTTCTTTTATTCGAAGAAAATTGTTTGTTTTTTGTTAGAAGGAAATTTTTTTGATAAAATCTAAGTGATAAAAATTTAGTTCATAAGAAGATTTTCTTCATCGTGAGAAAATGAAAGAAAAAAAATTGTTAATTAATTTTCAGTGTTAAAAATTTTCAACCGCGTGCTTCAACAAAAGTTTAGTAAATTAGGTTAAATTTCTTATTATCAAACTTTACAGCCTCACGCCTCATTTTAATCACCATCAAACACTTTTTTGTGTGTATCAAAATAAATTAAATTTGTTTTAATTTGTTTGTTGATCTTCGGTCTGCTGCCCTCCCGCTTTTATATCAACAAAGTTTTGCCGTTTACGTGCTCAACCGACATGACTTATTGATTTCAGTTTGTACCGAAAATTAAGTTTGCTCAGCATTTATTCAAATCGTAGAGCGAGTTCCGCCCATCCATTTTGTGTCTTTATCTTTAACTTTTTTTTTTTCTCTCTCGTCTTTAAGCTTTTAATTTGACCCTTGCGGGTATTTGAATGAAGAAATTAAATTAATTCTGGAGAATTTTCGGCATGAAAAATAATTGAGTATGGCTTAAAAGAAGAAAAAATTTTAATTTCCTTTTCCAAAAAAAAATTTTTGTTAAATAAAAAAATCTAAATTTAAATTTCCTAACAATGCGCTAAACTCATTAAAAAAATAATTTATTCGCTCAAAATAAACCGTTAAAAATTGATGAGCAAATATTTCAAAAGCTCTCGCTTCACTCAGTCAATGTTAATGAAGTGGAAAATTAAATTTAACAAACCACGTCACAATTTCAAGTGAGCTTAAGTACTTCAACTTTCTTTATCGGACTTCATAAATTATTCAAAATTTTCATGAATATTTTAAAGATTTTCGACCTTGAAGAGTTGATAAAATTTTCCTGAAAATTGAGGAAGCAAAAAAAGATACAGAATAAGCACTTCAGTGATGTTTGCTTAAATTATATCGTCAAACACTCAGCATCTCATGGTAGCAAAAAGGGTTCACATTTTGCATTCGCTTTGCCACAACGAGAAACAATCCATCATGTCATCATCCGGACAGAGTTAGAGTAGAAATGTTAAGTGTTTTCAATGTAAAAGCAGAGAGAGGAAAGTTGATGGGCTTGTGATGATTGCCAAGACTTAAGGAAACTCTGCAAATTTTAATTATTTTAAAAACGCTTTGAAGATTATAAAAAATAAATCCTTCTGGATCTGACACAGCAATTTTATCTTTTCAGAGGCTTCCAAAAAATTAAACATGTTCACGACACTCAAAATTCTATAAGCTTCAACGATTGGCATTTAATTAGTTTGCAAGGATTTTCCACCCCCTTAATTACCTCTTCAACCTGTAACATAAATCTCTCATCGTTGTCGCAGGATAAAAATTATGTACACACATTTTCATTTTAAGCGAAATAAATCTCGTAAAATGAGTTTTACGGAGCAAATAGAATTCAGCGTCAGAATCGCAAAAGCTTTTCGCTTTGTGTGCACGAGAGAAATTCGGTTGAAATGCTAATTACGAAATGGTTTACGTTGATGATGAAAAATTTATCGCGCGAGTGTTTTTGAAAACAATTTTACGCTTCAAAATTTTTACCCCACTCAAGCTCGAGAGCACTTGTTTGCAAAATTTTTGAGGATGAAAGCTTTTATGGAACAAAAAAATTGTGAAAGTGTGGACGAATAAAAGGTTTTTTTACTCTAAAAGTTATTAATGAAAAAAGCTCCAAATAATTTCTTCAAAAAAGCTCAAAGGTTCTTAAATAACTGAAAGCTTATTTTTAAGAAAAATTTTATGTTTAAAAGCTCCAAAATTTTATATTTAAAATCTGTTTAAATCACTGAACTTTTTTATAGCTTTTAGTTTTAATTTGTTACAAATCAAAACACAAATAACTATAAAAACTTTAAAAAATTATCAATTTTTTATTCAGAGAAGTTTCTTATATTTTCACACATAGTCTTGACTTAGCTTTCTATAAACTACGAAAATTCCACATAATTTTCGCACCTTCCGGCATTTTGCTATTTTCGAATCACGCAAGTGTCTAAATTTGTGTTAATGCCTCGATGTGTTTGCACTCAAATGTTGATATGAGTGAAAATTGCTTTTAATTTAATGAAAAACACCAACATCATCCTAAAATATCCTTTACGCACCCTCAGGCTCAAATAAAATATTTTATTACGATTAGAACTTATTAAACTCAACCGAGGAAACGCCGAAAGGGTTGAGTTTGAATGTTTAAATAAGCGTAAATTTCACTCTTGGGCAATCGACTAACCAGAAAAACCGAGCAAAGAAAAAAAGAGCACAAGCCATAGGTCAACCGGGTCACTTCGGAAGCAACTTTTCCACTCTTCGAATTGTTAATTATCTTTTGATTTCTCATTCATTCATTTCACTCAATTTCCGCAACCCTCAACTCATTTTCAATGCCCAGTAAGTTGTTGAAAAAGTTGAACGCATTTGGGAATCGCCTCGTGGAGTTTTGTGCATGACGTAGCGATAAAATGAGAGAGCAACTCAAATTTATCCTTTTCTGATTCAATTTATTTTCTTTTTCTCGCCCTCGAAAGTACAGTCGAACCATTGGAAAAGAAGCAGAAAAATTCTGCTTAGTTTTCTTTTTTGCTGTCCATGCGGCAAATGAAAAAAAAAATATCGAAATTCTTCTCATATGAATATTTTAAATATTATTTGTTAAAATCCCTGCAAGCACAAAAATAAATTTTAAACTCATTTCCTTAGTGGCACAAGAATAATTATAATTTAGAAATTTGTTTTATTTCCCAAAATTTCAAAAAAACCATCAATTATTTTCTCACCAAAACCATGAAAATCTTTATCGTGCTTCCTCCACAAAATTTAACGCAGGCAATTTTCCTTTTTTAACAATCGACGATTTTCATCTGTAATGCTGATAAATGAAACCGAGTAAAAGAGACCGATTGTGCAACAAATCCTTTACGATTGACATTCCATTTATTTTTTTATTCTTCGGAAGTGATGAGAAGAGAGAAAAAAGAGGCGACGAAGGCAGTGAATGGAAGAATTCGAAGAAAAATTAAGGAGGGAAAGAAATGAGGAAATTAATGTTTGCCGCGGAATTTTATTCGATAGTTTTTGCCTTAGGTTAGGAATCAAATTTTGGATTGTATTGGAATTTTATTCCAAGTTTGATTCCATAATTTACGCTCGTTCAAAAGCTTTTTAAATTGAATTTCTAAAATATTGATTTAATTTTTCTAAATTTATTAAAATTTAAATTTTAACAAGACTTGTTTAATGTCAAAATTTGAACTAAAATGTGCTTGAAGGGTTGTGAAAATTTCAATTTTAACCTGATTTTAACATAAATTTAAAACTCTTAATTTAAAATCATAAAAATTTCACATTTGACTAATTTAAAATTCGTGGCAATAATTAAAAAATTTCTTAATTTCAAAATTCTTAATTAATTCTTAGTTTCACACCCTTCGTCATTTGTATCCTTCCATAAACCAACCGGAAAAAAATTAGCATATTCGAGGACAGCCGTTTGATACCCTTTTCCCATTATTTTCACATTTCATTTTGTTTCACTAGTTTTCACCCTCCATTTGACTTCGCCAGACACAAAAATGACCTTTTCGCAGCCCTTCACTTCAGGCAATGGCGGGTGTATTTCATTTACTTTTTTTCATCTCCATCCGCTTCGTTTTTTGCTCTTTCTATCCATATTTTCCGGCGTATTTTGGTCGCTTGTGAAAAATCTAATCTAACTTGACAGCGATTTCCATTTTTTATTCTCCCTTCTCTCTTACTTCCACACAATCGTATCTTCTCTCTCGGTCGTTCACGACGGGAATGTTGTGTAAAAATAACGGTCAAAAAATATTTAAAAAAATTCTTACATGCGCTCCAATACTTCAACACCATCAACTTCACCACTCACCCACTTCCCTCGATAATAATGCGCTCTCACTGTCTTACCCCCAAATCACTTTCATACAGTGACAAGATTAAAGACAGCGAGAGAAGAAATGCAAAAAATGCATGTTACCAAAAATTAAATTAATAATAATTACAGAAAAATTGTTAATTCTTGAATTGGAACCAAGTTTTAAAATAAGATATGTCAAAAAATATGTCAATCATAACGAGGCAATCTCACTCGAGAGATTCGTCTAGGGGTAAATTCCGGGAGCGAACAATTTAAACATTCACACGTTTAATTTTGTAAATGTATTTTTGTTACTAAATTAAGTTTAATAAATTTGATCAGGAAAAAGGACTAAATAAAATTAAGTAAAAAAAATTTAACAACACTCTCTTCTCTTTGTACAACTAGATATTTCGCACGGAAAAGTATTAAATAAAATTAAAATCAGTAAATTAATTTTGACATTTTCATCCATGTTAGGAATTTATAACTCTCATTATTGATTCACTCGAACTTAAATGTGAACTAAATTTTGGTAATTTGCTTTATCGCAACATATTAAACATATGATAAATGCAATACTTGAATGAATTTAATATTGGAGGATTTAAGATCCAAAAATTAGAGTAAGTGGAGCGGTTTTAAAAAACATCAAACAAACAAAAATTACACGCTTCACTTCTCTAAAAATTTAATTTGGATCTTAAATTCCAATAATTAAAAAATTCAATTCAAGTATTGCATACATATTTAGTTTCAATATTGTATGCGCATAAAAAGCAAAAAATTACCAACGAAGCCTTACCTATTTTAGTTTTAAGTTCTCAAAAGAGAGTTATAACAACATGGATGAAAATGTCAAAATATTTACTGATTTTATTTTATTTAATACTTTTCCGTGCGAAATATCTAGTTGTACAAAGAGAAGGGAGTGTTGTTAAATTTTTTTTACTTATTTTATTTCATTTCATTCGCACTCAGTTGGCCAACTTTATCTGTTTGCTATTCGGCCTTGTTATTTTACAGATTTTTCCATTTGTTTTTGTGTGCTGAAAATTACACTTGGGACGGAGAAAGAGAGTTTATTTTAAATCCAATTCAGAAAATTCTGTCTCTGACACTTCACTTTCTTTTCTTGCACTCCATTGTTAGCTAGGAAGCGACAGAAAAATTTTCAGTGATGAAACGAAAATTTGGAATTTTTCTGATTGTCATAAAAAGTTTTTTATTAAGTTAAAAGTTGAAATTTAAAAAAATATGCCGCTAGGGGAAATTTTATAAAATCCCCAAAAATTTCTTTCCAACCCTAGATTCCTCGAATGACGTCGGTTTTACTTCACAACAAGCAACAGAAAGTGCGCAAATAAACTTTAAATGCACTCTCAAGTACTTTTTTCTGGGAATGAAAGCGCTTTGCGACGCAATTGAAGTCTCATTTTAATGGCACGTAAACAAGCTGAACTTAAACTCAGAGCTTTTAAATTTAATGACATGTTTATTGATTGTACGACAATCACAGCCAGAGAAAAAGAAGTTTCCGTTAAAAGCTTTTTTTAACTTGATGTAAAATTACCTCAACAATACACGATAAAGCTCTTTTTTTGTAGTTTCCTTTTACAACCCCGTCACACTCACATAGTTTATCGATGCTCTTAACGATAAAGTTTTATAAGCTTCTTAACGTGAATTTTATGTTTGTGGAAGACTTAAAGAAGTTACAAATTTATGGAAGTGACTTTATATTGGAACACGTCGATAAAATTCAATTGTACCATAATAAGGAACCTGATTTTTTTGAGAGAAGATATAAAGAAGAGATTTACGTGCGATGAAGTTAAAGCGTGTCAAATTTTTGAAGATTTTTGTTAAAGCCTTCAACTTAGCACGTCTAGACGTTTTATTAAAATTTGGTAAAGAATTTAATCAAAAAATCTGTTAATTTAATGAAAATAATTCAAGGACTTCAGTTAATTTTCATTAACAACCTTGAAATTTTATTAGAATAATTAAAATTAACTTTTTCCTTCGCAACAATTTAATTTTCAAGATTTTCTCAAAACCTTCAAATTTAATTTACCAAAAAATCTCCAACGATACTTTAAGTTCTTTTCAATTTTTATTCATATTCATATGTTTTGTTACTTAAGCGATTCCGTGTGTGAAAAAAATATTTATCGCCTCCAACAAAAGCTTAGTCATTGAGCCATCTTGCTTTTGTGAATAGCACACACGCAACCTTCAAAAAAGAGATATGTGGGTGATGAAAGAAAATCTTTTTATCGTTTAATAAAGTTGAATTCTGAAAAAATTAATTGTAAAAATTTGAGTTTTTAAAAATCATTTAAATTTCTAAAATCTAAAAAACTAGTGGAATTAAAAAAAGTTTAAATAATTTTTTCGACAGAATTAAAATAATTTAAATAATTTTTTGTATGTTATTTTCGAGGGAAGACATTGCTAGACATTTTCTCATTCTTTATTCTTTTGATAACTTCTTTTTTTCTGCTCGCAAAATTTTTGTCAACATTTATCAAAAGATGAAATTAAATTTCCTTCAATAAATTTTGTATTCTTGTTTATCTCCATGATCATAATCATATGAGCTTCTTTGTATAAAATCCAGTCTGCTTATGAACAGAGATGTACAATTACAAGAAATTACATGTAATGTAATTTAAGTTTGGAAAATTACATGAATTTTGTATGAAAATGTATTTTTTTACAATGTAATTGCCCATCTCTGCTTATGAAAGGGGATGAAATACATTAATTACAATTATTCGTGTGAATTTAAATTAACTTCCTGGAACATTTAGCTAATTAAGCTAAAATTGTTGAAATGAAAGTTTCTCATTAGTAAAATTGGTGCAGATGTAACGGAATTCCAATTCCATTTGTGTGAAGCTTCGAGTTCCTCTCTAAGCTCTGGCTTTAATTCTTGGTCTTAAATTTATGCAACCGCATTTTTAAATTTTCCACTCAGCCATTAAACAAAAAAGGTTTTTCACTTCACTTTTTAATATTAATCATCCTTCCGTTATGCAGCTGCTCAATGAAAATGTTGAGCATTAGAAAATGAAAACAATTGCTGAAGTCAAATGTGGAAGAGAGAGAAAAAAATTCATAAATCACAAAATAATGTATCGTTCTATATCCTTTCAGTGTGCGAAGAGGAGAAATTTTTTCTCATTGTGAACATTTCATTTTTTTGATGAAAAAAGTATTCACATGATATTGAGGAAAATTCTCCATTTCAATTATGGCGTATGTCAACGCCGTGTCATTCCTTTGACTACATACATTGCGAAATTCTTGTAAAATTATTCTAGTGTGAAAGTTTTTTTTTTATTTCATGTCATGTTGTCATTATGCTTGAAATAATTTTTTTTAAAAAATATATTCGAATTTAAAATAACTTGAAAAAATTTAAAAAAAAAGGAAATTTAAATTTTAACTCAATTTTCTCATCACTAAGTGATTAATTTAAAAAATCTTCCTGATGTGTGCATCATTGATCAAATTCAACAACAAAATTGCAGACTCATTGACATTTTCCCATTTTTTCATCCCGATTACAGAAGCACTTCTGAGTGAACGAAGGATAAAATAGAAGAAAAATTGTGGCACAGACAGCTCTTCTCTTCTCTCCACATCGCCATCGTTACATGCAAACGACAGGTTTCGATTACGTTCGTGATGTCTGCGGAGTGAATTTTCTCCTTTACGAATCATTAGATAACAATTGAGAGACATCATAACGAGCGCATTGTTAACCATTGAGAAAAGGGGAAATAAGTGATTATAAGTAGCAGAACAAGTTCACGCTCAATTTCATCTATATGCGGCATCAGCATACGGCAACAATAGGCGATATCGAGTTTATGTACTTTTGATGGGAGTGAAGGACCAAATAAAACCCATTCCAGATGAATTTTGTGTGCATGCTCTTTATCTTTAGTGGTGAGTACACAATTAAATATGTAAATGAGTGAAATATTTTGATGAACGATGAGATTGAATTTTTTATAACAGTTTGACTAGTACTGAAAAAGTGTCATGGATAAAAAGGACATTTTTAAGCGAAGACAAACTTAAATGGTTGAGGATATATTCATTTAGTCCTTGCAAAAAAATCCGAGCTTCAGTTGAAAATGAAAATTCTTATTGATTTGTTTTAAGATGAAAAGGATTTTTAGCGAAGACACAAAACGATAAAAATGTCCTGAATTTTTAGTACTCAAACAAAAATTCTTTATGAAATCTAAATTGAATTATTTTTAAGTGTCCTGGTTGAATCTTCACAATGTGCTTCAGAAATATCCTGAAAAAAAATAATTTTTCCTAACTCTGGTAAAAAAATTTTCACCGATTTTATCGCCATCTAAACATGAACTTTAAAACTAAAATTGTAACAGATTAAACCAACAGAAAGTTTTGATTTTATTAAAGGACAATCCCTTCTGTCCTTGAGAAAATCCCGCGAGAAATGTTCCCCTCCCCACATAATTGCATAAATCAATTACAATTCAGTGCATTTGAATAATCAGATCTTGCAACCAACGGAAACTTTTGATTAATGTCACACAAAAACTAAAATGTATAAATTGTTGAAAGTTGTCAAAAGTGAAACCACAAATTTCGCGTAAATTATGACAAATGCAAAGTCCTTCCATCCGCATATGGTTCTCATTTTAGATTTAATTGTGGCCAATAAATCATCAACTAATGAATTTGCGCTGTCCCAAAATGTGCTGACCACAATTAATTTTTTTAAGTGAGAAAACGCGCGGAATTTTCAAACATGTTGAAAGCTGGACGGAAATAATTTTTTATGGTCAATATAAAAATATTTTCTTTATTTAAATTTAAATTTAAATTTTTTTGAATTATTTAACCAAAAAAAATTTTTTTTCCGAACTGTCAAACAATTTTTGTTAACTACAGCACAACCACAATTTACAATTTGCATGCACATTAAATTTTAAATCCTGTACAAAAACTCTTTTGTCACCTCCATAAGTGATTAAGGCAGCAAATGTTGTTGATGGTAATTTTTGAATTGCCATGGCCAAGCGCATTTCGGTGTGAACCGAGAGAAAGTGTTTGAAATGCTAAGGTAAGTAATTTAAAAGCTAAAAACTTTTTATTTTCAACGAAACACAAAAAAAGCCACATTGCATTGTGTAAAAATGTTGTAAAAGAAGAGTTGGTAAAATTTTCAGCTCACGTACAAACAACTTTTCCACTCTTTTCTCATCGACCTTAAAGGCGAAAAGCGAAACATTAACGTAGCTTCACGAAAAATTCGGCGAGAGAATGGAAAAATATGGAAAGCTTAAATCTACAGCTCATAAACACTTGTTTAGTCAATAAACACTGAATTTATTTAACGAGATAACCGAAAAGAGCTTTAAGCATATGTTTGAGAGAATCTTCCTGCATTATGGTGATCGCATCCTATGGTCGTGTCACTTTCACATACATTTATGCCAAATGATTTTCGAGGAGTGGAAACTGATTTTGTTAGTTTTAAAATAAAATTTAACCGATTTTATAATTAAAACTAAATTTAACGGTTTTTTAGAATTTAACAGTTTTCATAAGTCTCTAAACGATTCAATAATTCATTTATTTCTAATGGTTTTAAAAAGTTTGAACCGTTCCTCGAAAGTCCAAATTTAATCTTTAAATGTCAAACGATTTCTTAAGAAACCCTCAACCTCAAAAGTGCGGAAACAAATTTGTCCTTAACATTATCCAACTTCCCTCCCTGCGTCCATGCCTCACTTAAGAAAAAAAAGGTAAAACATTTGATATTCATTGAAAGCACATTTCTTCTAAAAAGGCACACGACAACGTTTGTTTGGCAAACTTTCATTGCTCTCAACCTTTCTCATGAGTCTCGATCTTATACCGCACATGCTTTCGATGAAAAAAAGGTGGGAGAGAGAATTTTTTGCGGCATGAATAAATATTTGATGCAGGAATTTTCACTTCTCATCGATGAAATTTTAGAAAAAAATTGAGGATTCGAGTAAAATTTAAAATTCAAAAGTACGGTAAAATATTTTATTATGTCTGAAAGTCTCCAATGATTCGGAAAAAAATTTGAAATGATGTCCTGATCAATAAATCATGGAAACATCATAAAGGTGAATCAACACTAGGGAAAAATATTAAATTATTGATAAGACATTTATTGCTTTGTTGATATTCGATGACCCTCTCGGATATCAGTTGCCCGATCATGAATAATTTTATGCTCTATTTGATCGGGTATGAATTTTCATCATCATTATCATCGAAAGCACTTCAAAGAGAATCTCATTATCACTCAATATAGCTGTGTGGAATTATTGAAAATTGAGATTGAGTAAACTTAGAACTGAAAATTGAAATTTATGCTTAATTTGCAGAAGACGAGTTATAATTTAATTTTGAGAAGGTTGACTTAATAAAATTTAATTATATGAAAGTTTCTTCATGACTTTAAATAAATTCCTTTTTCAATTCCTCAATTTTTAACCTTATAAAAAAAATTCCAAACCCACTTAAGAAAATGTCAAACAAGAAGAAATTCTTTGAGAGTTCAAATCCTAAAAATAAACTTTGATTTTGATCAAATTTAAATAAATTCTAATGCTTTCAAACTTTCCATTCATTCCGCAACCCTTAAATAAGAAGTTATATTGACATTAAGATGTTGCTAAATCACTTTCCTCCCATGGTGTGCCTTTCACCGAACCTTTTTTCCGCCTCTTACTCACTTACATGTGGAGAAAGTATTTAAATATCTTAAAAGAGGATGAAAGTTTTTCTTTTAAAGTTTAACATCAAAATTTATCGCCTTAAATGTGTTTTCAAGCACTCTTGTGGCATGAAATCGATTTCCTCCCACCCTCAACTCGATCTCTCAATATTTTTTTTTGAGTTTAATAAGAAGAAATTTTTCGTTTTTGCCATAAATTGCCTCTCAATTCCAGGCACATTTTCATTTTTTTTTTGGCTCACATGCAACATTAACATAAGACATGAGTGGGATATTTTTTTGTTTAAAGCACAAACATGCAGCGTTGTAGGCAAATTGTTACTTCTTACTTACTGAACATGGATGCGGCAGGTTATTAAAAATTTATGACCAAATATCGGAGATAACGTGAAAGCATTTCAACAACATGATAAATGTTTACAATGTTACTGAATAAAAATTTGATGTGGATTAAAAGGGAAAAGGAATGTGGGACAGACAAAAAAATTCCTGAGGGATGGAAAAAGGTTGAATATTGTAAGTGTAAGTAACATTTTCATATTTTAATTTAACCGCATACGTTACCGCATATTTTTGGCGTATGACACCGCATTCCATACTTTTTCGCATTGTTGATTAATTGCATGTAGAGGTTTCGAAAATCCCGGGATTTCAAATTTCGGGATCCCGGGACTGAAAGACCTGACAAAACGGGATTTCATAAAAAAAAAAATATTTTCCCCAATTTTCAGCACTTTCGTCATCAAAAAAATTATTTCTTTTAAATAATCGGCACTTTAAACCTTTATTTTAATATCCAAATCTAACTTGTGCATAATTAAAAAATTTATTCCCCTCGTATTTCAAAAAAACGACAAATTAGTAAAAATTTAATATTTTTAAATCCCACCCAAAAAAAACCGGACCGGGATTGAAAAACTGTCCGGGATTCCCCGGGATCCCGCCGAAACCTCTAATTGCATGCGAATTCCCACATTTTTCGATTTCGAATTTTATTAAAATTACAAAAACTTAACGCCATGTTTACGTAAATTCAACACCATAAAATGATCAAATTTCAATCCATTTTAAATCTACATGATTTGAAATTCATCGGCACTTTTTAAATCTCTTCCTTCGAGCGCGATTTCTATCACGTTCCAAAGATGTGTGGATTATCTTCTAATCTTTTTATAACCGCATTTCGACACGCAATTTCCGAGAAGCGACAAATCCGTTTAAGAAGAGGAAAAAATTCCAATGAAATGCCAAAAGCGTAAATATTTATAAGAGTCCCATTCATTCCCTAGCATCCTTCTATTTAGCATAATTTCTTCCGCATCCCACTTGTGTATTCCATTCGCCGTGTTTGTTGTGAGCAAGAAAATAAAATTTATTTGCACCCTAACTCATGAGAGTTTACGTCAGAGGGAGAGAAAGATATGCCACAAACGGTCACTCAATGATTCACTCATGATGAGCTTTTGAGAGCAAAAGAATATGAATAAAACATCATCATCATTTGGTCGAGTGAGTTGCCCTAAATTTTACACACATAGAGCTCATTGTGTTGAAGATTTTTTGCTCAAATTTAAGTCATTTGAGATGAGTTGGGAGGAAGATGGAAAACTGTCGATTTAATATTTTTTAAGAGAGCTTTTGAACGTTGATAAAACTCTGGATTGATGAGCTTAAAAAATCATAAATGAACGAAAAAAATAATTTTGATTTTTTTAAATTTAATTTTGTTCGAAAAATTTAAATATATTTTATACAAAAACCACAACTTTAATTTTTCCACCCTATTTTTTCAACCCCATCAATTTTTACCCAAATTGTTTCGAGCTCTCTATATGATAGAGGAAGTTATCTCCCGTAAAATATTGTCCCTACTTTTTCGTATAATAAAGAGAACAAAAGCACATGGAGAGGAGTAAAAATCATCCAAAGCTCTTAGATATGAAAATGACAATGTTGGAGGTCATTCGGTTGATAATCAAACACAAACAAAACGTGAAATAAATGAAGCTCCTCTGTGGCTTCTCTCCATGCATATGTGTCGTGTATATTTTATATTGTAAACATGACAACAAGAGTACGAGAGGTTTATGCGCTCCACTGAAACTGTTCGTGTTATTTCAATTCAGAAGAAGAAAAAAAGTGGCAAAGGAGGAAAATTTAAAACCTGCAAACCACCAAATTTTGTGGAAGCTCAGTTATGCTGCGGGGTAGAACTGCTTGTATGAAGCCACATTTTCATTTACATTTTTTCTCGCATAAAAACAAAATGAATCTCAACATTCAGCGATGTGAAAAGGAGTGTCGTAAAAATTCGCAAAAGTTCGCTCATTAACAATTTATGTGTGGGTTTAAAAATGCCACAGGAGTTGAAGTGCGAGCACTTGTAAGCCCTTCAATCATGTCGAACATTTTTTCTGATCCAGAACAAATTTTTGAAATTCATTCAATGACATTTTGATGTCCACGCAGCCGGTTAAAAGTTGTTTAAAATATCACAAAAAAATGTATGTAAATGTAAGAATAAAATGATGCGAAAATCCAGGAAAAAAATAAATATTTCATCATGTATAAAAAAGACATTTTGGCGATTCAAATGCGGAGAATTTTTTATACCATGTTGCAGTTGGTCATCACAGTTGAATAAACTTTTTTGTTAGTTGATGACTGGAAGCAAAAACTAAAAAATTTAGACGAGGTTTTTGATGTAAATTAAAATAACAGGAAACCTTAAAAATTTACATGAAAGTGCAATATGATCCATATGAAATAATTTCAGGGTAAAAGTATTAAAAATACAAGGAAACAAAAACTAAATGAATCTAGGAAAATTTAAATAAAAATACAGGAAAATAAATTGTATAATTTTGAGCAGAAATTTCAAATTTTAATATTTAGATCGTTAGATTTTCACCCCAAGAAAAAAAATCTAGTTCAAAAAAACTTCAATTTTTTTAGCGCCTAAATTGTTGTCACAAAAACGTTGCCATACAACTCATTGTGCCAAAATTTGGCAACAAATTTCGAGATAAAAAAAACGGGATTAAAGTGTGCAAAAATGTTGCATAAAGATGTGGAAAGTGATAAAGATTTGGAAAGTTGATATAAAAAAATAATAAAAAATGTTAAATTTTTTTTTCATTGTTTAAAATATAAATTTTGTGATTTTTAAAAAAATTTGAAATGGAATGAAAAATTATAAAATGTGTGAAATGTTCCATAAAATTGGGAAAATGTGTATAAAATTGTGAAAATGAATGTAAAAAAAAAAATAATTATTGATAATTTGGATAAAAATTTAAAAAAATATAAAAAATGAGCCTAAATAAAAAAATAAAAAAAAAAAAAAAAAAAAAAAAATAAAAAATTTTTCTTTCCTTTATTTATACAAAATAACGAAGGGACGTAGGTTAGTGAGGGAGTGAACTGAGAGCGTTCCAAGCCCCTTGGGGGCCGGACGCGATAACACAGGAGGGGTTTGGGGGCGCGGACGAAAATGAAATTAATAAAAAAAAATACAACAAATACTAATTAAAATTTAAGATTAAAATTAAAATTAAAATAAAAATTTATTAAATGAAGAATAAAAAAAAAGATAAAATAAAATTTATTGGTGAAAAAAAATTAATAATAGGAAAAATTATATAAAATAATTTTTATGAAAATTAAAAATTGATGGAAATTTTAAAAATAAAAAATTTAATAATTTTTGCATGTCAACATTTTCACAACAAATAAAAAATTTAAATATTTTTGTATGTCAACATTTTCACAACAATTTGTATGGCAACATTTTCACAACAAAAAAAAAATGCAACAATGTCTTAAAAAAAAATTTTAATTTATATCAACAATTCCAAAATTTATGACATTTAAAAATTGATAATTTAAACAAGGAAAAAAAAAGAAATGAAAATTCTTAAAAATGAATTTAATAAGCACAATTCCAAATGATGAATCCAAATGATAAATTTTTAACATAACATTTATTTTAACTAAAAAATTAACCTATGAAATATTTTATTCAACAAAAAATATGCAAAATGAGTTGAGGCAAGTATTAAATAAAAATAAAAGAAATTCCCAAAAATTATAGTTCTTTTCACATCATTAAAGCACTCCTAAAAATCTAATTTAACCTTCGCTAAATTTTTATGACAACAAATTTTCACCTTTCATCAAAGCGAACACCGAGATTTGAGCTTAAATTCCATTTCATTTACGTAAATGAATCCTCTTTTCACAGCTTAATGTTTTATTATACGCACAGTGACCTTTTTTTGCTATGCCCATGAAAAAAATCCTTCCTTATCCGCTTCCGAATTCTTTCCGCTCCTTTTCTTTTTTTACTCTCTCAATCCTTTTTAATTATTCTGAGAGCTATGAAGATCATAAAGAAATAATTAAAATGAACGAAAATTAAATTCGCAACAGCTTCGAGGACTTAAGGCGAAAGCTTTCGAAAGGTGTTAGCCATTCATCTTAACTTCGGTCGTTGAGCGTTGAGGCCGTGAATTTGATTTAATTCAGATTTATTTTCGTTATCGATAGTCAATTTCTTTTGCATCTCAATTTGATTGATGAACATTCCATGAATTTTCATTGGTGCGTGAAATTTATCGTGCCACAAAATATTTAAAGCTTTTCTAAAATTTATGCGCTCAACAGTTGTCAAAGATTCTCGTAATTTATTTTAATTTACAACCCAACACCGTCTTAGTATTTTAGATACACTCGACCGAGAACAAACTTCCAGGATTAAAATTTATGAGCTTCTGAGTAATTTAAAACTCAATCATGAAATTAATTTGATAAAATTTTAATTTGCATTTTGTGAATGAGGATGGCAGCAATTAATTATTTATTTTCTTGATTAAAGACTTTCGTGATCATTTTTCACTGTTTTTCCTGGAATTTTGACGAGGGGTTTTATGCAGACATTGAGGTAGATCGAAAATTCATGATTTGACCATGATTTTGTTCAGCAGAAAATTCTTTCAATTGCAATTAATTGTTTGGTTTTAGAGTCCATGAGTTTTTCATGGAAATTATTTGTTTACATTTTTAATTTGAATCTTAGTTATAGAAAATATTAAATTTTGTTGACTTTACATTCTAAAAACATGAGCGGGGTCTTCATAAAAATCTATTTTTTCCTTGATTGTCCTTGATATAAAAATTTCATGCTTCAATCTCTCCTCAGGTTGAAGCGAGAGCGAAAAATTTGCAATTAGATTAGAAAAAAGAGATAAATAAAAGTTGATCATTGTATCGCTCTGAGACACAACATTTTATTGGATTGCGATGAAGTCACGAATCAATACAAGGGTGAAAGCGTGTGTGAGATACATGAGGAATGTGACATGTGGTGTTTTCTAATATCGAAACCGAAGAGTGTCAACGAGAAAAATGCAATTGCATCACTCGGAAAAGAAGTCCTCAAGAAAAGTCTCAAGCTTCGAAATTTCTCATCAATTTTGAGATGGCGTCAGCTCGTATACGAATTGCGAATTGTCGATAAGTTCATTCAGTTCTACCTTTCATTTGTACGTGCCTTAATAATTCATGGATGCTTTGCTCCATTTCTCTCGCTTTGCTGATAGATTCATGCCATCAACGAAATCCACACTTGAATATTGATTTTGTTTCTTTTTCCTTCGACTCAAAACATTTTGTACTATTTCCATCATTTGAATTTAATAAAAAATTTATTTTTCATTATTCAACAAACTTTTATTTTCTTTATTGATTTCAAAGTGAAAAAAACTCAAATTCAATTTTACGAGTGCATCAGAGTCATAAAATATATATCTATGAGATTGCAAATTCGAATGATGGTGATCAAAGAGGATTGTAAGAGATTTTTATCTTTCAATCACCTGGTTTTATGATGCTGAATATGTTTTGATTGAAATATTCATAGATTGGCAGATAAAGAGGATTTTGGATGGTTTAAAATTGAATTTTTGAGAAATAATAAATTTTTATTTTAAACAACACTTTTTGGGAGTCAAAAGTTAAAGGGATTCATAAATAAAAAAAAAAACATAAAAAAATAAAAAAAAAAAAAATAACGAGTCTAGATCCGATAAAATTATAATCCTTGAAAATTTCATCCTTAGCATAAAAAGTTCATTGTTAGTTAATTAACTAACTAAATAAAAAAAACTTGATTCAAAAACATTCTAAACAATTTATACCAAGAATTTGTTCGATTAATTTTAACTAGTGCATGAAAATTTTAATTAATTTTAACAAGTCAAAAATTTTCTGGTTGTTCACCACCTAAAATTTTCCTTTATGAATTTCGATACTCAAAATTTAACGTTAATGAATTTTATATTTTAATCAACAAACAATCAAAGGCAAAATGTAAATGCATACAAACATTCTCGATTACAATTGAGCTTTGTGAGTCGATTTCAAATGAATTTTTTATAACGTTCAAACAGAGGAAAATGCATTAAATTTACCTTTGATGTTTACAAAATATTTTTCAATTGCTGTTTTAAAAACCTTTAATTAAAAATTATTTCTTAAAAATTAAAAATCAAAGATTTTATAATAAATTCCACAATAATAATCACGCAAAATCAACTGTCGCACAATCGTTTAAAAAAATTAGATGCATTCAATGTATTTTCTTCTCACAGCACCCGAATGTCCTCGCTTCATTCAAATTCATAGCGCAAGTTTTCTTCTTTTTCTTTTCTTTCCTCAATGAACAGAAAAACTTTAAACTCAGTCATTTTCTAGAGGATAAAACGAGCAGTAGCAGCAGAAAAAAAACTCGGAATGGTGGTGATGAGGTTAGGCTTTATTGAAATTGAATTGAGTCAGCAAAATTTCTATTACCTCCTACGGAGTGTGCAGAGGCACAAGTTCTAGAGAAGAAGAAAAAAGTTTACCCTTTTTTGCTCATATTTTCTTAATCAATGCTTTCACGTCGCTTCGACTATGATTATCAATATTTGATGCGAATATTCACCATTCCTCCGCTTAATTTCACATTCAAATTCATTTTATCAACTAGAGTGACAATGAGTAGAGAGTAAGAAATAGTAAAGTGGGTGGGACGGAAAATTATTCTTGCGGCGGAAAAGTTTTATTGAATTTAAAAATCTAAATATTCTAGTTTTCATTTATTTGCTTGAATTTTTAGAAAAAAAATTTTTGGTACTTTTAAAAATTTAGTACTTAAACTTTTAAGTACATAACGAATTTTATTTTAAAATTTTTACTGACAAAATAATTTGTCTAAATTTTAAAACAACTCAATAAAACCAGAAGTAAAAAAAGCCGGTGACGCTTTAAACTTTCAAAGCTTTTTCTTCCCCTTTTCCATCCTGTTATAGTTGTGCGAAAAGAAAAGAAGCCGAAACTTGTCACATAATAAATGGAATGGAAATCGAAATAAATGGGAAAAGTTTGTAAATATTCCTTTCATGCTCGAGATACCAACCGACGTTGTCGTCGACAAGAGCGAAGAATCGTATCAGAAAGTACAAAAAGAAAAAATTCATTCATTCTTCACCGGAGAGCTTTTTTTTGCTCTGCGAGTGTCGTTTCGGGTGCTTCTGCACACTTCTGGAACATTAAATTTTCAATAACAATGGAAATTGTCTCGCTTCTTTTTGTCATAAACAGCCACACACTCGCGAGTGTTTTCGAAATTTTTATTGCTCTTTTGCCCCTCTCTCGATATTGCACAACATAAATTTTGTCTCATTGCGGATTTATTATTCAGCCGAAAAAAAAGAAAAGAATAAATTCGTGAGAGAGCTCATAAAGTGCTAAAGAGAGTGAAAAGCATGAAAGTGGGGTAAATGAGACTTTGCGCATGGCGGTTTGATGCTGTACACCCGAAAATTTCACGAAGCTCAGAAGTCTCCAAAAGCCATCACCTATCGTGAAGGAGTCGAATGATTCGTGTCATTTGATTACCGTTGCCCGCTGCATGTAGTCAGTTTTCGTAGACAACTCGCGAGCGCGAAAAAATTAAAGTGAAACTCATAATTGGATATTCGATGGAGAAATTTACTCAGCTTGTAATGGAATAAATTAATTCTGGATAATAAAAAAAGAGCGGATTTATGTGAAGGAAGTAATTTTTACGGGGTGCCGCATCTGAAGAATGTAATAATTGTGGGAACTGAGAAAAAGTTTTTTGTGCACGAGAAAATAAAAAAGAGCGAAATAATAAGAAGAATTATTAAAGTGAGAAGAAAAAAGATAAAATGAAAAGTGAATGAATTAAGTTTGAGGAGGAAATTTTAACAAAATGGATTTAAAATTTTAGTCAAGTGTCTCTTCGTACTTTTGATCATGGATAATTTTAAGAATTAAAAATTAAATTTTTAAAAGTGAAAAACTTAAATATTTTTTTTTATAAGAAAAATTGAATTTTATAAAATTGAAATTTTTTGAATAATCGTCTGTCCCGGCATTTTAAAATTAATCGTTTATCCACTGAATATTTAAGTTCAGTCACTATTTAATTAAAAGTTTTTGGTGGATCCGAAAAAAATTCTAAATATTCACTTGTCATAGAAAATTAAAATTAAATGTTGAAGATTAATTAAATCTAAAGATAGCGAATGAAAGCGTTTAATGTAATGCAAAAACTGCAGTTAACTAGCTATAAAGAAAAACGAGCAAGTACTGATAGAAAATGGACCCAATAGGTTTATTTTGGATCCTAACAAACAGCACTTATCTAGGTGAGTTTATGGCAAAAGTTGGAATGTAAAAAATGAAAATTGAAGAGATGTAAAAGAATTACCGACAGTGAACGTAAAAAATTGTTCACATGGATCTTAACCAAAAGTTCGTGCCTAGGTGAATGTCATAAAAATAAATTTACTTGCTAAATTTATGGCCACACATAACACAAAGAATGAATTATTCAACCTTTGCCGTATGATGCGATCGTCCTTGTGGGAATTTTGAGTGATGCCTACAAATAACATTAAATTGTCGTGACTTTATTGCTCAACCATTTCCTCATTTTATTTACGTATCTTTGTCGAAAAAATAAATTGGATAAAAGTATTTTTTTCCTCTCCTCGAGGCATGAGGAAATTTTACTAAAAAATTTAACAAAAAGCTTTTTTTGTCGTGAAATTGTTTGAGAGTGAACTGTGAAAAAGTTTTAATGAGGTTCGTCCGAAAAAGATCAAAAAAATTGATTTTTTGGCAAAAAAGTGTTTGAAGCTTTTATTTATGCGAGCTTTAATCGAAAATTAATTTCGTTAAAAAAGTTTGTAAAGGGATTGAACTTTTTGAAGTAAATAATTGAAAGCTCTTTAAGAAAAATATAACAGAGTTTTTAATAAAATTATAAATTATTTAAATAATTTAATTAAAAGTCAAAAATAACTTATAATTTTGCAAAAAATTAATCTACAAAAAGTTTTTAATTTTCCAATAAAAGCTCTCTCAAAATTTTCCTCCCACTTCCAGCTCAAAATTCATCCCTGATTACATTGTCAAAAACTCTCAAAAAAGTTCCATTCAACCTCTTATCAAATTATCACTTGATACAGCAATACATTACGGAACGTGACAACTCTCTCAACTTGCACTCACAGTGAAAAGTTTCTTTTCGAAACAGACGGAAGAGGTTGTCACGTCTTAATCGTTATCCCCTAGTAAATTAAACGAATGACACAGAAAAATATTTTTAGAAAATTTTCACCTACAAATTTCGCAACCTGAAAATAACTTTCATATTTTTATTTATCTCAATCAAGTGTTGTGGAAATTTTATGATCCAATCATTGCACGAGAGTGGAAGACACTCAAACCATATCCTTTTGGTGGTGACGAACTGTTTTATGTCGACATTGGCAGATTATTAATGTGATCAATATCGAATGTCATAAAATTTTTCGTCAAGAGAAAATAAAATCCATGCTCAATGTACTAATGTTGCCATCATGACCGTCTTCTAGTTTTTTCTTCTATCGCACCTCACAAAGAAAGATACAAAAGAGAAAATCGAGATTTCTCTTCATCACGTTTAAATTTAAAACCGTACGTGATCTATTTATGTTAGTGGCTGTTGCCATGTCTATGCGAAGGACACAGAAAAAAAGAGAGAAAGCAAGTCAAGTGTGCTGATAACAGCACAAAAACTTTCCGTATAGTCGCTTTTGACACCACTCTCAATTCTGTGTGTGTGTGTGTGTGGTGTGATGATAATAGCAGTTCAAGCTACAGGACGAAGTGCAACATATTTTCTTTATCACATCGTGTGATGATCCCATAGACCCATAAAATGAACGGAGAGAACAAAAAACAGAGCGACGTGAATTTTTTATCTCATGCCCCAAAAAAGCCATTGCTGCAAGTTATGCTTATAAAATTTGAATGAGCGCTCTCTTACACATTCGAGCAGCGAGCGTAGGAGGACGAAATTGAAAATTATTGTTTTGCGCTTAAACTCAATGAGTTCGAGGAAAAAGCAATTGAAAGGAAAATGAGAAAAATAATGCGAACGTGTAGCGATGGAAAATTGAAATAAATTTTAAAATCAATTTGAATTTTAGAGATAACAAAATGGAAAAGTTGGGATTTTTTATGGAAATGTGGATTTTAGGGAGTTAAAAATTTTTTAAAAAAATATTTTTTTTAAAAAATTCAATAGGATTCAAGATTTTATTCCAAATATTTTATAAAATTTTCAAAATATATAAAAAATTGAAAAATTATTTTTAAAAAAATCATTCAAATTTTATTGCAAGCTTTTTTCCAAATATTTTTAATTTAAAGTTCACGACATGAAAAAGGCCCACAAAATGTAGAAACGGCATAACATGAAATTAAATTAAATGATCCCCGAGTAGGTTCCATCATATCAATTTCGCATGTACAAATGTTGAATGTCCCTTCCATTCGAGCAGTGATCCCCTCCTACAGGGATTTCTCCTCTCATAAAGCTCCAGATTATTATAATGTCTCAGTCATAAAAAACATGAATCTCATCCACCTCCCCATTTCTTTCACAGAAAGACATAACATTTTATGTTTCTCATATTCTACAACTTTTTAAAAAAATATCTAAATCTGATCCTGCCAGCATGCATAGAATAACGAAAACTCATCATCCTTTGAGAGTAAAATAAATGAACAAGGGAACTTTTTTTTAAACAAATGACGATAATCATTTAGAATGTGGTCAAGCTAGACTCATGCGGCACTTAAACTATAAGAATGTCCTTTTTTCATACGTACACGGAATGAGGTCGAAAATGTGCCTCCGTTTGCATAAAATCGCAATAAAATTCATCATAATTTATCTCATTCAAGTGACTACTTACCCGAAGCTCCCGACACTCGAATTTATATTGTGTACACACCAAGCAAGCAAGACAGACAGCAGGCAATTTAAGAGGATATGAAAAAGAAAATTATAAATTTCATTTCATAAATTATTTTCTCTTTTTACTATTAAGAGCTAAAATTCGAGAATGAGGATTGAGGGTGCACTAAAGAATTTATTTTGGGGTAATAGAAAAAATATAAATTAAATTATTTTTCTGTTGGGAGGACAAAAAAGGTCGGAATTACGTAAAATATTTTCATTATGGCTATAAAATTGTAATTGAAAGATATTAGCAAATATTTTTGTTGAGCTGAATTAAGTCGTAGAGCTTTCGTTAGAAAATTCTTAGAAATTTAAAAAAAAATAAGGTTCATAAAAATTCTTTCGAGTTGACGTAAATCTCAAAATCCTCCTTAGTAACTTTGAATTAGTCTAATCCGATGAACTCCCACTAAATTCTTCTCATCACCTTCTTCGAAAAAAAACTAAATTTGATTTTACGAAATTTTTCCGGCCTACATAAAAAAGGTTAACTCTTTCACCTCTTGCCGTTTAATGAAAAAAGATCAACGGAAGAAAATTACAAGTGGAGCAATTGGAAGGCGGAAGTGAAGGTAAACGGAATCAAGCTGTGAGAGATAAAGAAATAATAATAATTTAAGGAACTCCCTCCGGGTCTTAAACCTTTTTCTTCTCTCATCTTCCAGACAACGTTGAATGAAATCAATTTCCAACAAATTTAGCAAATCTTTCAGTTACATTCAAGTTTTATGCTTCTGTCATATGTGCTGAAGATGATTTTTTTTATTGAACATCCTTTCAATCCCTTCTCTCGACTGGTTGTGGTTGTATTTTATTCCACATAATGCTACACATAAAGAAGTTATCAGGCTTTATTTGGAGGAAAAAGCAAGAAAACTTTTCTTGCCTGCAAACATTTTTCTCTTTTAAGACTTTCACATATGCAAAGAGATTGATAACTTAAAGCTTTTAATCTTTCTCTTTTTCATCATGGAAATTTGTTCGAGTTTCATTCTAATCAGAGCTTTCATCGTAATTAAACTTTTCAACATATGAAAAATTCAAGAATTTTAAATATTTGCTTTTTATTTCATAATCTGACAAAAATCATGTTTTTCATGAAATTTGCTTGCAATTGATCTATTAGGGTGAAATATTAATTTTTTTCACAGAAATTGACGCCAACGGAAACTTTTTAAGGAAGGAAAATTAATAACAAAGTTTAAATTCTAAAATAATTACAAGTAAAATACCTTGTAAATTAAAAGTTAATTTCTTAGAATTTTAGTCGAGTACATGCAAGCATAAATTAATTATTCAAGACTCCGAAATTCCATCTATCTAATTTTTTTTCTTAGAAAATACCAAAATTATATTTAGCTTATCCACACTCAAACTTCCTCATCTACACATGTGACATCAAGAATATATTAAAGAAAATTATGAAACCTTTCACGCATATTCTGATTACTTCAGATTTCATTAGCAATTCAACAAGATTAATAAGACGAATATTAAGCTGAGGGAAAAAACGAGTAAAGTGTTTTAATGAGCTATGTGAAAAAGTTATTTCCTTTTTTCGAGCATATGCGAGTATAAATAGCAAGAAAAAAATTAGAAACGAGACAAGATGAATGAAACATTTTTATCTCTCTTCTCGTACACCATCATCATCGTGTAAATAAATCTGAATTAAGTTTGTTTTCTTTGAATTATTAAGTCTTCAAATATTATAAATTTTTCTTTAATTAAATTAGTGTTCTAACTTATTAACATTATGTGCACGATTCTCATGTGACTTGACACGAATAACAGCGAAACTTAATTAAAATAAATGGAAAATTTGTCAAATTTAAAAGCATAAAATCAAGAATTCACTTTTCCTGAGAGAAATAAATGTTTTTTTTCTGTTTAAAACTTTTAAATTAATGATTTCTATAATAACAAATTAAAACTTTTATTATTTTCGTCAGGGAGGGTTAAAAAAGGGTTGTTTTACTTTTTTACAAGGCCCGTCATTAAATTTTTAAGAGGAACTTTTCGGCGTGGGAAGTGATTTTAGCTGTTTTGGGTTATCCACAATTAAAATCAAGAATTTTTCAGCGAAGGGTGAATTTTAGGGATGAGATTTGAGCGAAGATTTAATTTTGCTTTTATTCGAATAAATTTAAATCCATTCAAATTTTATTTCCATAAAAATAATTAAGTCTGATTCAAATGCAAACAAAACTCTTCATAAAACTATCAAAAACATTTCAAGAACGGCATTAATGAAGAACAATGGAAAATTTATTAATGCCATGAAAATCCATCAACTATGTTTAATTTCAACTTATAATTTGGCGAATAAGAAAAAGATGAATTTTTTTTTGGTTAATGAAAAGCGATTTTCTTAATTATGGAGTTTTTGTGTTTACTCACTGAATCGTATACTTTGGTGAAAATGACTTGAGATTATAAATTCGGAGAATTTAAACGTTAATTTATAGCACACAAATTAATTTTAGAATTTTCAAAATTTCCATTTTTAATTTTTTTGAAAGATTTAAAACTTAAGAAATTTTCCAAATTAAGGTACATTTACCCTAAAACATTATACATTTTAATTTTATTAAGTGTCCACTTTATTCATCTATTTGTACTTTTGCTCAGCTGCTTCAGTGAAGATTAAGAATGCTAATAAATTTCATTTAAACTTTTTCCTTCTTGTTTTTCATTATTCTCTCGAGACACGAGTTCGTGTTGCCTATTTTATTTTTGTTGTTTAACCAAAATATTTCCCTTAAGAATGTCGCGAAGGCTTAGAAGCGACAGAAGAATTTTATTTTTAATAAACAAATTGAGCCGCCGCTGCATAATCAATTTTGCGAGAACATTTTAATAAAATTGTTTGCCACAACTTTCGTTCGCATCTACACGTGTAAGCATGTTGACTTTCAAGCGGATTCGAGTGGTTTTTACCTTAACATCAAAAAACTTCCTCAGTCATGTATGTTGATTTTGTTTTACGTTTCGCAAGAGTTTACTCAAGCGTGCAGCGGAGCAACCGCGACGAGAATGACTAGCGAAAACACACTCAACCCTCAACCCATAGGTTAATGTGAGAAGTTTTATGTATTAAAAATTAAACGCGAGATGTTTTTACGTAACATGAGTCGAATGAGAGTGCTTTCCATTTCCTCGTTTGCCGGCAAAAACAAGGCATTTAATAAAATGAGAGGTGGAGTACCAAAAAAACGCTGCTTTGAAATTTTTTTTTCGCTTTTTGAGGTTTTAAACAAAAATTGTTTTCTTACGTAAATTGAAAGAAAGTTCAAGGGATGGAAAATTAAATTAAATTAAAATTTTTAAAAATCCGTTAAATTTTTCTAAAAATTATTAAAAATAATTTAAATTCCACCAAAAGTGCGAAAAAAAACAAAAACACTTCCCACATCATTCTGCAATATCTTCACTTCATCCGTCTTCGGGCTAATTCACATCATCTCCTAAATGTTTCTCGCTCTTCAAAATTAATTTTAAGATATCACGTCATAAAAATGGCCGCAAACGAGTCCCTCGTGGCATCGCTGTGCGCATCACAATCATTCAATTAGCTCTCACGAAATATCTTGAAGCTTTTATTGTTGAGCATGTTTGAAAATTTTGTGTAGAAAGCGGGAAAAGTTTTTATTTTCTTACATAAATTGCCATGGGAATTTTTTCTGGTGTAACACTGAATTCCATTTAAAGTTTGATGGGAAAAATTTATGAAGAATTTTTTTTTGTTTTTCTTGCCAAAAATTATTTGAAGATAAAAGAATCGGCAGATAGTGAAACTTGGCAATATTGAAAGCTAATTTGAAGTCCAAACAAAAAAAAACTTAAAAGCACTAAATATTTCTTTTGTGTACGTTGTTTTCTTCTCATGTCGCTGATGCGGGCAAAAGATATGCTGGAAAGAAACGACAGCAGTTAATTTAAGAAAGAATATAGCGAAAAGTTTTTCTCCTTACACTTCACTTTTTATGATATTACTTATTTGTCGTAAACAAACAAAACAAAATAAATAGTGGCGGTAGACGGTGAGAAGGAGAGAAAAAAGATGAAAACATCGCTAGGCTTATAAAGAAGAAAATAATTTTATTTATTAGATTTTTTTTTGCTTCATGTTGATGAAAATTTATGATTTTAGTGAAGGAAAGATAAAAAATGAAGAAAATTTATTTGAGTTTTGTTGAATTTTGGAGTAAATTCACGCAAGTTTTCAAAGCCATCAAATATTTATATAAAAAATAATTCTCTCAAAAAACGCAAACACTAAAAATATTAAATTGCCTCACATCAATTATTTTTCCTCTTCTTAAAAATCACTGAAACAGAATTTATTATTTAAAAAAGCTCTCGTTGCAATTTCAAAGCTCCATAGAGATTTTCTTTGTATCATTTTCCTCGAAAATAAAATTTTCTTCTTCAAGGGGGTTAAAATGTGAATTGTGTGCTTATTTTGCTGCCGTATTATGATTTTAATCAAGCACTAAGGGAATAAACTTTGCTATGAGACGACTTTTTATTAGAGTGAAGGAGGAAAATAAATTTTCATCATTTTTTTTTCGCTGCTTGATGATCTCAATGACGAAGCAGCAGTGCAACAATGCGGAATAATACGAATCCAAGTCAACAAGTAATAAAATTATTGAAGATATAATTTATGAGAGATAGTCGAGCTGGAAAATGGTGGAAAAGTTTCTAACTGCTTCCATATTTGACAGTAATTATTCCTCTCTTTTTCTCTATTCTCCGCCCCTATTCAGGAATTGTGTTAAACTTCTTTGTTGTCGTATGAAAATTAAGTTTAGCTGATGTCTTCATCTAAGGGTGAAGTTTTTGAGGAATTTTCAAATAAACTAAAGAATTTGCCTCAGCATAAAAAACGGCAAACAAAAACTTTTCCTTCATACAAAATAAAATTTGCTAACAAATTGCTCTAGCAATGAAAAACAGGACGGAAATCAAGAAAAATCGGTGAAAAATTAGAGATTAATTTTTTTTTATGTTTGCAAATTTCTAAATAAAACCGTTTAAATTTTAAACCGTCCTGTTTTAGGAAAACATCCTAAACGCTTTTCTATTCGAAATTCCAAGAACAAAGTGGTAATGAAGATGTTTTATTGAAACTAAAAAAGAACAAAAGCAGATAAAATATTTACATAGCGCTCAAACAATTCGCAAAGCTCATTTAAGTTTTAGTCGGAAAACGATGACAAATGAAAAGTTTTTTATTTCTCTCTTAATCTCGCTTTTATATTTTAATAAAAGCGCGGAAGAATGAAAAATGCCAATTGATATCTACGACATGGCAAATTTATTTAAGTGACAGAGAAGAGAGAAAAATTCCAATTCGATTTTGTAGAGTGAAAGCTTATCCAATCAATCCAATTTTGTTCTTCTTCTCGCTCTTCAAAATATCTGCACACAAAAAATAGATAAATCTTAAAAGATACAAGAAGATTTTTTTGCTTTTTCTGAATTAGGTCAAAGGGAGGTGAACTCTGGTTAGTTCTAAAATTTAGTACAGAAAAAGCTTTTATTGAAATTTGTTTAAAAGTTTAATTTTCCAAATAACCTTTTCTACTTCACTCAAACATCCCTCGAAGAACAAAATTGAAATAAATAAGCTCAAATAACCGGGAATAAGGAAAAAACTGCTAAATTAAATTGAAGCAAGATGGAATCGACAACTTTTTCCATGTTGCAATTTCATCTCGTCTTTTTTTATAAGATTTTGGACTTGGTAGTCACTTAATAACTCATGGCAAAAAACTTCTGCTCTCGGGCATGGGAAAACTGCTTTTTCCGATAATTTCTTTCTTAGCTCTGAAATTCACTATATTTTTCAATATTCTCAGTTCTTTATCTTTCTTTTCCCTTTTTTTTGCTCACAACATTGTTCAATATATTTAGTCTCTAGGAGGTTCCTTCCGCAAAAAAATAAGTTTCTCCGTTGCTCGTTTTCCTCTTTTTTTGTGAGTGAAGTATAACACAATAAAATAAATGGATTTTTTAGTTTGGAGGCAAATTATCAAGCAAGAGCTTTATTATAGTGATTATTTAGTTTTTCTTTCTCTCTGCTCAATGCTGAAACAAGGGATGTGAAGTTAATTTTTTTTTAAATTAAAATTTTGGATGTTTAAAAAAATTGAATTTATAGTCAAGTGAGATTAAAAATTTAGCTGGATTAAAATTAATTTTTTTTAAAAAAATTTTAAAATTCAACTGTTTTTTAAAATTAATCACTTCACGTTTCAACCCTCGCATCTCGATTATTCGAGTATGTGTGGTGAACCTTCATGATGGAAAATAAATGTCTTACGGCGTCAGAGAATAAAAAGAAAAAGGATGCTGTTATCAATGATTTCAAACGACTCCCCATACGAATCTCAATTTCATTTAATGGTTAGACGAGAGTCTAGCGAAAAATACTCCTTTATTTATTATATTTTCTCCCCAATCACCGCCTATCTCACTGAGCAAATCAACATCAAATTCGATTTGATGAAAAAGAGCAATTTTTGCCTTCTTCAGTTGAAATAAATTTTTTTTTTTGTGCTCAAGTTTTTGATAAAGCGTTATAAAGCTGTCAACCTTTTTTCTCTCGAGGCCATGAGCGAACGATTCGCAGAAGAAAAGAAAAGAAAGTTCAGAAGAGAGAAAATGACATCTTAGCACATCTTTTTATTGTCTTTAAGTAAAAATTTCTCGCCTCGATATCGCTTCCGATGTGATTTATGACATTTCCGAATAGGCAGTGACTCTTGTTAGGGTGGAAATGAAAAAGTTTTGCACGCGTCTCGTCATTGAAATTTATAACTTTTGACATCCAAAAACGAGAAAATTTTGTAACACAATTACTGAAGAGTGAAAGGTCGCTTGAGAGAGATATTGAAAAGTTTTTGGCTCGAATTAATCAAGAACAAAAATGAGGGATTAGAAATGAAATTTTTTGAAAAGGTTTGATTGATTTTAAAGATTTTTAAATCCAAAAAATTCAAAATTTGAAATTTAAACTAAAATTATCAACTGTCCACACCTTGTCACTTTGACAATTACTTTGACCTCAAAATTCTTTTAAATTTCTTCGATCAAACTTTGTGACCCAAAGTCAAAACTTTCTTCTTTTTGTTGACGTTAAATTCTTTGAGCAAAGTTCCTCATGATTAATTTATAGAAATCTAGCCAAACTTTCTTCTTTCTTAGCTGTTCAATTTTATCTACTCGACCTCACTCAAACACGGAGATTCAACCAAAAAAATCTAATGAATGCTTTTGATCATTTCAACCTTGATGAAATTATTCAGAAGCCATCCACATGTCTTGAGTGTAGGCTGTAAAAGGACCAACTTTTTATTTCATTTTTTCAGAGTAAAAATTTGATTTAATTTCCAATTGAAATAATTTTTCATTAAAGCGAGCAGAGGCTGAATGAGAAAAAGGGAAAAGTTTCATTTATTGATGAGCATTTAAGCGTGAAGGATTTGCTGAATGTTGTGAAGTAACTAATTTGGATTTAAAATTGTTTCAGGGGATTAAGAAAGTTTTAAAGCTTTTGATTTTGTGGTGGATTTAGAGAAAATTAGTAAGTTGGAAATAACTTGTGTATTATGGATTTAATTCCATTAAAATAAAAAACGATTTTTTCCACGAGTTTTTTTATTACGATTTAGGACGATTTGATTAAATTAAATAATGAATTCTTGAATAAATTTCAAGCTATTTCCAAGAAATCATTCATTTGAAAATAAAAATTCCAGGTGCTTCGGAGAAAAAATTTTTTGGTCTAGAAAGTTCGGATGTTCTTCATAAAACAATTTCAAGGTTTTAGCAAGAATTTTTTCCTAGAATTTCGCTGCGTCTTAAAAATTATAAAGAAAAAACCGTTAAATTTAATTAATTTTAAATTCTTCTCAGAGTTTCAATAAAATTCTGTTGACGCTCTATTGACTTGAGGAAAGTGTCACTTCAGTGTGGGAAGGTACCTACACAATTCTCTGACTCACACTTTTTATCCAATGAACTTAAAAGCACATAAAAGAAAAAGAAAATCTTTTGTTGTGAATCCCTTTTCTTAGACAAGTTCTTCTCGTGTTTAGATGTGTTTAACAAGTTTAGTAAATAAAATTTCACTATCTGAAGATGTGAGCTTGACTTTTTCTTCGGCAACGGGAACATGCTAGAGAAACTTTTTCACTCTCGCATCCTCCATCAAAATAAAAAAAATACAAAATAACGCAAGCTGTTTTTATTTGCTCTCACTACAAAATGCTTCTGTCGTGACATGACAGAAATCAGAACTAAATGCTTTCCTCTTGTGAGCGCCAGAAAAGTTCTTCTATGCATTTCGAGGTTAGAGAATTTTCCGACTGTCATAAACAGACAGAGAGAATATGAGTGAGTCCATAAACACCCACAAAATGCTTCACAACAATATAACAATTTTGCGGCGGGGAATTAACGGAGCTTAACGAGCTGCAGGGAGATTTCCAAATGCGATTTCATCAGCGCCATAAATATCATAAAGAAAACCACATCATTTGTGCTATCGCCAAACTGCAATGGGAATATTTTAGGAGTTTCAATGCTGACATTTTGTATTTTTAACTAAATTACTTCCATGGAAGTTTAGAGTCATTAAATTGCGTGAAATTGAGTTGTTTTTTGTAGCGATTAAATTTAAATGCGTTTTTATAATCTAATTGGCAATTATTTGTTTTTGAAAATTAACTTTCCCTGGAATTTTATATCGTTTACAAAAAAATTATATTTATTTATTTCTCACTAAAAATTAGTTTAATTTTTGATTCAAATTAAAAATGAAAATTCAACTGAATTAAATTCAGAGATTTACGAATAAAACACGTTAAAATGTAAACAAATAAATTTTCACCATAAAAATCCTCTTTAATGCTGACAACATGCTCGCACACATTTTAATAAAATATTGTATCAAAATCCCCTTCTAGCTTAAAAGCTTCCTAAAGCTCAAAATAAATAATAACAAACTTGCGAATCATCCCTCATGCACTCGCGTGTGTGTATATTTACGATGGCCACTGGCTATGCATAGGAAAATTAAATTAAATATATAGAATGATGCGGTCGTCGAGCGCAAACAATTCGTTAATAATATCCATAAATTATAAGGCACAACAGCGATGAGAGATCATCGAACCGAATAGGCGGGCGGCATTGAATGAAAGTAGTGGAAAGTTCTCACATATATTTAAGCACAATAAAAAAATATGAAATAAACCTTCCGAGACGCAACTACACAGAGAAGCCTGGAGGCGTCATGAACGAAGATAAACTATGGCATTAACCATTGTTATCAATTTAATTTTTTATTTCTCCGTGATGGGATTTGACTCTAATGTGCGATATGAGGGATGACACTTATTTGCGAAAATCAGAAATGAGCAAGAAAATTTGTGCAATAAAACCGTCGCTCATCATTGAGTGAACAAAAGAGCTCTTCAACTGACAGTGAATGCTACATGACTGTAAAATGATTTATATTTTCGCGCTGCCAACTGTTTTTGTCCTCGGGTCTTGAAATGCTATTAAGCGTTTTAAATCATACGAGCTCACTAGGGTATTATATGCTAAATTCAATGTGAGCGATGTCAACTCCATAAAAGAGAGGCGTGAGAAATTTGCTTCGCATCATCATTCATGACTTGAATGATTTCTTTTTGTGCTGTTGTGTATCAGCACCTTCATCTTCGTTTTCTTTCTTTCATTTCGATAAAAATAACCCACAATTTCTTTTTATCTCGCATAAACATTTTTCTGTAGCAAACGAGCGTGAGAGTAATTTTTTCCATCAACCAAGCTCAATGTATACAGCACGCACCCGAAAGGCACAGTCGAAAGTAGTTCGAGGATCGACAGGAAGCGAGAAAAGACTCACAGTGTAATTTTATTTTCATTATTCACTTCATTTAACGCATAGAATGGGAGCATCACAGAAAAATATATACTTGAGGGAGATAAGCGAGGTCTGAAAGATGGGAATTGACATTTTTGCTTACAAAAATTTAAAAAAAAAATTTGAATAAAATTAACAAAATTAACCATTTGACTAAAAATGAACCAAAAAAATATTGAAAGCTTTTTGTCTTCAATAAAAGAACAAAATAAATCTCTGAAAAATCCTCCAAAGCTCCCGGAAAAAAATCACATTCAACAATCTTCACTAAAGACCTCGACCATTCAACGAGAGATCGTCAACATCGTTAGAAAACGAGAAAAATTACAAAGTAGAATTTCAGCTGCATTTATTCTGGCACGTTTCTCTCCCACAGTTGTTACTATGAGAAAGTATTTTGCAATCATTACTCGACATAAGTTGATTGCGTTTTCTTCTTCTTTCTCTGGAGCTTTTCACTATAACGATAATAGCAGTCGACCCTATTTTTGTTGTTGTACAAGTTTATGAATTTTTGCTCTCGCACTTCCTTTTACATCCCTGCTGATAGAGAATGGAAATGAGGCGGCAATAAAGAAAGCATTACCATAATAATATTTAGGCACCTCTAAACGGTTCTGACAGTCAGTGGAAGGGAGATGGAGAAATTCTTATCACCATAACCGCCTCGCAACGAGAGGAAATTTTTTTTAGAATTTCTCACAAATTTAAAATAATTATAATCATCAAGATAATCCAGAGGTTTCGAGTAATTATCCACCTCGAGAGAATTCTCTACCATGAAATGATTAAAATTTCTCTCTTACTCTCGCTTTTATCGCTATGTGCTTGAAGCTATGAAAAAGTTAACATACTATAACGAGTGGTAGTTTGGTTTATGAAAACGAAAATCTCCATGAAATTATAATTTTTCAAATCTGAGGAAATGATGAAACTTTGTCGCGAGATTTTATCCGAGTGAGATGAAAAATTTATGCAGGAAAAATTGTCAAAAATAATTTAAGGTTGAACAGACGAAAAATTACGAAGAAGACTCAAAAGTTTAGCAATTAAAAATTCAAATTTGTTGAATAATTTTTATGTCAAGACTGGCCATAAAATCATCTCGTAAACGATGCCAATACCCTGCAAGCGTTGCCTTTAAAAACAATCAAACCGAAACCCAAAGAAGCATGATCGACAAAAATGGGTGTTGGTCACGCAAAGTGTGGATTATTTCACGGAAAAATCCGCGAAATAATCCACACTTTTCCATAGAATTCTATGAAAAAATCCGCAAAATTTTAAATTGACGGAAAAATCCACAGACAAAAATCAAGGATATGCATGGAATTTAAAATAAGGAGTTTCCAAGAACAAAAATCTTGAATTTCGCGGAATTTTTAAGGCACGGAAAATTACAACAAAAATCACGGATTTCATGGAATTTAAAATTCGGAATTTTTTATAGAGTTTTTATTTTTCAAAAATCAGGTAGTATCACTAAGTTATATACTAAATGATTTAGTGATATTTCAATTGTTAGAAAAATTAAAATTATTTCTTAATAAAACTTTTTTAAAAGTTAAAGATAATTTAAAAGAAGTTCTATCATCACTCTTATCTTTCCGGCACTGTTATACTTAATAACCATCCGACTGAGCTATCTAACGATAAGCGAAGCGCGATCGTTAGGTTAGTGAGGGAGTGAACTGTATGAGGTTCCGGGGCCCTTGGGGGCCGGACGCGATTAACACAGGAGGGGTTTGGGGGGCCTGGACGCCCCTCCAAAATGATCATATTGATTCCATTAATCAAAGTACTTAGTCAATCAAATCACTTTCCTATATTTCTCAAAACTAATTTTCTCAAACGATTTCCCTTTTACAAAAAGTTTTATTTAGGGATTAATTTTTGAAATGTCGCAAAATCATTTATTATATGAACTTAGTGATACTACCTGATTTTTGACATAAAAAAACTCTATAAAAAATTCCTCAGATTTTAAATTCCATGCAAATCCGTGGATTTTGTCCGTGGATTTTTACGTGCACTCTGAAATTCCGCGAAATTCCAAGGATTTTTGTTCTATGAAAACTCCATGGATTTTAAATTCCATGCAAATCCTTGGATTTTTGTCTGTGGATTTTTCCGTGTACTTTGAAATTTCGCGGATTTTTCCGAAGAAATCCAAGGATTTATCTGTGAATTTCTCCATGAAAAATTCCATAGAATTCTATGAAAAAATCCACACTTTGCGTGACCTATAATCGACAAAAATTTCTAAATTGACATCAGCTTGAGTGAAAAAAGGAAGCTGGATGGAAATGAGAAAATTACATCATCATTCCGGCATTTTTAAAGAATATAAAATAAAATCGAAAGAAAATAGGAAGGTCACGAAATAGAGCGGAAGAAAATGGAAAGGATGGAAATAAAAAGATGAACACAAATAAATGTGGTGATAAATAAAAGTGTCTGCTTTTGTAGATACTGATGGAGTTTTATTTCCAGTGAAAGTAAAACTTGGAAATTTCAAAATATTTCAAAATTAATTTTAAACTAATTAATTATTTCTAATTGACACCATAAAAATTAAGAACCATCCATTAAGTTGAATTTATAAAATTTTTAGTATTTAAAAAGGTCAAAGACATTTATCCCAATCAACAGTTTCTCTCCCTTGACGAAACCCTTTTTTCTCCGCATTTCAATTCGCAATAAACTTTTTCCTTTTTTTAAGGAAAGTCGTTCATCTTAAGAAAACCATTTGTCAGGAGTTTTAAATTGATTTCCGTCTAAAGTGAAGTCCAGTAATGTTAGAAAAATTACTTTTACACTTTAATATCCGAAATGGAGAAAAATTTCACCCCAAAAAATGTTCAAGAGACATTTTTCAATGTCGAATTTAGTGAAAATCGCATGGGAATGATGAGTGCGATCAATCGATGATGAACATTAGCAATGAAAAAGAAGTCGAGTACGCTTAGGAATTTTTTATGAAGAAAATAAATTTTCATGAGTCTGCGAGAAACTTCGAGGAATTTAATCTGGCAATTAAAATGAGATTTCATCGGCTCGAGAAATTACGCACCTAAAATGACTTTCTGGCAGGTGGAAGGTCAGAGAAATCTCTTCATTCAAAGGTGCCAAACGTGCTCTTTTAACGGCCACGTGTAAATTAAAAATTTATAAAAATATCAAAGAAGGACGTCATAACGAATGAAATTTTTCCCTCGACAGACATTCGAGGAATGCAAAAATATGAGCTGAATTTTTATGATGAGAAAAATTCACTATAAAAAATGTTATAAAATATTTTATTTCTTAAAAATGAAAGACACTTTTTAAATAAATTAAAACTTTAAATTTTCAATTTATAACGGTTAAAAACTCATTTAAAACTCACTTTACTCAAGATGCTTCACAGACAACTTTTTTCGATAAAATTTTCAAATCAGCATAAAATTAGCTCAAAAACTATTCAAAGTGAAAAACTTTCAAGCACTCAATTGCAGCACACACACCATTTTTAAAAACAATTTTAACAAAGTCATGTTCGTCGATGTAAAAGTTTATCGATTAGCTCTCTATCGAGAACGTCGAGTGGAGAAACTTTTTCATAAAGAATGAAGATTAAATCTGAGAGTCAATATCGAGGAACTTCAAAGTCTATTTAGACACATATTTTACAGTAAATAACGAGGAAAAGGCAAAAGAAGCATGAGAGGATAATAAACGACTTTGATTTCAATCTTGCAACTCCCATAAGATAGAAATTTATCGATGTATTTTAAAAAAGAGAGGAAAAATTTTATTTTAGAGTTTCTTTGGGGGTTGAGAGATATTTTATGTTGGAATTATTTTAAATCTCTCTGAAAAGATTTCTAACTGTGTCAAAAGCTCCCTCAAAATAAGCCTTTAACATGATATCTTGTTACCCACTTAATCCACACTAAAATTAACTTTTAGTGATGCAGGAAAGAAGCGTTCAAGTGCAGCACAAGAACCGAAAGCTGTTTTGGTAAATGGAGCACGAGAAAATTTCGTAAACACTTAAACTAGATTTATATTTTTTTCTTACGCTTACGATCTTAAATATTTGCTTTCGTGTATCATTTTGCCAAGCGTGTGTACACACAACATCACTGCCGAGAGATAAGGAAGGAAGGATGAAAGTATCATCATATGTATGTTCTCGGTCTCAAAAGACACGCACAGTGTTTTTTTCGGTGTATATGAATTTTCCGCGCTCACAATTTCTTCCGCTGTGCGTTGAGATATTTATGTTGTGGAGATAAATGTTGGGAAATTCTTAGTAAAAATTTGATGGCATGAGTAAAAAGTGCAATGAATATTTATAAAAACTTAAATAAATTTTTACGGTTTTCACAAATTTTTGTAACTCATATTTTCAAACCTCATCTGATTTCTACTTTAACCAACTCAAATTATAACACACAAACATCCACACCAGAAGCTGCTATGACTCCGATTTCTTTCACCCAACCAGATATTCTTGCTGGTTTTTAGTGCTACAATCCATTGTGTTTGTGTGCCAAATATCTGATTTATGGGTCTCTGAAGAGGATCATCATCATATAGATCAATTGAAATATAATCCTATTACCGCTCGATGTGAGAGAGAGCATGTTGTATATGCCTCAATTCTGTATTTAAAACCTCCCTCTCGCATATGCCATCTATAAATTTGGAAAATAATTTTCGAACGTAAACACATTTTAACATTCTGAGTGTAATTTATTGCTTCTCCAAAAAGCAGGATAATTTAATGTCGGAAGTTAAATCATACTCGAAGGTTAATGAAGCGATTTTGTAGAGGTGGAAATTCATCATGCATAAATGATATGGTCTTAAGCTTTATACGATAAACAGGGAAAGGCTTTCAATGTAAAATTAATTAATATCGAGAGGGGAAATGATTACACGTGAGCTGAGTGTGTGCAGCATAAAATTAATTAAACTTATATCACATAAAGTCTTTTTAACGATCGCTTTCATAACCTGTGGGATGTAATACGTAATTCCGATGATTGTAATGAGAAGAAAATTTAGAAAAAGATACTAAAAAAGTAATTATCAAAAAAAAGCGAAAAAAACTTAATTTTAAAATTTAAAAGTACGTTAGAAAAATTAATAAATTAGTCCATGAAATTTTCTTTTTTCTTAATTCACTTTCAATTAAACGAAAATTAATTTATTTCTGTGTCCTAATTGTTTACGTTCTCAACCGTAGATTTTAATTATGAAAATTCCTCGTCCTGTTCCTCATTTACAAACATCCTCGCTATGGTTCAAATAAATATCACATTTAATTCTATTATTATGCCAAACATGAACATATCTAATATCGTTTATTTACACATTTATCCAAAGGGAGTGAGAGTGGTAACGCAATAACACTCTAAAGATATATGCCTGAGAGCAAATTTTACCTCATTCACTATACCATCGAAAGAGCTCGAAAAGAAATTCAATTCACGAGGAAAATATTTTTTTATTCTTCCGTGCTTTTGCCACGCTACGAACTACAGCGTACTGCAGATACACATATTTCTCCCTGTGTAGCATAAAAGAATTCAATTTATCATCCTTAAAGCTTCGTTTAATCGCTCTAACGCTCGAAGATGTATAAACATAAACATTTTCACACGACATGCACTCACTGAGCATGAAAGCGAGTTTCTGAAAGATGATATTAAAGTTGACTGATGAAATTACGATGAACTTTGTCTCCTTTCAAAATTATCCGGTTAGATGATGTTTGGGCGATGCAAATAATAATAAACCAATCAATCAATTTTGAGAAGTGCTTTGGGAGGTTAATTAATATTGTCATAGTGAGGTTGTTAAGTGGTTTTCATTGAGTAATTAAATTTGCTATTGAGGTGTAGACATATTCTTGAAAAAGTGCGTGGTTGATAAAAAAAATGTTGACCAACTTTGCCGACAGAGCTCAGAGTAAATTTTCAAGGGGTGTGGAAGAATGCCAAAAAACAATAATTAAAATCTCAATTAAGAAAAACCATAAAAAATGTTTCCTCTTTGAAAGGTTTATAGAAATAAATAACATCTGCTTAAATGCTGCAGTACTTTATCACTACAAAGGGTTTTTAAAATTCCTTCTACAATAAATTCATGGCAATTTTTAAAATTCCTCAACAAACGAAAATTACTTCTGAAAGAATTAGCTTGAAGAAGAAATTTCAAACACGCAAACTTCTTAAAAGCATTTTTTTGCTGGTTTCACTTTCTCAAATGAAAGCTTCTCTCTAACCACATCTACCTCTAAGGCTTCACAAATCCTTCTTTAAGTTTAAATTTAAAGGCTGCCAGCATAACAAACCATGTCTGCATTGAGAACTTTTCTCATACCAAAGTTAGATTAGATTTAATTGAATTCACACATTTCGTGTCTTTGCAACAATAAATGATAATGAGATGCGATGTGATGCGAGAGAAACGGAAATTTTTTCACGCGCAAATTTCCCGGCTAAAATTAAATTTTTACACAAGCATAATTTGAGGAACGTAGGTGAAAAAAATTGTGTGAAAATTTCAACGCCACGTTAAATCACATTAATTTACATCTGGAGCGAAAAGTGCAGGAAGATTTGTTGTGTAAGCACGCCTAATTTAATTCTCATTGAAAGCGTGCCACTTGAATACGAAATTATTTTATATGAAAATTTTCCATCTTATTGTGTTTTGTGTGAAGAAAATAAAGATGTTGCTTTTCATGTGAGGTATCGAGGTCTGAAATGGAAATGAAATAATTTTAATTCTGTAACAATTTAAAAATTTGTTTACATTTAATATCTACAAAAAAACTTTTTTTACATTTTAAAAAATTTTAAATTCAACTTTTCAGCCCTTAAATTTATTTCAAGTTGATTTTCTTAGACAACCGACACAAGAAATTGTAATTTCGACCTAAATAAAGACAGAAAGGCGTGCCTTTAAGGAAGGGAATTGAATTAAGTTTTCCAGCTGACTATGAATTGATATTTTAATTGAATTACTGGCAGAAAATCAGCCAGACATTCTCATTCACACAATATATTTTGTGGTAAAGACGCAAAAGTTATGGGTCGAGATGATGGTAGACACTAAACATTGGCAAATCTTCTTCCTCTTTTTGCCTCCCTACTGCAATAATTAAGGACTCAATTATGGAAACAGATGAGGTTCGCAAAATGCACGATGAAAACCACAAGGGCAATTTGCATTCAGAATACTTTTTCATGCTGTGAGTCAAAATTGCTAGAGAACTATAATTTAGGGGTTCGCACACAACTATTTTTCTTTCTCGTTTTCATCTGAATGCAAATTCATTAGCATCCAGCACATTTCAGAATTTTAAATTGAAATTTAACAATTCACACATTCGCACACCAAAAAAAGAGAGAACTGAAAAAGTTGTTTTTCATCTCAACTTTCTCATTCTAACTCCATGGGGTTATTTTTCAATGCACAGTCTCAAAGGACAATTTGTGTTCAATTTGCCAAAAGTGTGAGCGCACTAAAAAAAGGAAAAAAGGTGAAAATTTTATGTATTTTAGACTAAAAAAGAAGTGACGATAACAGAGTTGACAAATATAAAAAAGTTTGGAAACTTTTGAGGCACTTTAGATGATGGTTTGAATCATCATAGAAAATTGAATTATCGTTAGGAAAAAGAAATTTGAAAATTCTGCATTATTTTATAAAATTGTGTAAAAATTCAGAAAATTTTATAATTTTTGCAACTAGGGAAATTTAAATTGTGGACGTTAAGTAAAAATTTCATATCCAGTAAAAATTTATCGAAAACTAAATTCATAAAATCAACCCTGTTTCAACATTAAAGCAAATTGAGTCAAACGAGCCTTTGTGATGTGGAAAACAAGTGAAATGTAACATGATGAATTGTTCGGCATTAAATATTTACCTCTGGTATTTTCTGCCTTTCTTTCCGGAACAAATATTCACTGTATTGGCAACCGTAAATTGCATCACGTTTCCTAAATTCACGGAAGGTGATGAAATTCTTGTTCCTGATGATTTGGCAGAATTATGTGTGATGCCTCACTTGAGATTAAAACGAACTTGAAATTGATGATTTTAATCATAATTAGGAAGAGCGATGAATGACGAAAAAAACATAAAGTCACGAAACAGCGAGCCATCCCAAGAAAAAAAATTGAGGGAGTGAGAAACATTTTCTACATGACAGATTTCGGCGTAATTAAGCATCTGCTGTGCAAGCGAGCAGGCAAAAAAGGATCGGGCAAAAATTTGTCACCAATTTGCATAAATGTCTGTTACTGCTGTGTCCATTTCAAAATTTACATACACACGAAGCAACTTATTTAAATGTACATTTTGGCCAATCATAATTCACAATTCAAAACAGATATGAAATTTATATAAATTTTTTGACATGAAACATGGATCGGAAATTATTAATATTTAGAGTTGAAATGGGACTTAAAATGGAGGGTTTACCCTAAAAGCACAAATACTTTTTTGCAATTTGGTTAGAAAATTTCAACTAAAAATTATTGAATTTTTTAGAAATATTTTTTGACTAAACACATTTTTAAAATATTATTTTAGGCTATTGTACTTTAAAAAATTTATAATAGTTCGACTATGTGTGCCACAAGGGAAAAGCTTTTGAAAGCTCCTTAGCAACTTTGCTTTAAATTTATTTATTTGAGCGCATGAAAGCAAGTGTTATGTTTGATGAAAATATTTTTCCAGTTTATGCAAATAAATTTCTGACATTCAATCATTTTTGCATATCAACAAACAACGTCACAACAAAATTCAATCGGTTGAGAAAACTGCTTTCAATATACATCCAATTAATCTTAATTCATTTCTCGGGAGAGAAAGATAATCACCATGAGAGGCAAATTGTAATTTTATTCAAGCTTGTAATTAACGGATAAAAATGAGCAACAAAAAATTGTGGAATTCTCTTGAAAGATTCGTGTATGTCTTTACCAGCCCACATCATTTGCCTTTTTCTTCCCATTCCGACCTTAATTTGTAAATTTTCCTCCTAATTGATGATTTCTTTACCGCTTATTCTCTTCACTGTTCGGTTTTCTTATCAGCACGAGCAGGCATGCATGTTCCTGCCATGCTTCGGGATTAATTACACTCAACACCGAAAATTAATCGAATATATGTGGCTGCGATGGAGAGTGGGGTCTGAGGTTGCTGTTTGAGAGAAAATTAATTTGTTATGCTGCCAAAGTCAAACTTATGAAAAAGTTATTTTCGATGAATTAATAATTAGTTAGTCCGAAATGTTTGCTAGTGAGTGGCATGTAATCGCATTACACCATATTTTAGTGACAACTTTTAATGACTCTTTTATAATCTCCTTTTTTGCTAATTAACTAAATGCTAATTTTTGACTTTTTGCTAGTTTGAGTGGGATGAAATTCATTGTGACAAATTTGAGATTACATTTGAAAAATTTATGATGCGGATAATGATAAAATTTTTGTTAGATTATGAAAATTAAGGGAAAAATATTAAATATTTTAAAAGTGTCTAATAAATTTTTAAAATAAAATTTGCGAGCACAAAAATTTTTTTCATACCCAAATTATCTTCAGCTCATGAATCATGATTGTCATCTATCATGATATTCTAATTAACGTGGGATTAAATTTTTTGTCTCAAAAGCTATTTAAATTTTTCACTCACTCTCGCATGCATTATAAAAAAAAGTTTTAAACGCTTTTTCCATCAAATTACGGATTTAACTTTTTACTACAAAAAAAGAGAAGAGAAGCAAGAGAATTATAAAAGAAAAGATTAAAATGTAATTTGCTTTATTCTGTATGAGCTTTAATGGATGCGCTATTAAATGTCATTATTATGTCCTTAATATGAATTTTATTCACATTTAGTGTTCTCTCTTTGAGAGTCATGACAATAATTTTTTACTGCTCGCTTCATTAAAATGAAAAGAAAAATTCTGATGAACTTTCTGAAGCTTCGTTATGAAAATTTCAGAATTAATTAACATTTTCCATGGGGGGATGCTATAGAGGTCGAGGTAAACTTCATAAAGGACACTCGGTATTGTTTGATCAAGAGCTTTATGGATCACACACACCGCAGTGTCCCAAACAACTTTTTCATGCTGTTAGGGATTTAAAATTTTCCTATTAATACTTTAATCACATTGTTTTTGTAACACACTGACTTACATTGTCAATCCGTATTGCCACCCTAACCGCATGTTTAGTTTGCAAATCTGTCAGTTTTGAAGCTTCACCGCATAATCTTTAAATCACACAATTTCACGCTGTAATTAAAGCTTAGAGAGAAATTCAGGCCAAACCATAAAATGACAATAATCATGACATGAGTAAAATTGTACAAAATTTAACGAGAAAAAATGACCAAGGATTACTCACAAGTTTATTTTTATTATTCCAACAAACAAAGTATTCTCAAGCATAAGAAAATTGACAGAACGAAGAAGCTTTTCGCATATTTGCTTTCTCCTTTATCCATCTTTAATCCCTCAAACATTGGATCGCATATAACCGAAATGACTTTTCGATTTTTCTCCTTCGCTTATCTTTTGGGCTTTGAGTTTACTGTTGTCCTATGGCAACAACATTTGTATCGAATGGCAAATTAGACGTCAAATAAACATCTAACAAGACTAAATGTTGTACCTTAAGAGGATATTCTTGAAACGTCTTGGCGAGGTCTCAAAATATTTAAAAGATTAAATAAATTAAAAGTTGGTATCGGGTGCGAAACTTTTGTAATTTTCATTTAATTTTGTCAACTCTTACTCAAAAATTCCCACGAGCGCGAGCTTTTAATCCGAAGAAGATAAAAGTTCGAAAAAGCTCATGAACTTTCTGACCCTGATATTGATTTCTCTCGATACTTTCTAAGAAGACAGGAAAATTTTAAATCCCTCTTGAGCTTTGCGAGGAAGAAGTGACAGAAGTAATCAAAGTTTTCTCCATCAAATTCGATCTTAATAAAAACATTTTCTAATTAAAAAGTTTTATTATACCATAAAATAAATCCTTGTTGGCAAGACTGAAGAGGAATGAAAGTTATTTTAATGAAATTGTTTCCTATCAAATTCACATTTCGATGTCATATTTTAAGACTTGTAGATGAAGGCATGCAAGAAGAAAATTCCTTTATTCTTGTGAAATCTTTCCCAACCCATGATACACCCACCACAATAACATTTGTGTTGACAATCTATTTCCGCATTATATTAAAATTGCAAATTTAAGTGGAAAATTTCAGTATTGAAGAATCAAATTTTGTTCTTTTAACGTTTAACGAGAGAAAAGATATCAAAGTGTGTGCTTGAACATGAGAATCACTTCAAAGATTTCTTATAATGAATTGCTTTGGCCTTTTTTTAATTTATTGACATTTAAAGCAATATGAGCGATAAATGTTAAGCAAATCCTACGAAAATGAAAACTGCGTAAAAAACTCGAGGGTTGGAATATTTAAACTTTAAAATGTTTTTTTAAAAAAATAATTTGTTTTATTTTAAAGATGAAAAAATTTAACGGTTTTTTATAAGAACAAAAAATCCATTAAGCTCTATAGGAAAAAACATTAATCTTAAGATTTGAAAGTTTAATCATAAGATTTAAAAATTAATCGTAAGATTTAAAAAACATCATCAAGATTTAAAATTTATTTAATCCTGAAGATTTCAATCTGAAACAACAATTAAACACTCCTTGAGTCATTTTTCAAAGACAAATCTTTTACAAAAGCTCTTTTACAACATCAAAAAATTGACAGTTAAATTTCCTCAGATTCAGGCTGAAACTGAAATTTCAGAAGTCGACATTCAACAAGAAACAATTTCCATATTTTGTAAAAGTGAGACGCAAAACTCAAAAAGCGTTTCATTTCAATCCATTTCTCCTAATTCTGTTGTTGGTGACATGGAAACCAAACACAAAATTATGTTAGCAGTTGATACACAATTAAGTTTCACAATTTAATTACAAATTCGCAGCGGAAAATTAGAAAACGCAGCTCGGTGTACTCAATAAGTCCTTTTTGTGGAATTTTCGCAACAATTGAATTGAACAACATGCAGCATTGACAGCAATTCGAATGATGTTTTAAAACTGCTAAAATATCTCGACGCTCCTCTCGCGTATCGCCATAATTTATGTTATGTCCGTTGTGAATTTTCCTCGAGCCTTCCACATGCATACATACACACATTGTTGTCAGTATTTGGAGAAAATTTATTTTTTAATAACCCACTCGATATCGCTCCCACTCGAGCACAAATCGACACATTCGTTATCCACTTTTAAAATATATTATTGATATTTTTCCGATCGTCCGGGTTCACCCCAATTTCCCGTCCATTATTTACCGCTTGGTTCGATACATATCGGAAGCTGAAGCGACATGCGAGAAATGCAATTGAAAAAATTTAACAACTTTATCGCCGAATTTTTCAATCCAACCAACGACGCTTCCTCTTTTGCTCGGCGCTGATAACAATTTTTCAGCGAATATAATCTAAATTGATTTTGGTGAAGCGAGCACGCATCGAAATTTCGTATGAATGAAATTGAGATTTTTTCTGCCAACGGCAGCAGTGAACAATCACTTCCGACTCGACTCGCTTCTCTATTCGGATAGAGATATGACAGTGTTTTAATTGATTTATCGAAAGGTTGTTGCAACTCGATGATCGGAAAATTGTGGATTTGTTTGCAAGAAATAAAACTAAGTTAGGCATGAGATTTGAAAGTTTTATGAACGTTAAAAACATTAATTTGTAATTTATAGTTTTAACGGTTTTTTATTGGAATTGTTTTGCAGTAAATTTAGGATTTAAAAAAAGTCTTCTTCTATTCACTCATGTAATAAGCTTTAAAATGTAGTTTTTAATACATCATAAAACTCGCTTTTAAGACTTTGCTTCTGCAGATAACATAGAATTCGATTTTACAGCCCACAGCAGTGAATACGTGGAGATGAAAAGCTGTTAATTGGCAGCCATAAAAAGCTCTTTTTTATTACTCTTAATTCACATCAATTGCCCTGATTTTTATTGGCACTCCGTGTATGACTTTTTCCTTCCTACTCCACCTACTTTTTTTCCGCTGTGTGTTCGCATGAGAATTGATAATGGAGAAAATCATAAATTACGAGAAAGTTGGATGACTTTTTTTCTCTCTGCCATATCTTTGCAGCTCCAACATTTTCTCGGATGAATGACTTTTGACCACGGCAAAATGTTAATGTTCATCCTCTAGACCCCTTTTGTTTCTGCATCATAATCACTGCTGTTTCTGACAATTTTTGTGTTGCATTCTTCTCGAAGCTCTTTTGTGCTTCCGCTCATCACGAAAATGGCAACAGTGAAATAATTTTCATCCCTTTTTTTCTGTTTCATTTCTCAACTCTCGCTCTTTTGTCATGCAAACAACGACGAGCGACAGAGGAAAATAACCAATTGGTTGAAGAGAATTGTGCGGCGGTTGTGATTTGAATAAGCCAGACTGGAGCCGGGATTCAAATGAAAAGAAATGAAAGTTTTTCTGTTTTTCTACAAATGTCAATTTTTTTTATCCCATGCGAGTGACAAAATAGCGGAAGATTCTTAATTTATTATCGCATAATGTTATTACGTATAATCAATTTTTCATCGTGATGGTTATTGAAGTCAGAGATGAGATCATTTCTCTGACGATTTATCTCAATGACTTAAAGCGTCACAACTTTAATGCAAAATCACAGACGGAAGAATTTCACAATAACACAATCGCACTATAAAACACCCCCAAAAATGTCGTAAACAGAGTCGTTGAACTACTTCCGTATCATTAAAATACAAACGCTCAATTAAGCATGAATTCTGAAATTTAATGTGAAAACACTTTAAATTAAAAAGCCACAACAATTTCACTTAATTAATTTTTAATGGAATGTAAAACTGAATATGAGAAATTCCTCGAAAGTTTTAAGCTATCGTTACTCAGAGCGGAAGAGATCTATCAAAAAAGTATCAAGAGAGAATTGTGAGCGCGTCTTTAAAATCAGCTTAAAATTTTTCGAAAGAGATTTTAAGTCAAGAGGTGCAAATATTTTTTATGTGTGTGTTTGTAAATTTTAAGTTTAAGATTTAATTTTTTTAAAAAAAACTCAAGTCCACATTTTAACTTTCTAGCATTTTTAAAAAAAAAATATTTTTCATCTCTAACTTCACAACCCTCGATGTAAATTCATCTTTTTCACCCAAAGATTTAAAGGAGCTCCTAGAGAATCACTTCGAAATGTATCACGATGCATGAATCACAAAGTTGTGCATGACAAACTTTCTCACTCGTCTCTTTTCCTGCATGTGAAATAAAGCAACTGAATGAAGAAATGTGCAGCAAACGAGTGCCGCAAGCAATGCAATTTTATTTATCTTTTCTCGCTTCTATTTTTTTCGGTTAAAAAAGCCATAAACACAATGGCTGTTGTAAATTGCAGCTACTCTGGACGTACAAAATTTGTCACACAGCATAACGAAGGAAAAAAAATGATTTTGTGGTCGTGCAGTGTTTGTAAAACACTTTCAACAAAAGCTATTGCAATTTCATGCTCGCTTCCACCCATTTTTAGTGTATCCTAATACTGTGCTCTGTACAATGTCTACAATGTATCTGTTCACTTTTCATGTCGCTCATTCTCCTCCTAATGGATTTTCCATTGCCATGAGCAACATTCACTAATTAAAATTCTCTTCATTGAGCCATAGAACAGTGCTTGCTTGTGTAATTCTTGAATTGCCCTTAAGGCCATCTTCTTGAGTGTACTCAAAAAATTCTTTTCTCGCGGCGAGAAAAACAGTCATTATAACTTCACTCGAAATATGTTCAACATTTTTTTGGCTGTAAATTTAATTTAAATAAAAGCAAATATTTTAATTTCAATGAAATTTTTCTGTTGAAATAAAGTTGTAAAGAGCTCCTTTGTAATGCATTAAAATCATTTACTTTTTATCTGTAACTGCTTTACATAAAAACTTTTAAAAAAGATTTTTACAGCGAAAACTTTTTTCTGCAATGTAAATGAACAGAAAGTTGTGCTGTGAAAAATTCTATTTAATTAAGAATTTTAAAGTGAGTTCAAATTGTGATTGTAAAAATTGTATGAGAACTGGGTTATAAAAGAAGATATCAGAATTTTTGAAATGAGTTAAGTTTGAAAGTTTTTGTTGAAATATATTAAAATTAAATTAAATACCGTAAAAAATATAGGAAAAGAAATTTAATAAATTTTCCTTTAAATCAATTTAAATCCCATCCCTCAAGAGTCAAACCCCATGTTCTCAAAAGCACTCATAATCCCTTTATCACTTACAACTTGCTCTAACCTCAATACCACAAGTCGACGGTCGTCTCGACATCGAACAAGTTTTCTCGCTAAAACAGCTGAGATAATCAAGTTCAGGACATAGAAAATATGATACATGGTCACATCCGAAATAATGACATTTGTGTGTGATTTCAATCTCGTCGGAAATTAATCTCTCACTAACAACAAAACATAATGACTGACATCAAAAGTAGCTAACTTTCTTTTTATTTCTCTTTCTTTCACATAGTAACGAAATTTATTCGCACTGGAATTGCTGATAAGGACGATTATCCTCTGTTCTTCGAGAAGGCATTTTACGAAACAGAGGTCGATGAAACTGAGGAAATTAATCATCCAATACTTACAGTTACAGCTCGAACGCACAATGAATGTGAGTAAATTTGCTTTTTCCTTTTGTTACATCTCCGGCACCATGCAATGGTGAAATTTATGACTCCCAACTATAATGATGATGATGATGATGACGAAGAAGAATCTAAATGTAAGTTGTGTACAGAGTTCGAGGAGAATAAATTAGGGAACAGCATGTCACAATAAATGAGGAGCGAGATTTATTAATGAGAATCGTAAAAGTTTACGCGCTCTCGATGAAAAAATGAAGTAATTTTCCAGCATTAACAAATCTGGATTTTTCCTCACAATAGAAGACAAGAAAAAGTTATGGAATAAAATTTTTAACGAGCAACTCGTTGAATGTTTTTATAAAATTTGAGAGATATTTGACGTGGGAGATGCCGAAGGCGTGGCATAAAATTTTCAGATTATTTTTGTATAAAAATTCAGGAGGAATTTTTTTGTGCATTATTCTTGAAAACACGCCCACAAAGAAAATTTCTATAGTCAATTACCGTTTGAGTTTAAATTGTTAAAAATGATAAATTTAGCAAAGACACAATTTTCGTAACCTGATTATTTAAATTTTTATTGTACGTTTAACAACAAAATTTCTTCAAAAGAAAAACTCAAAATGAACTTTTTGATTTAAATTTAAAGAATCTTTGTCAAAAATTTGCTTCTCATTTTTAATAAATTTAAATATATTTCTCATCCTATTCAACCCATCAAAAACTTCGTTAACAACAAGCAATAAAACATTTAATGATTTTTCCTCAAACGAAAAAAGTTCACGCCTTTTTGACTTTTATTCGTTAATTTGAGGCAAACTTTCTCATAATTAATGATAGGAATTTGGATGAGATGTTACCAGGGTTTTTTTATTACCGCCGCGTCTAAAAAGGCTCTTCTCAATCAAGAGGAAATAATCGATATTCGGCATAATAATGAGCCATCTTCGGAACCACAAACTAAGAGGATAAAAATACAATAAACAATTCATCGATATAAAGATTAAAGCCGATGTTCAGTCTTTATGGTTTTCTCTCTCACTCGCTGTTTAGTACCGAAATAAAAACAAACAATAAATTTGTTTTTTTGTTTTTCTCGATGCCCATTGTGAATGTATGTCAGTAGTAAAGATTTCTGGTCGAAGAAAGAAGATTTTGTCTAGTTTTTGTTTCGGTTATGTTTTTGTCATATTAGAGTTCAAGGCATTGCTTTATTTGACAAACACCTCATCTTTCTTAGATGCAAACAGAAGACGAAAAAAACATCATTTTATGTACAAATAGGAATGACCTAATTTCTCTTTGCTGAATATTCAAGAAGGAATTTTTCATTAGTGTCAGGAGATTCGTTTCTAATTTCGTTAAGTGCATGTTTTATGATGTGCATGATGGGAATTATCTGGATCATTTTAAGAAGATAAATTTACTTAACATGAGGAGCAATTAAATCAGGAAATTTTCGAGTGAATTCATTTCAAATTTGAGACTTTGCAGATCTTGTTTTGCTGTTGATAGAATGAGAAATTTTCATTTAGTTTTGCAAACCTTTGCTTTAAATTAAATTTCTAGAGAGAAAAAATCGTAAATTTTCAAAACTCTTCATGATGAAAATCGGTTTAATTCAATTCAAAGTTTTAAATTTAAAAAATTAAAGTTCTATTTTTTGTCACTCAATTGATTTGAACTGATTTTTTAAGGAATTTAATGGTATGTTGAGGACAATTAGTCAATTGAAGTGAACATAAATGTGCTCACACGAGAAAGAGAAAAAAAGTGAGGAAAAAACTTTCTCATTATGTCTCGAGTGGTTGAAAGCATTTTAATTACATTCCATTGTTAGACGTTAGACTCAGCTTAATGATTTCATTAAATCACATGAACACGATGGTGAGAAAGAGCTTTAGTGTGAAATTCTCGAGCACACATTCCAGAGGTACTTATAAAAAGAAAATAATTGAAAAATGTAGATCGGAAATTTATTTGTTCAAGCTAGGGGAGAGAAAGAAAAAAGTTGCAAATTATTCTCTGTGATTTGTTCTGGATACCGAGTGAGAGGGTTCAACTCAATTTACCACACAATAATGAATGTGGTTTTATTGGGTGGCATGGATGGAAAGGAATATAAAGTTTAACTACATTATTCAGCATTATTGAACAAGTTGAGAGTCAATATTCCTCATATATGTATTCGGCAAAATCCATTCTAGCACAGCAAATTGATTTTACAATTATTGACTTGTAAAGTGAAGTCAATTGTTGAGATGTGCTGTTCAACAAACTCAAATTTATTGCTATCCTCTGACTGCACACAATTGCGATCTCTGATGTACATACATGCATAAATTATGCACATGTCAAAAGTTCATTTCAGCATGGATGTAACATAGATTGCGAAAACTTCCTCTTATCAACATCGATGTCATAAAGTTTTATTTTCCTTGCAACAAATTTGGGTGGAGTTACAATGTATGGTCTATTTACGCTAATGGAACAATTTTCAAAATTATTTCGTAAACTCATAAAGTTCAACCAAAATTCGTTGCGATGAATTTCTTCACCTAATTTTATTCAAGATTATTTTGAAGCTTCTATCGATGAAACTTTATCATATTTTTCTTTTTCAGCATCTCCTGTTCAGTATAAAATAACTAGAGGCAATGAAGAGGGAATTTTTCGTATTCACAATACGTCGGGTCAAATATTCATAGCCGCCGAACTTGACTATGAGAAAGTCAAGAAAGTAAGATGACCTTCATTTGATTACCCTCGTAGCTGTCCTGTCCCTTTTTCATGCTTGTTTAAGCATTAATTGACCATTTCCATAACGCTCTTTTATTCTCTTTCTTGCCACTCAAGTATGAGCTCCGCGTCACTGCGTCCGATAGTTTTAAGGAAAACTACACAACGGTTGTGATAAATGTTAGAGACACAAATGATAACTCTGTAAGTTTTTTATATGGCAATGAAAAATTTATGGCCATGTTCGAATGTCAACTGCGAATGACAATGTAATTTCCATCTTTTTACAGCCAATTTTCGAAAAAACTTCATATCGCACACAAATCACAGAGGAGGACGATCGTGCACTTCCAAAGCGAGTGCTAAAGGTGAGCGCTTGGTGTTATTAAAATTTTATTGGTTATTTTTTGAGGGAAAAATAAAAATGAATGTGATGGATATTTGATTAGCAACAATAAACTTTTGGGTGGCTAATAAAAGATTTCAATGTCCTCAGGTTTTTTATGACTTACAAAATTTATTGTTGAAACTCATCGCGTTCTCAAGGTTAAATTATTTTAATGCGGTTTTTCAAGAGATATTTTTCTATGACGTTGTTGCTGCATTTTTCGAGGATTAAATTTTCCGTCAATTATGGATATGTCAAAATTTCATTTCAGCATGGATGAACAAGATGCGAAAACCTCTATCTCATTATCATGAATGTCATTATGCTCTTATTATGAATAAACGATATATTTAGGTGAATTAACGATATATGGTCTATTTACCCTAATGGCAAAAAATATTTAGTTAATTTTGGGAAATATTTTTCATGCAGAAATTCAAATTCATTGGATAAAAAATTACCTTCCATCGACGAACGTCAACGACTCAACGGTCAACGAAATTCTTTAGAATGAAATCATTTCATAAAATGAAATTATCTTTTCAAAGAGAACAGCATGAAAATCTCCTTTTTTAAATTCAATGATGTTAAAAACATCCCTCAAGGAAAATTACCACTCACAAATATTAAATTGCTGCCATGCTACGATGAGAAACGTCTTGAATAATTAACACGATATTCTTTTGAGATATCCACACTTTTTAAGTACCTACAAGGCAGATCTCAAGACACCATGGAAACAAACCAAGAAGAAGAAAATTTCACATCTTAAGATCTCTCTTATGTTCCAATTTCAAACGATTTAATTTGTATGGTGCATGATTCGAAAATTTCCTGCTTTCATGTGTAATGTACCAAAGATAGATTTGTTTAAATCTCTTCCTTTCAATTGCCACCATGATGTTGCCATTTCCCTAATGATTTTCTTTGCTGCTGTTTTTAGTGTAACCCACGAAGTGGTGTAACACTTATATGCGCCTATTTCCGTCCGTCCGTCCGTCTGTCTGTCTGTCTGTTCCATCGAGATCTCGGCTCCTGAGATAGCTAGAGACTTCTAGTTTTCGCCAAATGGTAGGTCTATGAATTTAGATTCGGCCATTTTAGGAATTATGAGGGTCATGACCACAGGTCGTGCCATGGACAGCCCTAAATGCCATTTTTCACACAAATTTCCTGTTATATGGCTTCATGTATGTCGTTGAACTCGTATTTGTATCAGGAATCGAAAGGCATTGATGATATTTGAGGAATGTCTATCATGGCCATCCAAGAGTGCCACCAATGTCCATCACGGCCGGCCAGGAGTGCCCCTAATGTCCATTTTTTAAAAGTATGGCTTCATGTACCTCGTTGAACTCGTAATTGCATCAGGAATTGATTAGCATTGATGATTTTTGAAGAATGACCGTCACGGCCGGCCAGGAGTGTCCAAGGAATGCCACTAATGTCCATTTTTTAAAAGTATGGCTTCATGTACCTCGTTGAACTCGGAATTTGACCAGGAATCGATTGGCATGGATCTGAAAATGGAACACTGTGGAAAATGGAACACAGTGGAAAATGGAACATAGTGGAAAATGAAACATAGTGGAAAATGGTGAAAATGAAACATAATGGAAAATGAAACACAGTGGAAAATGGAACATAGTGGAAAATGGAACACAATAGAAAATGGAACATGGTGGAAAATGAAACACAGTGGGAAATGTAACATAATTGAGAAATATTTTCCATAAGGCTTCCCTTTAGGCTTCTCCAAGGCTTCTTCATAGGACTTCCCCATGTTACATTTCCAATACTGATCTGTTACAAGTGGGTTACACGACAACACCCACGTGTGGGTTTTGAAACATTTTTTAAATTAAATTAATTTAATTGGATTAGTTTCGCTCATGATGCTGTAAGAGAAAGACGGAAATGGCATGACTTTAATTTAAATGCGACACAAGTCACAAGACTCAACATCATCAAAGCATGACACATGTTCGAAGCGGAAAAATGTTGTTTTTTGCATTTCGAGGGGAGAAATCAAATTTTCTGATGGATTTGAGGAATTTATTTCTCTCGTGACTTAAATCAAATTATTTATCATCCTTTAACACTTTTAAATTTTTTTTAAATGTTCCACCCCTTGAGCTCTCATAAAATTATCTTGTTTACTTTTTCCCTTTTTGACGTAATGAAATTTTTATTTAATTTTTGGTTCACCATGTGAATTTAGTGAATTATCTCTAGCTGCGATGAAAAGCGACAAACATAAAAGCTAAATAGCATCGCAAAAAAAAGAGAGTTTCATGAGAAAATTAAATACCTTTTGACATCCCGCCTCATTCAATGAAAATTCTGCATTTGCGATAAAAAATTGAAAAAGCTTTAGGGGGTGGGTGGGGAAACTTCCATTTAATTATTCATCCACCATACACAATTTTTTAAATGTACTAGTGTTGCTTTGGCTCTTCCACACTCTGCTCCAATTTTAATTAAATCACTTTTGCATAAATGAATTCAATGGAAGAGAGAAAAGCAGCTGAAAGAAAAAAGCTCCGGGCATGTTGATGAAAAACCAATTTAAACCAGCAAAATAAGCGAGATAAAAAAGTGCTGCGAAAATAAATGTAATTTCACATATAATTATTGTCAATCGATGTTCTACTTTGTGGCTTTATCATATATGACGGTGCATCAAAATAGAGCGTGAAATCAATTCAGACGGGTTTGGCTTTAAGTTAGATTAAATATGAAGAAAGATGAAATTTTGACAGTATCATTTAATGTGCTAACAGGGTTGTTTAATGAAATCTTTGATAAATTTCACACAACCTGCATTGCAGTCAATATTTTACTAACAATTTCTATTTTTCTAGGTAACAGCCAATGATGCTGATGTAGATAGACCAAATAATATAATTTACTTCTTGACTGGACCCGGCATAAATGCCGAAAATCCATCTGAAAGCAACTTTGATATTAACAAAGCGACGGGCGAAATTTTCGTGCTTAAGGTGAGTTGGCATGTCCATTTCGGATAACAAATGTGATGAGCACACATCACGTAAAATTCATCCAATCAAACATTTTTTTCTCCCTTCTGAGAAGAAAGAGAAATCATAAAAAAATCATGTTCTCACTGAATGGCAAGAGTGAAAAAGCTCTTTGCTGAATAGTGTTATTTCTTTTATCCCCTCCCGAGGGCTAGAGCATCTTTTGTGTTGATAAACGAATAGTTCAACACCACACAAATATAAAATATTTGATTCTTATCCAGAAAAAGAAGAAGAAAATCTCTCATTGTTGCCAAAATCTCATTCACACGAGCTACATTTTATTGAGTTACGAGATCAAGATATTCCGTTTGGGAATTTTGAGTGTCTGTATTAAAGATAAATAAAAATCTTTTTAAACCTTGTTTATTTTGGAGCTCTTGACACGACTAAGTTGTGGTTTAAGCAAATTCTCTCAATATTTGGTTGGTTTTTCTCAATTTGTCTCTCTTCAATATTTTCCTCTCCTTTAAAGAGAGATTTTTAGTTATTTTACTCAATTTGTGTTTCAAAGTAGCTCTCTGAGAAAGAGAGAGAAATAAACAGATTCTCAAAAAGCTTTTTAAAGAGAGAATTTCAATTAATTAAAGCATCAACTTCAACTTTGTTGTAATTCCAAAAATTCAACTAAAATCATTTTAATGTGCAAATATTTTCTCTCACCCTGCAGCCACTAAATCGAGATCCTCCTCACGGTCGTCCACAATGGAGATTTAATGTGTTTGCTCAAGACGAAGGCGGTGAGGGACTCGTCGGCTTCGCCGAGGTACAAATAAACCTTAAGGATGTGAACGATAACGCGGTAAGTCATCTAGCTTGTCTAGAATTCAGTGAAAATGGAAAGTAAATAAGATATCGCAGAAATATGATATGAAATTTCAATTACGATTTTTCTTATCTTCCTTTTTATATTTTCTCCATCGTAGCCCGTTTTCCCACAGGGGATTTACAATGGAAATGTCACTGAAAACGGTACAGCTGGCATGTATGTCATGACAATGAAAGCTGATGACTATGATGACATCAACGAGGGAACGAATGCCAAATTGATTTATTCAATTGAGAAGAATGCGATCGAAGAAGACACCGGTCTTCCAATATTCGAAATCAATCCCAATACGGGAGTCATAAAAACATCTGTCTGCTGCCTCGATCGAGAGAAGACGCCCGATTATTCGCTGCAAATTGTCGCGACAGATGGCGGCGGACTAAAGGGAACGGGAACGGCATCGATCAAAGTTACAGATTTGAATGACATGCCGCCTCACTTCACGAAAGACGAATGGTTCGTGGAAGTGGAAGAGACAGATGGTTCTTCACTGCCAGATGCGCCCATTCTAACTGTCACCGTTAGTGACGATGATGAGATTAATAATTTTCAGTATAAAATTATTGCGAGCAGCGGCTATGGCGCTGATAAGTTCTCGATGGTGAAGAATACGGACGGCACGGGCAGCTTAAAAATTGTTCAACCACTCGATTATGAAGATCCAATGCAAATGAATGGATTTCGATTTCGTATTCAAGTGAAGGACGACGAGAAGATTAATGATACCGATAAAAATCATGTTGCACACTCGTGGGTGATTGTCAAGCTGAAAGATATCAATGATAATACGGTAAGTGGATTGCTTGTTGAATAAACTCAATGGGTGTTTTTTTGACACGCTCATTCTTCATGCGGAGATTCTGTAGGCTTTTTGGATAAAGTCAATTGATGTCTTGATTTTTCAAAAACCCTAGCAACAATTTTCTAAATGTAAAAAATCTTTTATCACCCACACAGCCAAAGTTTAAGAAGCCATTAATCGAGGCGTCTGTCTACGAGAGTGCAGAAGTTGGAAAGGTTTTGGGTGCCTTTAAAGCGATTGACTTAGATAAGGGCGGAAAGGGAAAGCTTACGTATTTGATTAATCGGTTGACAGATAGACATCGACAATTTTCGATAAACCAAGATGGAATTGTAACCATTCAACGTCCACTAGACCGTGAAGCGAGTGCTCGACATGACTTGGAAGTTCTCGCAATTGACGATGGAATCCCGCAGAGAACTGCAACGGCCTCGCTAATTGTAATTGTAAAAGATGTCAACGACAATGCGCCCGAGTTCGCACAAAATTACCGTCCAATTGTGCCAGAAAATCAACCGCCAAGAAAGATTATTGAACTTCGTGCCATAGATCGTGACGATAAGATTCGTGGCAATGGCGCTCCATTTCAATTTCGATTGGATCCAGCTGCTGACGATATAATAAGGACATCGTTTAAAGTCGAACAGAATCATAGTGAGTAGTATCATTATTGGATATAAATTGAACCATTTACGATTCTCTCCATGCAAGAATGTTGCCCTTCTAAATTGTCGCTATCAGATGGTGAAATTTCCGATGAAAATGTTACTTTGAGAGCTCTCTTTGAACTTATGCGATGAGATTGAAATTTCTCGTCGTATAAATGGACGACATTAACAACATTCCATCCCTTATTCAAGAGAATATTTTTTGCTCTTTTCAAACTATGCAGTGCATGAAAGAAACTTTTTTACTACGCTTCTCATTGCAATTAAATTAAATTCTCTATCGCTAATTTCTCAATTTGCTTCTGTAGGAGGAGCAGACGGTGAAGGTGTTGCAATCGTGTCATCCCTTGTGTCGTTCGATCGAGAGAAACAAAAGGAGTATTTATTGCCAATTATCATACGAGACTCGGGTAAGTAATTGAAATTGTATATTAAAGATTTACGAGTTTAATTAAGAGAATTTCGATAGTTTAAACTCGATATAAAAACACAATTCTCTCGAGGACTTACGAAGAGCTTTGCTTTTTTGGAAGTTTTAAGCTAATTATACAAATATAAACTTTATCGAGATTAAAAACGAATTATTAAAGTTACTAAAATATTTATGAATTCTATAAGTTCTAAATTTCATGTCCAACAATGTCCTTAATTTAAATCATGTCAATTAATGTATTTTTCTTATCAACTAATAATAGGATCACCATCTCAAACTGGCACGAGTACATTGACGATAATTGTTGGCGATGAGAATGATAACATGATGCATTCGGGCTCGAAAGACATTACCGTGTATAATTATCTCGGTCAATCGCCTGACACGCCCATCGGAAGGATTTTCGTAAACGATTTAGATGATTGGGATTTAGAGGATAAGAAATTTTATTGGAACGAAGTGGAAAATCATCGATTTAAGTTGGATGAGGAAACGGGAATGTTGACGATGCGGCGAGGCGCGAAGGAGGGCAAATATCGATTGCTATTTAAGGTTTACGATCGAAAGCACATACAGGAAACAGCTGCCAACGTAACTGTTTCTGTTAAGCATTTGCCCTATGAAGCAATTGTTCATTCGGGTTCAATTAGAGTGGTCGGCTTCTCGGATGAGCAATTGATAAGCAATTGGGATAGCAAGACGCAAATAGCGTACCGCAGTAGAATAGATAGGCTCCAGGACAAATTGGCGGAATTACTGAACATAGATAGAAAGAATGTCGACATTTTTAACATTCAACTGCGACAATCGAATCCACCCATAACCGACATACGTTTCTCAGCCCATACGCAATTTTTCTATAAAGCCGTTCGACTTAACGGCATCGTGCTATTGCACAAGAACGAAATCGAAGCTAATGTCGGCATCAATATTACAATGGTCAACATAAACGAGTGTTTGGATGAGAATAATAACTGCAATGGTTCGTGTTCGAGTCGTCTTGATATCAATGCCAATCCATATGTGGTTAATGCTAACAAAACAGCTTTCGTTGGTCTCCACGTCAATGCAACGGGAAATTGCGAGTGTGACGCGAAAACATTTAATAAAATTGAAACGTGTAAAACACATCCGTGCTTAAATGGTGGCAAGTGTGTCGAGAACAAATACGGTATCCGTTGTGTATGTCTTCCGAATTATGCCGGACCTCGGTGTCAGCAAACCACGCGCAGTTTCCGTGGCAACGGTTGGGCCTGGTATCCCTCTCTTGACATGTGCGATAATTCACATTTCAGCTTAGAGTTTGTTACACTCAAACCCGATGGAATTTTAGTCTATAATGGTCCAATAATTCGTCCAACCAATAATCAAACAGATTTATCAGATTTCCTCTCTCTCGAACTCGATCATGGTTACGCGAGGCTTCTCGTTGACTTTGGCTCCGGCACAACTGAGTTGATTGTTCGCACGAAAAAACTCCTCAATGATGGCGAGTGGCATCAAATTGATGTTTTCTGGGACATGGAAAACATACGGATGGTCGTTGATTTTTGCAAATCAGCAGAAATTACCGAGACTGATGATGGCACGTCGGCCGAGATTGACGTGAGTTCCTGTCAAGCGCAATCAAAGACGAAGCCATTCAACGAATTTCTTAACGTTAATACGCCCTTACAAGTGGGCGGCTTGTATCGTGAGAAATTCGATTATGTGAATCCCCAGTGGCAATTTAATCCCGTAGGAGAGAACTTTGATGGATGTATTCGCAACATTAAGCATAATGGTGTTTATATCGATTTGGCGCATCCAGGATTGAGTAAAAATACCGCGTCAGGTTGCCCTGTAATTCAAGACATATGCTACAATGTTCATCCGACAAATAAATGTCTCGATCATGGCACGTGCATTGGAAGCATGAACGAGCCAAAATGTGAATGTCATCCGGGCTGGACGGGACAATTTTGCAACACACCCACCGTTCCAACTACATTCAAGTCGCAGAGTTACATTAAATATGCATTGAGCTTTGAGCCAAATCGCTTTAGTACAACACTTCAAATGCGTTTCCGAACTCGCGAGAGATTTGGCGAGATGTTTCGAATGAGCGATCAACAGACACGCGAATATGGAATTCTCGAAGTGCACGAGGCCAAATTGAGATTCCGTTATAGTCTCAATTCGGCGCAAGTTGAAGAACGCCAAATTGGATTAACATCCGTTCACGTCGACGATGGTCAATGGCATTTTGTCAAAATTCATCGCTACGGCTCGGCCATCATGATGGAGATTGATGGCGGTGAGGGCAAGAATTACAATGAGTCATTTACTTTTCACGGTCATCAATGGCTATCGATTGATAAGCAAGAGGGCATTTACATTGGTGGAAAGCCAGAATTTACCGGCGTTAAGTCTGTCGAGGTGAAGGGAGATTACCAGAACAGCTGCATAGACGATATAAGGTATGTGAACTGTGTGACACTCTTTAAATTAGAATTCTAGTGAAGTAGTTAAGAAACTCACCACACGTACTCCTATTATTATCTTTCATTTTACACACAACAGGTTGGACGGAAAGAGCTTACCATTGCCACCGCATCAGAATGGCACACAATGGGGCCAAGCGACGGCAGCGAGGAATGTCGAGAGATATTGTGCTTCAAATAATCCATGCACAAATGCTTTTTGTCCGGAGCCTTTCGAGTGTGTAGATTTATGGAACAAATATGAATGCAGGTACGAATGAATATGCAGACGAGAAACTTTTCCACTTATTTTCACATTTAATTGTTCTCTTCTGTTTTACAGCTGTGGAGATGGTATGGTTGTTTCGTCCGAGGGCAAGGGATGTGTCGATCGAAATGAGTGTCTCGACATGCCATGCCTCAACGGCGGAACATGTATAAATCAAGAGCCTCGACTCCGCTATCGATGCGTCTGTCCCGAAAACTTCTGGGGTGAAAATTGTGAATTCATGAAGGAACGACAAGCTCTGAAACTTAGTACAAGTGCCTTGGCAGCCGTTATCGCATGTTTATTAATTATCATAAGTGAGTGTCACTAATTAGATTAATTGTGAGTTAATTAAGTTGGGCGGCCCGCCGGAAGCAAATTGTGATTAATGTCCGAGATGTAAATTTTCACATGTTTCTCATATTGATAAATTCAAAGCACTTGCTGCGCTCACAGCATGATTGATTAAATAGAATTTATTTGCGTGGACTTGTCCGAGAGGAAAATTTACAAGACCATTAGTCACTCGTGTGACAAATGGACCAACCCTATTTTCACTCACTAACTTATTTCAATGTCCACGTGCCGCAAACTTTCATTTCTCGCAAGTAACGACCACAAATGATTGATATTCCGATTATGTATTTCTGATTACATAATTATGAAGCAAACATTATGAACATACACGCAAATACCTAATGACACTCTTCGCTCTTTTTTATTTCCAGTTTTATTGTTTCTTTACTTCTCATTTAATCGCAACAAGAGGGCAACGAATGTCAAGAAACCCGTGACGAAAGATGACATTCGTGAGAACATCATTAATTACTGTGACGAGGGTGGAGGTGAAAATGATATGATGTCATTTGACATGAAGACACTAAAGATACCGATAGCGACACAATTACCTGAGCTCGTACAGCATAAAGGATCATCAAGTAAATTTTTTTTAATGAGTTTGAAGTTTTTAAAAAAGTCGAAAAAATTTGAATTGGAATTTTGAAATTGAATTGAATTCACGTTCAAAAAAGACAATGAAATTCTCCCACATTCAAACTTTTACGACAGCAGACATCTTTTCGCTCTCTGTTTTATTTACTTATAATTTATATGCTTTTGTTTCTCCCACCATAAAGGACCAGACATTGCTGTTGTCTCGGATCAAATCGTCAAAATAGATACCACAGTACTTAACGAGAGGAAACGACGAGTGGAAGATGCTCAAGGCGTACAACATTTCGACGACCTTCGGAATTATGCGTACGAAGGTGCGGGTTCGACAGCTGGCTCACTAAGCTCCGTGCTGGAGTCAGGTACAAAACTTAAGTAATATAAACTTTCCGTTTTTAATGTTTGACATGCAACTAATTCGCTTTTAATCTAAACAGGGACTGACGAAGAGCCCCACGAGTACTTACAGTACCTTGTGAAGTGGGGACCACGTTTCGATAAAATCGTCAACATCTATGCGACGACAGATGACATAGAGGACGATGACATTAGCTAAAATTAAACTTTATTTCTCAACCATAAAATGTTCAGTTGAAATATCTACGCGTGGCTGTGGTGGCATGAGATTGAGAAATGTAATAATTTTGTTTATCGACTCGACTCAACTCATCGATTCAGCAAAAAATAGAGAGAATTTTTTTATAGACTTTTGTCTGTTTTCTATATTAAGTTGCCAATACGTTAAATTAGATTTGTTAAAGAATTTATTTCAGTTGATGACAGCCAAGATCAAAACTAAAGAGAGAGAATAAAAATTGTAAAATTAATGCAGAAAATCGATTTGATGGAATTTCGATTCGAAATACAGCGAAAAAAATCAAAATGTTTTCCATGTGAACTTGCATCTAAGGATGGGGTGAAGGATTTCAAGAGATTGGAAAATTGAATGGAGGAAAATTTCTTTTGTAAATAAACATTTTCATTACGAATTGAATGCAAAATGGATTGTATTGTGTGGTGTGCACTTGACTCAAGGGGTGTGAAACTTAAATTTAAATTTTTAACGTTTAAATTTTATAAGATTAGAAAAATTTGAATTTCTAAAGTACGTTATAAATCCAGAAAATAAATTTAAGTAGTTCAACACTAATCTAAAAAAATGTGTATCAACCCCTTTGACTTGAGTGCATCATCAAACTTTGAAGATGAAAAAAAAATATTTGAATGCAAACTACATTCGTTTCAATCCATGTACATGGAGGCAGACGAAACGACAAATTGAAATGAATAAAATGAATCCAGAAATTTTTCACTCACTTTTCAATCAGAACGAATCATTAGCATTTATTTTATATGAACGGAAAATTGCATTCATTAATTTTTTAAAGCGATAATTTTCTCCCAAATTAAGAGGAAAATTTTATTCCAAAGAATTTCAAAAATTTGCTGAATTTTATTTTTCATTTGAGGATTAATGTGATAAACTTTTTCGGTACACTGTGGAAAAAAGCTCGTAATTTAAATTTTTTCTCGGTTATTGCAAATTAAAATTATTTCACAAAGCATAGAGAAAATTATGCCATTTCAGCGTAAAAAAAGAGTTTTCCCACTAACACATAAATAAATGATTAAAATATTGAAACAATTTGTAAATATTGAACAAATTTCAACCTTATAATAAATTAATATAAATTGGGTACACCGTGTGTATAGTAGTTAAAAAAGAAATAAGTACATAATTTATAAAAAAAAATAGTAATAATTCCAAATGGAAAAAAATTACACGAGACGAGAATTGATTAATTATTTGAGCACATGAAATTTGTGGATGAAAATGAAAAATTATTCACGCGGCAGCGATGTGAAAACACATGCGAAATGAGATCAACAATAATAAAATTATAAATATAAAAAAACACATACATTTTATGAATGAAAAATTGTTATGATTCATTTCATCTTTTTTTATTAAAAAAAAGTCAAAATAAAAAAGAGAAAATACGAATAAAGATGAGAAATTTGAATTTTAAAAAGCGAACCTTGGGTGATATTAAATTTATTTCGAAATGGATGTAATAAATGTTGTTTAATATTACAGGTCGGAAGTGGTGCGGAAAAATATTTTTTAGGTTAAAATTAAAAAGAATTAATTTTTGGCATGAAAGAGATAGAAAGTGGTCATGAGACAAAAATAATTTGAGAGTGTTTAAATTTTATAAAAAAAATTTAAAAAAATTTTTGTTCAATATTCATAAGACAAAAAACCTATCAGAGTTAAAATTATGTCAAATAATATTTTCAGTGCTGAATTTTTGAATTTATCAAACAAAGAACCTAAATAGTAATTTTCACAATCCGTTCACGTCTTTTTAAAAAGCTTTTCAGTCTACAAAAGCTCCCTTTTCAAATTCACCCATTTTTTAATTTAATCTTTCAAAAATCATTCCAGGTAAATTTTTATCTTCAACTTTACTTTTCAGCCATAAATCGACTTTCAACCTCATCAACCAAATTTCCGTCCTTCCACTGAGAGCTCCTTAGTAATACCAAACATTAATCTACCTTTGAAAGCACTTTCTATACCGTAGCGGATGTAGAAGAATTAATGGAATTTGGTCAAGCCAATTCATCATATCCAAATAAACAACAATTTATTTCCTGCTGCTCTCTTCGTGCTCTCAGCCATCATCAGAATGTATTTCCATTTCACCTTCATCAACAGCCATGCGGCATTAAAAATTGACCATAAATTCTCGCTTTTCTCTCGTTTTCTATAAAAATGAATATATATTCGAAATAAACGTAGAAACTCGACGAAAAAAGAATTCACCATTCGTTTTATTTCCCAAACACGTTTGCAAGAATTAAAAAATGAAAATATATACGCTCAATTTATGACCATGTTTGATATCTATAACCGAATGCCATGCATGAATTTATTGAATTTATGGTTATAAAATAATATTTCTCGTTTGAATATTTCAAAAGGGATTTTTCTATTCTAAATTTTAGAGAAAGATTGTGTGAAAATTTAGAAGAAGATTGAAAAAATTTAAAATTCAATTTTTTATGTTAAAATTCATCTTGATGTAAAATTATTATAACAAACGACGACAATCAATACCTTATGACATTATAGAAAATAAATCATTGCCATTCCATAAGTATTACCACCCATTAAACACTTTTTCCCATTTAAAGTTCAGACTCCAAGTAGTAATGGTTCTATAAATGGTTTACTTGAATCACGTTGTGCACACACAGTTGAGGTTTATGTAATGAATCGCTGAAAACTTTCTCTCCGCTGGCATAAGTCACCTTTAACTCCATTACAGCAAAAAAAGTATTATCGTATCGAGCTTTAATGGTCCTCATTCATTCATTTCAGCGGAAGCGAGAGTGAAATGGAGAAAAAGTCACTGAGTACCGTAGTTTGTTATGAAAGAGCACTTCAATGTTAAAGATAAATAGTGAAAGAAGTAAAACAGAACAGAACTCCATTCATCACTTAGTTGCTATGGTATGTGAGCACACCGTGTCGCATGTTTTTTAAAGAATTTTTCTAATTTTCTTTCGAGATAAAAAAAAATAAAGTTTTTCTCACTTCATTGCGATTTATATTTCATGCAAAATCCTCGCTTCTCACGTTGCAGAATACACAAAAAGAGCTCTACATGTCATTGCTCATCTATTCATAGAAAAAATAACAGGAAAAATCTGTGATGAGTGGAAATCATCAGAGACATAGTTAGAGGTGATAGAAAATTGTGTCGTGTTAAAGTGAAACGAGAATTTATTTTTTTAATTGGAATTTAAAGGGTTAAAAAACTTATCAAACTCTTTAAATGTTTTTAATTAAAATGCGATCGGCATCATGCGAGAATTTTAAAGTAATTTAACAGTTTGATAGTAAATTATTCAAGTATAACTCGCTATAAAAAACCTAATAAATTTGGAAGCGACTTCAAGAGTTTTTCTTAGTATTCAAATAAATTTTTCCAACATCCTAAAACTCCTCACAACAGCCCTTAGCAACATTTCACTCTCCACCTTTTACTCTTCTTATCGCATGTCTATAAGACAGCTTGAGAAATTTCCTCTTTTCTTTATTCAATGCCAAATGTCGTCCAGAGTTCGATTTTCGGCTCGATAAACTCAAGGACATGTTAAATGTTGTAACATTCGGATGTACAAAAATTATTCAATTTTATTTCTTCCGATTTTCTCTTGTTTGCGTCTCGTTTTGGCAACTTTTGTATGCACGAAAATTTTCCCACGAGAATCTGTGAGAAAATAATGCAGTCTGGCAATTGAAGAATTTTGTAGCGGCAAAGTTGAATAGAGTGAGGACATGTTGAATTAGGAACCCATTCGAGTGTAATATGAGATATATTTACATGAACAAGAAGGAATAGAAAAAAACTATCTTGAGAGTTTTCTACAACACAACTTTCACATATTCTAAGCAGAATCATCATCGCCAAAAGGCATTTTTGTTTCGTATAAGGAAGGGATAAATTTGCATATTACATAAACTTTATCGAGCGCCAAGACAAGCAATGGGAGGAAAGACATACATCACAAGTCGTACCCTTTTTTATTGCTTCACTTTTCCACTGGATCATGCCAAGAGAAAATGTGAAAATAACCATAGTTTGAAGATGAATCGAAAACAACTTTTCACTCTTTGCATAAACACACGTCATTCGAGAGCAAATCTCCTTTTTTCTATGTTGTTAGTTTAGAGCGTCGAGAATCACTGTCGCTCGGGAATTGGTGGTATTATTGTCATATAGCTGCATATCAAATTGAATTTCTATGTAAGCTTCGAGTTTTTTTCATGTAGAATAAAATCTCAATTGAATGCATGTAGTTGTCCTAAATAAAATATGAAATCAAGGGATTTTCATCGATAGAATTTTGAAAATTTTCAATAAATTTAAACGCATGCGTCCGCATGTTCGCATGATGCGGCATATATTCGCATAAAGCATATAAATTAATTATCTGAATCACCTTACAATGATTTTCTAAACTCTTATATTTTTTAAATTCAGTTCCAATTTCACAAAATTTTAACCAGTTTGCAAATTCAGATGTTTCAACCCTTGACAAATATTTTTTGCTCGTAAATTTTTTCTATAAAAATCATTTTTTATTTCAACCAAATGAATTTTAAGGCGTCCATGATTTAAACTAAACCATACCAATTTTTTTTCTAGTTCCGTCGGACGTCAGATGAAAAGCTCTGCACATTTGTCATGGGATATGTCACTTAAAATAGTAATGTGGGATATCGTGCATAACACACCCGAGGAGAGAAATTTTTCCATGCTGAAGGCCACAACAATTTATCACAACTATTTTTACATCAACTGACGAATTTTGATTGCCATTCCTGATGTGTTTGTGCGATAGAGAAAAGAAGATTTTTGTTCTCAACGAGATGTAAAGCGGGCCCCAATTTTTCAGTTCGTTGAGGAAACTAACATCAATCAAGAATCGATTTTAGATTTTCATACCATGTGTGTGTGCAAGTGAGAGAGAAAAGGGGCTTTGACTGCTCGCATCAGTGCGTGCAAAGGACATTTTTCAACACTGCACAATAAAGATCATTCAGAGTGGAAACAAATGTGCACTTTTTATGCTTTAATCACCGTGGCAGACACAAATTCTTTTCTTCTGAGCCATTAAGTTTTGATGAGACCAATGCTCTCGGTTTGTTGATGTCGAGGTCTGAAAATTTTTTGGATTTTATATATTTAATTTTTTTCTTAACATCAAATTTTTTTTTTGAAATATTTAAAAAAATTTAAAACCCATTTTCAAACCCCTTGGTCATAATAAATTACACATAATTCTAGTGCTCACATTAAAAATTATCTTCTTCTTATAAAGTACCTTAAAAACACTCAGAGCAAAGAAAGTCGTAAAGCATAACTCAAAATCGTTTTGTGCTTTTCTTTTTCCCATAATAGCATTTCACATTAAAAAATATCCCTTCTTTTCATCAACGCACGACAGAGAAGGCGACAGATGGTTGAACTTATATTTATTTTATTTTCAGACTTCTCCTCATCACTCTTGTTTATTCAAAATGAAAAAAGGGACACTGAAATTTCTTTTGAGAAAAGATATTACACTTTTTTGCGTCATCCATGTTGAAGCATGTGGAATGCTTAAGTTTTAATGATGTGGCAAAATAGTTTTCTTTACATCGAGTGGACTTTTTGTTATTATTTCTATTGTTTTGTACACGAACAATTGATCAGGATTTTTACACTTGAAAAATCTGCTTGAATTTTTTTAATGAGGGAAAATTTTAAACTTTTAGAGCGTGATAAATATTTGTAGAGAAAAATTTGTACTGGTTTTGCAACAATTATATCAAGCCACTGAAAAATAAATTTATTAAGTTTGAGATTTATGTCTTTTTTGAAGAAAAATTATTCAAGTACTAAAAATTTTATTCAAGCTTTAAAAAGTAAAATTAATTTTTACTCATCTTAAAAATATAAAAATTTATTTCATATTTCTCAAGATTAACTTCAACACTCACTTCTTAAAAGTTTGAACTTCCACATCTAGTTTTCTGTCATCTTCAACTGTTTCAGTATGTTGTAATCTGACAACCCTCGTTTTAAAACAAAAATTTCCTTAAATACCGAAATCTCGAAAGAATCGCCTTATGTATGAAAATCACATCTGGAGAAGACACTTTTACACGACGATGAAAAGGAAGCTCGAGTGCCTCAACGATGCTGATCACGTATGCAAATGGCAGCATGCAAAAAGTGAATAAGAATGAGGAATCTATTGAAAATGAATAGACTCAAAATTTGTATAACAGTATCACAAGCTTCTCTTTCCTTCTCATTTCCTTTACTCGCTTTTTTCTTGCATTGTAAGCACTATTTTTTTTCAGTGAAATCTTTATCCATGTTCGCATTTCACGCCGTCGTATTTTCAATTTTCCCATGGCGAATAAGCATAAATGAAATGGAAACGCGTTTTGAATAAACTTAACGAATTCATAATGATGCGAATGTGGGCATGGTTGAAGGAGTAAGGATGATGCCATGTGATGACATTTAAGGGTTTGAATTTCTCAAAAATAATTCAATATATAAAAAATCCAAATTTTCAATAAAAAATAAAATCAATTTGCAAACTTCAGAAAATTTAAATTCTAAAAATACAAAAATATTATCAAGCACAGAAGAATATTTTTCACTCTATCGCAATGTCATTAGATGATTTATGATCATTTTAAGAATGTCTCAAACATTCTCAGACTTCTTGCAGTGGACAATATTTTAAATGACGATGCATTGTGCAAAAGTTGTGGGTGGGATATGAAGGATATAACAGCAAAACATAAATGTCACAAGCTTGTAAGACTTGTCGTCGTCTACGAGCTATTTTTAAAATAAAAATCATGTTCTACAATTCTAGCAACATGTCAGAGAATTTTTTTCATCTGATATCTAAAACATTTCCTAAGGGAGTTATTTCAGTCTGCTCTTTGCCTTTAATTGAATCAATAACCTGACTGTGAGAACTGAGCAATGATGAAGTGAACAGATAGGAAAATATAAAAATTCTGAAAAATGACTTTAAAAAACTAAGTGAAGCTTTTAGAGAGCTTTGAGGTGATTAAAAGCTTTAAGCTTTGTTTAATTTTCTAAAAGCTTTCAAATAATTTTCTTAAACGCTTTAAGCTTAGTAAAGCTGTTATTAAGCTTAAACTAAACTTTTAATGTTTTACATTCTTTAAATTTACTTAAAGCTTCACGATTTAAACAACTCTGATAATCCAAGTTTGATTTCATTCCAAGAATTGCCACCATGATATTTCTCGCAATCTCAAAATCGGATACGAAAGAGAGCTAAAAAAGTTTTAAGCTTTTTAATTAGTAATTTGGCCACTTGCTGGAAAGAAATCTCAGCGGAAAAATCTTGTAACTGTGCCAAATTTTAATTAAGATTTTTTCGCTGTGATCTTAAATAAATTCTTCACCTCAATAAATCTCTCCACATTACACCGAAATGAATTTCGAAAGAGCCTCGAGTCGGAGAGGGCAAAAAAAGGGGCAAAGATTTTAATTTGTTTGTAAACCAGATGAAAAGGTTGTTTAAAAGTTTTTAATTCAAATATCCTCGAGCGATGTGTTGAAAAGTTTTTATTTTCTTAACGATGAAACTTCCGAACAGCAACGCAACGATGAAATATTTCCACGAGAACATGAGATTGGATGTTCATGTCAACTTGGAGATTCAGCTGATAGCGATTCGTGTCGATAATTATAAATTGTTTAGAAATCTCACTTGAGATTGTATCGAGGGTTCAGCAAGTGTCAACTTTTTGAGGAAAACACGCTGGCATCATCTGTGCTGACAATTTCATTACTCTCGTAATTGTTTTGTGTCTCATTTAATCAATTTGAGGGATCTGGAAAGTGGAAACATGAGCATATAAGTTTCACCATATAACAGATCAAGTATTTGATTGGGAAAACAATAAACCTAAACGTAAATATAGAAAATAAATGCCAGTAGTTCCGCTATGTAACTTTTAGATATTTTTCGTTTTTAATCATTTTAAATAAAATTTGGATTGAATTAAAAATTTTAATTTGGATTTTTCATTGCAAAGATTTGATATTAAATTTAAAAGCCACGAATTAAGTTAATTAAATTCTGTTCACATTTTCCGCAACCATCTTTAAATTGTTGCCAGCACAACTATTCTATTTTTCGAAAGTACAAAACAGACTCAATTTTTCCATACAACAAAATAAAATTAAGGCAATTCTGTGATGAGAGCTTCAAGCATTAATTAGCGATAAAAACAACACACAGACATTTTCTCGCGTGTGCAAGCCATTTGCGAAATTTTCTGCAAGGCGTTAAAATTTGGCTAATTCGGTTTTCTTGAAAATTGTTATTTGAAGTCATTTAATTAATGAAAGAAAAACGCTGCTGCAATCTGCCACGCGGAAAAACAGCTAGGTTTAAGTGGTTAATGTTGTTCAGCTAAGAAATAATGCACACTCAGCTCTTGATGATTCAAAAAAAAAATTCTTTCTTTTATGGAAAATATTTTTTAAAATGGAATTTCTTCATTTCATATTTGCATGAGGTGCTTCTCATTGCTCATTTCCATACCACTCAAAATATTTAATTTAGCTTGTAAAACATGGTTTAATATATATGAAATTTCTACCGCATTGCACAGTGAGAAGAGTAGGAAACCACTTTTTTTATGCGAAAGTCAAGGAAGATACTGAGCAAATGTTTAAAAATACTTTCATCTAGAGCTTCACATTTGAGCTGCTTGATGATGATTATTTATCGTTTGTGCTGCATTTCCTTGCGGAGAAAATATTTTAGGTTAATTTATAAACTTCCAGAGTTATTTATTTAATATTAAAAATATCTTTATTTTTAAATCAAATTTTATTAAACAAAAAAATCCCACAATTTCATGCACGAAAACATGAAAAGACTTTCGAGAATGTTTATTTTTGCATGGAGCATAAAAGAATGGTGGTTGAGGAGATGAATAGTGGCTGCCGTTGATGCTTTCACAGCTTTTCAATGCCGGCTCTTTCTCTGGTTTGCACATCACAAAGATATTTAATTTACTTGAAGGAGCATCCACACACACAGTTGTCTGTTTGTTGAGATAATTATTCGAATGTGCCATAATAGGATTATACGAATAAAGCTTTCTCATATGAAAATGGGTATTTCCTGGAAATGCTTCGGTTATGCCTTTTGTTTTCCTGCACATGGGATGATTTTGAGTAGCATTAATACTTTTTGGATTTCAGGAAGTTCAAGGAAAATGGATTTGAAATAATTCGACTGCTCTTCCAATTTTTAATGTAATGTTTTTTTTAAGTTTAAAAAAAAAAAAAAATTTTATAATTTTAAAATTTTAAATGTTAGTTGTTTTTTTTTTTTTTTTTTTTTTTTTTTTTTTTTTTTTTCCATTTTTTTTTTTTTTTTTTTTAAAATTTATTTTTTTCCCCTTATTCCCTTTTTTTTTTTTTGAACGCTTTTTCCTTGTGTACTCCTTTTACAAACTACACACAAAAAACGGACAAAAATTTTTGCTAATTGACTTTCAACAAAGCTTTCTGGTGAATTCAACAAACGTAAAAAGATTTTAATTAACAAAAATCTAAAATAATTTTTAATGCTAAAAATTATGTAAATTTTCCAATTTTTAGTGCAGAATTTATTTTTATTAAAATACTTTAAAATTTCAATTTTAACAAAACCAAAGCATCCAACTTGAATTGCAACTCAAATTTTCATTAAAAAATTTCACATGAATCATTTTTTTTAAAAAAAATTTGAGGATGAAATGAACAAATCGCATAGAAATTGAGCTTCACTTTTCATTTCAAGTTCTTTCACTCAAAAGCTTTTCATTAAAAAATTAAAAAGTAGGAGGCTAGAAAATTTTACCATTTCAATTTTCGAGTGCTTGCTGAAATTATTTTAAAATTTTCATGTTCAGCATCCGGAGAGTTAGTGCAGTGATGCAAAATAATAACTTCCAAATGAAACTTTGTAACTACAAAGAATTGTAAATTTCAATTGTGAAAATGCTTCAAAACCACTCTCTGCACTTTCCATTCAACTAGTTTTTGGGGAAATTTTACGAACAGACTTAATAACCATGACAAGGATTTATGGTGAGTGAAAATTGCAATAATGTTGACTGCTGTTCGTTCTTAAGAGCTCGCTTTTTAGCCAAAAGTTAATCATCAAAGTAGAAATGATTCTATTGAAAAGTGAAGTCAAGAAAGGTAAAAGCAAATCTGTGGTCGTTTGATGTAATGCTAAAATATTGTTCATATTCAAAACTTTGAATACAAAATCTAAAATTAATAAATGAAAAAATTTCCAATTTTAAAAGCTTTCTCTCACTTAACATTCAACTCAATGCAAACGATCAATCAAACATCAAACGACCCGATTTCTGACCTTCCCACAAACCACCTCCTTCTTACATATAAAATGGTTTTCAACTCACATATGTGAAACCATAAAATCTATTCCATTGGAAATGCCTGCAAATGGACATTAGACGAGATATAGGCAGCCATTAACTGTATTTCATTTAAAATTTATTGCCATTTTACAACTGATTCCTTGTTACTCACCCACTCACCACATGTTGACCATCTTTTATCTGTCCCTCACTCAGAGAACCTTAAGTTATTGCCAAATAATGTCCACACAAACATATTTTCAAACCTTTCTTCTTCTTCTCGTTTTGTCCTCGGCATTTATTATTCGAGAAAACAATTTAATGTTGTTGCAAGTTGGACACTTTTATAGGCAAGACCTTTCGGAATTTATAAATTCTGTGTGTGACACAAACAGTGAACTTTCCATTTTATTCTCTTGTCACTCGATGCGAAGAGGAAAAGGAGAAAATTTAAATAAAAACATGCGTCAACCATTAAAAAAAAGTTTCTACAACCAGAGAAGTACATGACATGATCATTAAAAGCCGTTTGAACTTTTATTGCTGTTCAGGTGAGAAAATGAAGAAAAAAGTTTAAACAAGTTTTTTAAAAAAGTTACGTGAAAAAGGATGAATGAAATTTTAATGAATTGAGCTTTAACAATAAAAAATAATGAAAATTTATTAAAAAGCTTTGATGAACATGAGTTCAATATGAAAGCTTTTAAAATATTCAAATTTTCCAACCCTTTTCTCAATTAATTTCATTCTGCAAAATTTAATTAAAGCACTCTTTACTTAATCACGAATCGAGAGCGAATAAAATGTGCCTCTGTGCGGAATTGTTGAGCCTTGAGTTTAAACTCTCTGTGATACTTATTAATTTATTCACTCTTCTACTTGTTATAAAATTTTAATGTCAACCGCCGTTGATTACGTGACAGTTATCGAGGAGAGAAGTTAATCATTTTCTCAACGAGAAATTTATGTGCTTTAAATAGGGCTTAAGAAGAATTTTTTTTGTTGATGAAAAAAATGAACTTAATTATTCGGCTTATGAAGAAATTTGAGGTGACATTTTGAGGTTTTGTTACTAATCTCGCTCCTGAGATTACACCGAAAAAAGCTTTAAGAGCTTTCATGGTTGATGTGGTTGGTGATGATGACAAGCTCGGCTCATCAAAAGACATAGCTGAAGATCCGGAGTGTGTATGCAGTCACGTTCGAGTCAGAGAGTCATTTCCCTGTATGAATTATGCATTAAATAATCTTCAAATGTAACCATGCTCACTCTTTCGCATTTTTATAACTCTCTACCACCCAACATCCAGCACATTTTCTCTTGGAATATTAATTTTTCATGAGTGCGAGTTGAGAGAAAAATGCTGCACGTATAAATTCATTTTGATGTATCTTCGCTACTTAAGCGTATGTTGTACTGCTCTCGGGTGCAGAAAAGATGTCATGTTGCGACTGAATTTCATTTGATGGTAAGCTGAGTGGATATAAAACAGCAGAGATAATGAGATATTTCTTCAATAACGTCACTGGAGCATCTTTTCATTAACTTTCTTCATCTTATTCCACTTTGCTGGATGCTGCTTGAACGTCGAATGAGACAAAAGAGGTGATGAAGGTTTTGTTGTTCAATGGCATTGTGCACTTTTGAGTTCTCAACATAATGATGATGGAAAAATTAGTTTTTCTTGTGGTTTATTGTTTAACTTTCAAGATATTTAAAAGCTTCTTGAAAATCTTCCAAAAATTAATTTTTTTAGAAGAAATTTGAAAAATTTCTAGGAGTTTAAAAAAAATTATTTTAAAGCTTTTAAGCAAGCTTTTTGATATGATGAAAATTTTTTTTAAAATTTTCAAGCAACCGCTTTTTGAGCTTTATAAAAGCTTTCGTAAGTTTGAACGCTTTTTAATTTTAAATATCAAATTTTGGGCTTTTATAAAAGTCTTTGTAAGATTTAAACAAAAATTCTTAAAAAATCGAAAAAGCTTTTACGAAAAAAATTCCTTTACTTTTCGCTTAATTCATTACAAAATTTTATTTGTTCAACATTATCCATCTAAAAAAACATTTATTTTCCTTTAATCGTCACAATTTTCCTCCACATAACCTTCTTCATATCCTCGCAAATTAAACATCGCTTGTTGATCATCTCGAGATGATTCACAACAAGAAAAGAGAAAACTTGAAAGTATTAAATTTGTTGAGCAAATAATTTCACATGAAAAGATTATATTATGAGTCTTCCTATCTATAAAAGAGAAAAAGATAACAAAATCGAGATTACTCATCTTCCCACTTCAACTTTTTTATATTCTCATTAATAAAAGAGGAAGTAAAAAAATATTTAAAGGCGTCTGCTGCTGATTGATGTCATAAAAATGTGTCATCTGAAAATGAAAGTGAAAAGAGAAAATTTTACTGTTGATATTTAATTTTTTAACAAGGATTTGAGTTCATTTAGACTTAATTTTTTGACATGAGCTTTTCTTGTAAAATAATTTAAATTTTGTTATTATCAAGACATCAAAAGTTAGGGAAGAGATTACTAGAACTTACCACTATTTTCGGTTGATTTAATTATTAATTAGGAAGTAAATTTACCACGTAAATTGGCGTAATTCCTTGTAAATTGGAAGCTTTTATCATTAATACCAAAAGCTTCATTTAATTAGCAGAAATTCAATTGAATTGATCACGTTCGATGGAAAGCACAATTAATAACAAAAATAGTTGTGAAAATATTAAAAAAGCATTCCATTAATTTCACTTTAACTTTTTCAATATCCGAAAAACAGTGTTCATAACTTTTCTCACTTTAATCTATAGCTTTTCGACATTCATGTCCCTCAGATTAACTTAATTGAAATTTATATTTGTTGCCCCAAAAATAGGGACATTCATCATAAAAATTGATGGAGGAAAAAAGAAAACATTGTGGCGAGAAAAGTGAAAGACGAAAAATTGCCACACAACAAAAATGGTCAGCGATAATAATAGTGATTTATTGCTGAAATCCTCCTGTTTTTGGTTTGCTCGCCTCGCACACACAATCGAATGTCATGCGTTGCTCTTATTGGAATCAAAATAAATCATTCGCTTTTTGATAGGCGACATGACAAAAAGTCAATTATTCTATTCGCATTCATCGCGTGAGAAAATTGCGAGAGTCAAAAAGAATTTATTGTGATTTAGAGGGAAAAGATGTGGTGTGTTAAGTGTGGTCAGGGACTTTATGATTCCTTTTTGGTGAGATTTTCTTTACTTTTTAGTGAATAAAAAAAATAAGAATTTAAATTTTTGAAGATTATATTTTTTGGTAAATATTTAAATTTTTTTATTTAACGACTTAAGTTTAAGTTAATACCATTAATAATTTATGGTAAATTAAATTTCATAAAATCGTTTAAAATATTTTACTCAATATTTGAAATAAAACTTTTCAGAGCAAATCATAAAAGCTTTATAATTTCTCACATCTCATAAATATTTTATTTTTCGCATGGAAACTTTTAATTAGAGACATAAAATACAATTTTCCGCCCAACGAATGCACATAAATTGCTCACACTTGACAAATCAAAGTGAATCACTAATTAATGTGACAATGTGAAGAAAAATTCATATTTTAACATCGTGGCAGCATGTGGCCCGCTGACTGTTGCTTTATCAAGTGTTAAAATTTCAAGAGAAAAGTTAAAACTCATAACAAATTCATGAAACTAATTTACATTAAACGTAGGCGAAAATTTCTTGTGCGTTGATCATTAAAAGGCAATAAAGAGGCGATAAATCTTTCTTTATGACTTTCCATGAAGGTTGTTATGTTGAAAAATAACTTTTCGATGTAAAGGAAGAAATTTTTAAGCCTCTCGACGACAGCGGGAGAGCTAAAAAAAATTATTCAATAATTTCATAAAGTATCTGAGAGCTAAAAAAGAGTCTCTCGATTCAGTATCAGGCCATAAATCACTTTCCATGCCTTTCACTTTAATATACACCAGCTGCTATGTCGAGCGATGATGAAGAAATTTTTGGGTGGATATTGCGAAGGAAATTAAAGAACTTGCGAGCTCACTTGGCAATTTTTTTTATAAAGTGCATTTTTCTCTCGAAAGAGTTTGAATGCTTTTTTTTATTAAATTATTGCAAGCTATAAATTTCACTAAAATACCATTCACTGAAGTTGTAATAAAAATTTTAGCTTTTTACTATAAAAATTACTCTCTTAAAAAAGTAAATTAAATTATTGAAAACTCAATGAACCTTATTATTTAATGGAAAACATGATGCTGCAGCATAATGCAATTTATTCAATTAATTAATTAGTTGAACTGTTTACTAATCGCCATTCATGCGTGAAACATGAGCACATGTATACGAATTTAAATGAAAACTCAATTAAAATTTTGTTCGATTAATTTAAAGTCAATTTATAATCGATTACGATGAAATATTTAACTTCTTGGCATAAAGTTTCGAGTGAATTAAGAAAGTAGATAGAAAATTTTCAACTTGAGTTTCAATTTGATTTTATAAATTATTTACAAAAATATTTTTGAGGCACCTCAAAGTACATCCATAGAAACTCGGCAATATTTCAAACTCAAGGCAATGGATAAAATAATTATTATTATTAAAACGACAGGATCCTTAAAATGCACACTTCAGACAGACGATGAATTTTAATTAAAAAGCACTGCTTAAGAGTGGCCTCAGGCGGCTAGCAAATAAAAAATTTGCAGAAAAGAAATAATTCATAATGAGAGCTCTGGAAGATTTCACTTTACTCACACCCTTTTTTTTGAGCGAGTGCTAAGATGAATGATACAGAAAGAATGGAAAGCTTTTCTGGCTCCAGGTGTTTAAGAATGCTCATCTCTTTTTTTTAATTATTTCCTTTTCCTATGAATAAATGAGTGCTAAAGCAGTGTTCGCATTATACTTATAATTTCCTCTCGCTCGCCTTATGTCCTCCCCTTTTCACACTAACCAAGTTGTTGTGTTTTCCATTGTGCTCTCTTCTGCAAAATATCAACGTACCTTCCACTTAATTAATCATCTTGCTTTCGCTGGTTGGTTGGGATTAAATTTATACTTTTGCACCTTCTTCGCTTTGTTTTAAAACAATTATGTTAAATTTAATTGCGCAGTAAATCGGAATTTACTCTTCAATTATTTTTATTGCACCTTCAAGTGAATTGTTGTGATTAAATTCAATTAAAAAGCTTTTGTTGCATTGCCAATATTTTAAAACTTTCAGTTTCTCATCTTCAGTTCGCTTGGAAATTTGATAACTTTAAAAAAGAGATTTTAAATCCCACAATAAGTTTTTCCACTTGACACTTAACGATCCTGTATACAGCATTAACAAAATCATAATCTTTCAAATGATTTTTATACATAAATGCTATGTAGTTATGAAAAATTCAGCGAAAACTTTTCAATGCATATCTTATGCAAATTGAATTTATTCTTCAAGAATTTTCCTCTCCTCCTCGACACAGCAAATGCATTTGATTGTATGTAAGGGGGGAGGGCGAAAAGCTCTCGGGAGTTTTGCATTACAGAATATCGTCAACGCCGGCAAACTTTAACTCCTAACCCAAAAATATGCATGAAAAGTTTCAGAAGCCGCAACGGAGGAGGAAAAGTTTTTTGAGAATTGCGAACAGGGAATCACGAATGAAGTTAAAGATTAGCATTTCGATAACAATTGATTGCAATTTTAAAAAACTTTGTCGTTTATATGCAATTTCGATTGCTATTCAGTCTCAAGTTTGAGACAGCTCTTAGATTTCTTAAAAAGTGTCTAGCTTAAAGTTTTGCTAACTTTTATAACTTTAAAGTTTTTAATATTTAAATTTAATTATCTTATTAAGTTTTTAAAAAAATTTAAAAAAAACTTCCACGTTTCAAATGACCGTTAAATATAAATTCAAATTTTTTGTTTATAAAAAATTTTGAGAAAAAAATGGATTGTGAGGAAATTCAAGAAATTAGTGAAAAAGCATCGAAAATTGTCATCGATTCTCGCATTAAGCGACGTGATGAACTCAAACATAATCAGGTCTTGCATAGAATATCAACGTTCAGTAAAAATCGTTTTCTTGAGAGTGAAATTTTAAAAGAAAGCGATATCAAAGGACTTTGCGGAAGAATTAAGCGACGAAAGCATTGTACCGAGGAAGATCTCGAAAAGCTAACGAATGCCTTCTTTCAAAGTGAACAAAACATAGTTGAATTTCTGAATATCACTGGTGCCATCAATGTTTTAATTAAAGAGCTTATTGGAAACAACAACAGACTATTAGCAGCTCAATGCCTCTGTAACTTAAGCCTTGGTAATGAAATTGCATGTAACAAAGTTGCTTCGTTTGCTGGTTGCTATATAATGATCTTATTAAAGAACTTGAGCCACACCATGTTGATTGTAAGTATAAAAAATTGACGACATCTCATCACCTTCTCAAATATCCATTCATAGAAAATTTTGGTCTGGACAATCGAGAATCTAATCACATCTGGCAGTAAGGCACTCGAAACACTCTTGGCGCAAGAGCTTTTGATGGGTATTCTTTACGTAATCGATACAGTATCAGATGTTCAAATCAAGAGAGAAGCAATTCAAACTTTAGAGATCATTGTCGATAAGAAATGCACACAAATGAGCGATGATGAGTTACAGGAAGTTATTAAATGTATATCAAACTACATCAAGAGAAATGAATGCGATTTGCATGCTCTACAAATTTTCTACAGAATTTTGTCGATTGAAAAGCGTCATGTGGTGGTTACTCCATCAATGTTGGAAAGTTTCTATAGAATTTTGTCGATTGAAAAGCTTCATGTGGTGGTTACTCCATCAATGTTGGAAATTATCATTAATAATTCGCTCAAAGTCGATGCTGATGAAAGTTTAGTGATACTCTCTGTGGAAATTTTATTGATTCTCTGTCGAAAGGATATTCAATATTCGGATAAATTCCTCGAATTCTTAATGCAGCATGAATTAAAGCTCTCAATTATCATCAATGAATCATGCAGTACGCCAAAGCTTTATGCTCTTTCCAGGAAATACCTAAAGCTAGTTGGAACAGTTTTGTCACGTGAAAGTGTAAAAGTTGCGAACTACCTCAATTTTGATGACATTCTCAGTAATTTAAAAATCTCTAAAATGTTCGCGTTTAATTAAAAAAGTTAAATAACTTTTGAAAATAATTTTTCAATTTTTATTTAAAACTTGTAAATTTACTGCACTTGTTAACTTTTTAATCAAATGTAAAAAATGCTTTAAAATTGTCTATAAAAGTAATTCGCACTTATTTAACGTGTCCGGCTTCTTTTAATTTAGCAACGAGAGTATCGACATCGGGAACAATCGAACCGGCCTGACGAACCGGAGGATCTTCAACTGAAACGACCTCAATTCTAGGTTTTATGTCCACACCAACATCAGCCACAGTCATTTTCTTAATTGGCTTCTTTTTGGCTTTCATGATGTTCGGAAGGGTCGCATATCGTGGAATATTCAAGCGTAAATCGGCACTAACGACAGCTGGAAGCTTGGTCGTGATTGTCTCGAGTCCACCATCAATTTCACGAACAACTTTCAATCCACTGTCTGTTTTTTCAATAGCCGATGCGAAAACAGCTTGTGGCCAGTCTAAAACAGCAGCAGTCATTTGAGCAGTTTGATTCGAATCATCATCAATAGCTTGCTTGCCGAGCACAATTAAATCGCACTTTTCGTCTTGAGCGATTTTGGCAAACATCTTACTCACATGAATTGGCTGAAGAAGCTCAAAATCTTTGCCAGTAATTTCAATGTGAATGCCTCGATCGACGCCCATCGCCAAAGCAGTCCTTAAAGTCTCTTGAGATTGTGGTGGTCCGACCGATAAAGCGATCACTTCAGTCGCGATTTTCTTCTCCTTCATTTTGACTGCTTCCTCGACTGCAATCTCATCAAATGGATTCATCGAGTGCTTAACACCCTCCGTTACGACTCCCGATTTGTCGGGCTTGACGCGAATCTAAAAGAGAAAACATTTTCAGGTAGTCCAAAGTTCAAGGCTGCTCAATTGTTTGATAAGAAATTTTCCATCTTATGACTTAAATTACAATTTACCTTAACCGCATAGTCAATGACGCGCTTAACTCCCACTAAGACTCGAGACATTTCTAATTTAATGGATAATTTAAAATTGTGACGTTGATGAAGCGAGATAAAATTAAAAACTAAATTAGATTGAGGAAGTTTTACGAGCTTTACGACGTATGAGTTGTCTCGAATAGCGTGTTTATGATTATTTTTAAAAAAACTCCAAAATTTAAGCGAAGATTGTTTTATTAACAATTTTATTCTTCTTACTTTTTCTAACCCCTAAAAAATTTTATTTTTATTTTAAAGGATTAAAATTTCTTATCAAGCGCGTGCACTATTTTCAGCACACCACTGACTGTAAGCACAGCTTTATAGCTAGCTATTCAACAGTTTCACAGATGTTTATTTGTTGTTAAGAATGTATCAAAGAAATTAAATTATAAAAATTAAAAGCAATGTTATTAGAGGATAAGTTTAAGTATACGCTGATACGCAATCCAGACGATGAGAGTCAGAGTACATGGAATAGGTGGAGGAGAGATGTATAGTTTAGAAAATTTCCAACTCATCATTTGAAAATCTTTTAGATCGGAAAAGCGAAGATGGTTCTTGACGCTTTTCTTTGGTACTTGCATGCTGTACAGTACTCGAACCACAATGCCACTTGTGATTCCCACAATAAGCGCTGAGAAAGGGTGGACAAAGTCGAACTCGGGCACAATTCTCTCGTCATTCTTTTGGGGCTACACAATCACTCAAGTGGCTGGAGGTTACCTCAGCGACAAATATGGCGGTGAACGTGTAATTTTTATTGCAAGTATCTTCTGGAGCATAATTACAATTGCAATGCCAAATATCATCGAACTTTCGACATATTTTACGTCAATTTCATTCGCTTTTATCGTGGCCGTTCGAGTCCTTCACGGAGCGACTCAGGGATTTCATTTTGCATCCATGATAAGCGTGACAAGTCAGAATTTAAACGTTAGTGAAAGAACAAACTTCTTCTCGCTACTAACAGCTGGTGCTTCAGTAGGAACATTATTGACAGGACTGCTCGGAACATTCCTTTTAGACTTTTTCGGATGGACAGTCGTATTTCAAGTAATTGGATTTTTAGCGCTCTCATGGTCGCTTCTCTTGAGATACTACACGATGTCACAGTCGAGTGTTCGTCAACGCATTGTGAACATATCATCAGAATTATGTATTAAGAATGTCACGCAGTACGATGAAGTGCCGTGGCTCAAAATTCTCTCATCCGTGCGAGTGTGGGCTTGTCTCTGTGCTCAGGCATGCGAGATGAATTTCTTTTTCGTTTTACTCTCGTGGTTGCCGACATATTTCAATGAAAATTTCCCTCACAAAAAGTCATATCTCGTTAATATGTTACCATGGTGCTTAATTCCGCCTTCCACACTCATTGCAAAGATTCTCACGAATCGATTGATAGCGCAAAAGTATCGACTGACAAATGTGAGGAAAATTGTGCAGTCAATTTGCTTTTTAGTACAAAATGCTGCACTTTATGCAGTAATGAACTCAAAGAGTTTTTCAATGTCGCTGACATGCATGTGCCTGTGCATCGGAATATCGGGATTTCACAACGCCGGTGTCACTGTGAATCCTCAAGATCTTGCGCCCGATTTCTCTGGAAGTGTCTTTGGATTAATGAACACATTCGGCTCTACATTTGGATTTTTAGGGGTTTATCTTGCCGGTCATATTTTAGAACTAACACAGAGCTGGAATGCCGTATTTAACATTTTAATATTTGTTAACACGATAGGATTGCTGATATTTTCAGCACTTGGATCTGCCGAGGCAGTGACGTAGATGTGATAAAAAAATTAACTTTTAGTCATTTCTGAAAAATCACATTGATTTTATATATTTGAAAACTTTTATGATAAGAGATAATAAAAAAAAAAGTCTTACAAGCTTTTTGACATGTAAGGTCCATCAAGTTCATATCCCAATTTGCGATAATAATTTCTCGTGCCGACACCTGATATTACGGCAATTTTAATGCTGCCATGTTCCTCTCGTGCTATTCTTTCAGCTTCCTCCATTAAAAGCATGCCGAAACCCTGATGCTGAAACTTTGTCGGATCTCTTGCGTTAACTGGCACAACTGAGCCATAGACGTGGAGTTCTCGAACAATTGAGCATGCACTTTGAAGCTCAGGCCTGAATGTCTGTTCAGAGCACTTTCTTAGTCGAAGTAAGCCGACGAGAATGTCTTGTTCGGGATCTTCGTAAGATAAAAATGTTTCCCATCCACCATTGGCCGAGTAATCGCGTCGAATGAGCTCAACCTCATAGGGTCGAACTTTATTGTGAATTTCTTGAATACCAACTTCGCGTGTTCTCACATCGCGACAATCAGTTCCGAGATCTTTCATTCGTGCTAGTGCAAGCTCTCGCAAATTACCATGCTCAACACCTGAACTAACCAGCGGCATCGGAATATCTCGCTGAACTCGGTAAACTCTCGTCCATGGTGCAACAAGTGAGAGAATTTTTGCAACTAAATCGACGAGCGTTGAGGGTGGATATGACTTATATCGTCCCGTTTTCCACAATTCATAGAGTCCAGTTCCACGAATGACAAGTGTTGGATATATTTTCAGGCCATCAGCTCTAAAAGCTGGATTCTCAAAGAACTCAATGAACTGCTCAATGTCTCGCTCGTAGTCCATGTTCGGTAAGTCCGGCATCATGTGAGTAACAACTTTGAAGCCAGCATCTTTGGACATGTGAAATGATTCCGATACTGCCTTAACTGTATGTCCTCGATTTGTGTCACGAGCAACATCCTCGTAGACTGATTGAACGCCAATTTCTAAACGTGTGCAGCCATAATTAAGCATGTCAGTGAGATGTCTTTTGAGACAATAATCAGGACGAGTTTCAATCGTAATTCCAATGCACTTTGTGTGAGACTTTTCAGAGTACTTTACTGCCTCGGCTACATTTTGCGATGTATGGCCAGAGAGTGCATCATGAAGATTTCTGATAAAATAGTCGCGATATTCCTCTGGTAGACTCATAAAAGTTCCTCCCATCACGATAAATTCCACCTTATCAACTGAGTGTCCTAATTGCTTCAGCTGCTCAACTCGATGACGTGTCTGAAGAAAGGGATTGTATCGTGCGCGAATCGCTCTCATCGAAGTTGGTTCATATCCAGTGTAGCTCTGAGTTGAATATTCGAAATCACTGTCTGGTCCGCCCGGACAATAGACACAAATATTTCCAGTGTAGTTAATGTGAGGACAACGATGAGGCTTGCACATTACAGCAACGACTGCAATCTAAAATGAAAACATCCAGTAAGATTTTTTAAAACATCCAGAAGATAAACTTACACCACTTGCTGTTCTAATTGGTTTCGCTTTTAACTTGGGAAGCAAGAATTTCTTAGCCTCATGAGGCACTGCTGCGATGATATCGACGAGTCTCGGCGACGACTCAAGGCCATATTTAGCTGAAATTCTCGATTTCATGCGATTTAAATTTACATCTTTGCCGTCTCCGTGTGATTTAATTAATTCCTGAATGATTTCACCAATCACAAGCACCATGCGCTCTTCCTTGCTCAATCCAACTCCTAGCGGCTTTTTGCGGGTCATTTTAATGATTTAACTATTTTTTTTTTGAGAAAATGTGGAATTTTCAAATTGTAAACAAACTTTTTGACGAACCCTGGAGCGATAATTTGTCTCTCGCTTAAAAATTTCGCGGCATTAAAATATTAAATTATAAAAATTCAAAGAAATGAACGATCCAATTAAGCAGGCAATTTATGACGAACTTAATGTCATATTGAAGCAGCCTGGAATTAAGAACGAGCAGCGCTTGAAGCAGCTCAAAGTAACTGAAAGTAAGAAATTTTGTTAAATTAAAAAAAAACATGTGAGTGAAAATTTCAATAATTTTACAGATTATGGCATTTATCTCGCTGAATTGACACTTGATGAATCGCTTGATCCTGGTTTGAGGCAATTGGCGAGTGTATTATTGAAGCAGTATGTCGACGATCATTGGTGTGCTGATGATGACAGCAGTGGACAATTTATGGCAACTGATCATGCGAAGCAGGTGATTAAGAGCATTCTCCCCAAAGGCCTCTACTGCAGAAACTCAAAGATCAGAAATACAGTCGCTTACACAATCAGTGCCATCGCATCGGTTGACGATTGGATTGAACTTTTTGATATAATCGTGGGATGTTTGGCTGGCAATGAGGATTCAGTTCATGGAGCTCTACAGGTTCTCGTCGAGTTCACATTATGTGATATTTTATTCCTAATTATTCTAATTATTCCTAATTATTTCTAATTATTCCTAATTATCTTTTTTTTTCTGTACCGCTCGAATGAAATTGTCGCGGTAAACGTAACCGCCATTGAAATTTTGAAATGGGGGGGTGTAACTTTTCGCATCTTTTACTTTTTTTGAGGCGAAAAGTGTCAATAGTAAACAGAAATGAAAATTGCAAATGGAAAAATTTAATATTTTCATCAAAGTCGCCTTAGTTTTTCCATCTCATCGGATCTTTGGTGGTTGTGATATCAGCGATTGACAGCTGTAAATGAATGAACTCGAATTAAATTCAATTTATGCAACTCTTATCGACATTTTAGAGTAAAAATATTTATTTAAAATTGCGAATTTCAAGTGATTTTATTAAATGAAATTTTCACACACATCTCACTTATTCGACAGCGTATACCCACCCACCCATCCCAAATGGCTATTTTTATCAGGTGCAGCGGTAAAAAAAAAGTTATAATTAGGATAATTAGAATAATTAGGATAATTAGGATAATTAGGAAAAGGGTTGTCGCTGCGCGACAACTTCAACTAATTATTCTAATTATCCTAATTATCTAATTATCTAATTATCAAAAAAAAAAGATAATTAGGAATAATTAGAATAATTAGGAATAATTAGAATAATTAGGAATAATTAGAATAATTAGGAATAATTACAACAGGTTCTCGTCGAGTTCACATTTGAGCTGGAAGAGAAAGTGAAGACTGTTGGACCAATAATTCTGTCTGAAATCTACAGAATTTACGATTCAGAATCGGTTTTTAGTCTCAATTCGCGGACCATCGCAATCAGCATCCTTAATTCAATTTTAAAATGCGCAAATATGCACATTGACCCTAAAGATCAGCCCGCCTTCTTCAATCCCCTCTTACCCGCCTTCATGCAAAAAATGGTGACTGGGTTAGCACTTCCAAATGGAGCATCGAGCAACTTTCACCTCAAAACAGAAATCCTCAAAGTTTTCACTTACATGATCAACGAAATGCCGAAATTCATCAAACCGTACATGCAAACTCTCGTTCCAACAATCTGGTCGTTGCTCACTCAAATGGCAGAGATTTATATCAATCTAATTGTGAACGATGGCGATGTCGATCCATTCGATGGAGATGAAGAGGAACGTGAAAATTTTATCAAAATGATTCTGCAAATTTTCGAGCTTATTCACTCGTTGGCGGAGAGCAAGAAATTTAAGCCACTAATCAAGAATGTCATTGCCGATTTAATTTACGTTCTCATACTCTACATGCAAATGGGCGAGGAACAGATGATTATTTGGGGTGATGACGTTGAGAAATTTATTGATGATGAAAGTGACGAGGCTGGAGTTGATTGCTCAATTCGAACAAGCGGGAAGGATATTTTACTTAAACTTGGCGATGAGTTTGAGGGAAGCTTTTTAGTTGGGCTTACAGAAGCTGTGACTAAGCTCGTTGCCTTATCCGATTCGGAAAGAAACAGCGGAAAGCCAAACTGGTGGAAAACTCACGAGGCAACAATGATAGCATTTGAAAGCACTGAATTTAAATCGCTTGCGCTGTCCAAAGACGGCTTCAATCTCGGCGAATATTTAAATTTGGTAAAGGGACTAATGTCCTATCATGTCTCTCCGTTCTTACTCGGTCGATGTGCATTGCTATTAGCGAAATATATCGAGACTGATAAATGTTCAGCGCACGTTGGCGACGCGCTGAATGTCATCACTGCTAGTTTCGGTGCTGATAAGCCGATGGTCAGTAAAGCGTATGCTGTGAAAGCTGTTTACGAGGTTTGCAACAATCTCAAAGGAAGTAAAAACGAGCGAAGAGCTTTTGTCGGTTCAAAATTGAATGTCATGCTCGAAGGAATTCTACAATTGCTTCCCGAGTCACAAAGCGTCCTCATGGCTCTATGCTTAGAATCTCTAAGCGAACTCCTCTCATTCGATGCCAACTTTACAGCCTCAACAGCACCTCGAGTTATTCCCATGATTCAAGAGCTCTTCCTTAAATATCACGACGATCGATTTTTGCTGGAAAATATTTTGGAAATTCTCAAGATTTGGTCACAAAATCAATTTTGTCAGGCGGGCTTGCAAGAGAAAATTGTGCCGACACTGATTAAAATACTCAACTTGGAGGGTGAACAAGTGAATGTACCGACACAGGATATCGCTTTAGATATTCTCGAGACAATCGTTAAATATTCAAAGCAACCACTCAGCAGTCAACTCATTGAGCAAGCATTTCCGGCAGCTATAAATGCAATTCTTAGAACTGAGGATAATTCTGTTTTACAATCGGGCGGCGAGTGTCTTCGCGCATTTTTATATGTTGCACCTGAGCAAGTTTGCACTTTTCAACAAGGCAAAGGACTCTCCTCAATTCTCGATGTCCTGACGGTGCTCTTAAATCCAACCTCGACCGAGTCTTCGGCAACTTTCGTTGGCAGATTAGTCATAACGTTGATTACAAAGGCTGGAAATTTCCTCGGCGATAAAATTGATTTACTTCTCAAAGCAGCACTCTCTAAAATGCAATTGGTTGAGTCACTGCACGTCATTATGTCACTGATTATGATTTTTGCTCATCTCTTTCTCATTCAAATTGACGCCGTTATGAATTTTTTGAGCTGCATTCCTGGACCGACGGGAGAGTCTGCGATGAATTTTGTTTTCTCAAATTGGCTGTCACGTCAACATGCGTTCTTTGGCATTTATGAGAGAAAGGTGAGAAAAGTTTTAAATTTTGTGCGTTTATTTTTTAAAAAAATTTTAAATTTATCAGGTCAGCGTCATGGCATTATGCAAGATCTTTGAATATGGAATCAACACGCAAGATCAACGTCTTGTGTCGGTGATTATCAAGGATGTCATTGAGATTCCAAATACCAATCAAAAGACACGAACTACTCGCTCTCAAGCTGCCAACAACCGTCAAATTGTTAATGTCCCGATTATGGTCAAAATTTTCAAGCTACTCATCAATGAGCTTTCAAACTTGAGAGAAATTAAGGCGGCTGACAACAGCTATTTGCCAAGTGATGAAGACGACAGTGGAGATGATATCAATGGGCTTGAAGAGAATGGCAAGAATTTGAGTGCTTTCATGCTGTTTGATGATGGTAAAATTCTAACTTTTAAAATTAAATAATTTCTAATGAATTTTTGCTTTCTAGATGAGACAACCGAAGATGATCAGCTCCTTCAAGATCTCATGCAGGATCCGATTTTCCAAGAAGACACCGAAATTGCGCTAACGAAGTTCCTTACTAATTTTAGTCGCAGCGACAATTTTCCCGCGTTCCTCGAGCAACTTTCACCACCAGAGCAAAAAGTTTTGAAGAACTTGAAAATTGTCGAAAATTAATTTATGCACAATATTTATCCTATCATCACGCTGAAAGTAATATGAAGAAAATTATTTTATGAGAGAAAATAAAGGTTTAATGAAAGTCGTTAAATTTGAAAAATATTTGAATTTTTTTTTCGTTAAATTTACTTTTTTTGGAATTTAATTAAATTAATTTTTAACGATAAATTTTACTAAAATTATAATTGCTGACTATTAATTTTATTTTCAAATTTTTACATCGATTTCTACCCATTGATTTTTCACACACACATACGCACTTAACCCTAGAAAAATAAAATAAAATTTTTACTCTGCCGAATTTCTTGAAAATTTAATTTTGCAATGGTTCTGCCGAGAAAATTTCCACACCAAAAGGAAATCATAAAGCGACTAGCCGAGACAGTAAAGGCAGTACCAACCGAGACGTATATTGTCAACAGAAATCCGAGAAATTTAGAATTTTTGAGAATCGCCTACAAAAACAGAGGATATGAGTTAGATGCTCCTTTCAGTAAAGACGCTAACTATTGGCACAAGTAAGTTTAATCTCGTGTTGCATTCAAATATTTAATTAATTAACTTTCAGACTCGTTTTGACACCGTCTGGAAAGTTTGTGACCGCTCAATTAATTCATTTCGAAAATGGACCCGTAATTGAAGCCTCAACAAAAGAGTGGTGCATTAAAAAACATCTCTATAAGACAGCTGACACTGCTGCCTATGTGAATCTTGCAAGAGTATTCGCTGACAGGTGCTTACAGAGCGGAATTATTGAAATGGCAATGAAACCATCTTCAGGAGCTAAACATGACAAGTTCGTAGAGATCCTGAAAGACAATGGCATTTCATTGACAGAGTCTTCCGACATGTATATGCATGTGGCCAGATCAGTTAATCGATTTAAGGGCAGAAAAATGGAACCTGAAGATTGGAAAGAAGTTGTCAAATATCACTAAAATAAAAAGATCCAGTTGACATCGAGGGGAAACTTGCTTTTATTACATTTAGTTTTGAAATAAATTTAGAGCTCTAATCTAACAGCCGACGATGTTTTATTTATAGTTTCCCTTAATGTCGTTCCATAGTTTCTAGAAAAGAATTGAGAATAAGCAAAAATTTTGATTAAATAATCATTTCAAAAGACTCACTCCCTTGTTGTAGTTATCGAAAATTCCGTCAGCGATTAAATCGAAGCCACGATCAAAGAAGAACACAGATCCGAGGATTGCAACGGCATAGGTCGAGGTTCTTTTGAAAAAAATATTGTAGATTGGCTTCATCTTGTCGCTGGATTTGATTTTTCACGAAAAAAAAATGAATTTTCAGCAAAAGTGAAATCTCGAATAGGATGCACAGCTAAGAAAACACTGAAGAAAAGCCATTTTGACATGGAGTAAAGCCATATCGACAATAACATTAATGCGAGTTTTGTTTATAAAAATTTTTTTTAAAAAATTTATCAATCAAAATTCGTCAATTGACATCAAAAAGTAATTTAATTCACTCACAAACTCATCAACTATTAAAATTAATCAAATTAACTTCCAGACAAACGCCAAAATGAGCGAAATTAATGATGAAAATCTAAGCGACAAAATGAGTGAAGAAGAAGAAGAAGCTTACGACGAACCAATGTCGCTTGCAGATCATCAAATTCTCCTCTATTCCGCACGTAGAATCGTCAAAAAAGCTCGAAAATATGCAGGCAAGAAGGTCGTTCACATCCGGAGACCAGAGCTGAAAAAAGTTGCGGATGGCGACAAAGTTGTGCTTGTACCACGAAAAGAAGGTAAACTCATTAAAGTTATAAAGCTTCCGATGAAAGTCGCGCCACCAAAATCAACCCTCACTGAAAGCAAATTTCCAGCCATTCCACAGCCACCTCCAGCATCAGTTCCGACTAAAATGGTCGGCGTTCCTGGAAAGATTGTGAGTCTCACGATTGGAGATAGGAAAATTTTAGTCCGGCCAATCGTTGCACCTAAATCGATACTTAATTTAGAAACGGATGTTGGCATGCCAGAAACATCACTTCGAACGTCAAGTGAGGGCTCAAAAGAATCTCAAGAACAACTCCGTCAAAAAGTTGTGAATGATGAAGTACCAAAAGCTGCATTTCAACCAAAAATATTAAAACCGCAAACAGTTGGACCAAAAATTCCGTTAAGAGGTGTAAGAGTTAGTCGAATTTTGAAAGCATCGTACCCACCAGCACCGAGAGTACTTGCTCGTGGGAAAATAATGAAGCGAAAATTACCGAAGCAATTTGAGGATGAGGAAAATCAAGAATGCACAAAGAAACTAAATCCAGACGACTTTCCAAAAGCTATCGTCTATCCAGATGTCAAAAAGGAAAAGCCACCGATGAAAATTCAAAGTGTCATGTCGACATCACCCTTCACATTCAGTCATGTATTCGAGGAAGCAGCAATGCAACCTGTACAAATAACCAAAACCACTAAGGACGTGCGCCGAGTTCAACCGGTTAAGAATATCGCACCTGAATATAAATCCACTGAAAAAACCAGCAAAAAAAGAAACCGAAAGCAACAAATAAAAACCATTGAAGTTCCAGAGGAAGTTAAAGTTCAGCAAGCAGTCGAATCAGAATTAAATGAAGATCCATCGGACAAACATGAGGATGAGCCTGAAGAGCAATTTATAGCAATGATCGAAGGCGATGATATTGAGATGTTGGAAGAATCGAATGAAAATGAGAAGAGTGATCAACAACCCTCAACAAGTGTCGATAAAATTAAGCGTGTAAATCCATCAAGTAATGAAGACAGGCAACCTCACAATATCTCATTTCCAAACGACTTTGCAATTATGCGAACAAGATTTTCTAAAAATATCTTTTCAAAAGCTCAATTGGCATCTGGCAGAGTCAAAAACAATCAGAATGGTGTCAAACTAACTGGAGAGTCGTCGAGCAGTCATCAGCCCACTTCAGTAAAGCCAAAACTTCTAAATCCATTTGTAAATACCGCAACTCGCTCTCAAGTTCCAAAAAATTCTTTATCTATGCAGAAAAGCCATTGGAAACCGGCTGAAAAAATTTCACCACCATCAAGCTCGCCAATTTCAATTGAAGAAGTATCAGACGATGATCAATTCGAAGCAATTGCAACAAACTCAAGTAACTTAAAGCCTTCGATTGAAATTGATTTTGATATGCCACCACGACCCGAAATCAACAATCAACTTATCGAAACACTCTCAAACTATCGAGTAATTGCACGATACTTGATGCTTAAGAAAAAAATTCCACCATTTAATTTTGATGGACTTGAAACGGAGTATTTGAATGTGTATAAAACTCTCAAAAAATAATTGAACTAAGCACAATAAAATGATTTTATTTCATGAATTACATAAAGCAGGTTGTTAATAATGCTTGAGTGAAATCTTTCATGACTCGAATAAATTTTTTTCTTTCATTTTCCTTCGCATTATCGGTGAGCTCAACTTCGTGAAGAAAAGAGAAGGGAAGAAGTCTGTCGATGAAATTTTCACCTTTAATCACGTCAACAGCACAAGCTGACGTTGTCTCATTAAAAGTAGATTCTGCACTTTCACTATCCAAGAAGCTTTCTATTATTGCCGCTTCAGCTTCCTCGCGAATTGTGGGATAAAGTTCTTCGCAGTTTACTGAAGCTATGTCGATTCCACCTGGATTCAATTCAAGCTTATAGGAAGCTTCGAAAAGCTCATTGTCAATCACATACTTTCGAGCACAATAATCTTTCTCAGGTGTGATTTCTTCACTTTCAGATCCATCGACAAGTTCTTCAAACATTTCAGAATATTGATGTTCAAGCTGACAATCCATTGATGACAAAATCATTTGAGCTTTTACAGCTTTTGTTAATTCGTCAATTTTTTCATCTCGAGTTGTTTCTGAAACTTTCGTGGTGTCTTCATACACAGAAAGTGCTAAGAGTGTGGTTCCAAAATCTCTTTGTTTTAATTTTTCTATTAAGCAATCGCGATGCTCATTTACACCATTTTTAACTAGCTCAACTTCCAAATTTTTAAAAATTTCCTTCTTAATTATTGGAATCATAAAATTGCAGCCACTCGTGACACCTTCATCATTGCCAAAGTCACTTCCAATCATTTCGAGCTTTTTGAGATAATTTTCAATACAAATTTCCGGATCATCGCCAAGAGGTGCACAACTTGCTGTAGTTAAAATTATAAAAAGTATCAAATTTTTCATTATACTATTTTTCAGTAAATAAAATTTCAACAACTGAAGCTCATGTAAAATTTGCTGTCGCTTTTTATTCAAGTTCAACTTCGACAACAAAAAAAAAGCTTTATTAAAAACTTTTTGCCTATAAAATTTAATGAAAATAAAGCGGAAATGTTAAACAAAATTTATCATTTTAATCAAGGGAAATTAATCCAATTTAAATTTATCGACAAAGTATGAATGTGATACTAATGCTGTTAAAATTATGAAAATAATTTAAAATTGAAGTTATTGGTGAAATATTTTTGAGTCATCTTGAATTTAATTTAATCCATATTTAAATTTTAATCTAAATCCAATTTAATTTAATCTAGGTTTAAAATTAATCAATCTGCTCTTTAATCTAAATTCAATTTAAATCCATCCAAATTTTAATTATTGAATTCACATTGAGTTTATAATGATCTCTAAATTTTTTTATTATCTTTCCAATTAATTTATTTATTTTTCATTTAATTAAGCGACTGTGAAATTGTCGTGTCATCGTCATCGGTATCGTCTCTCTGTATCTCATACGTGTTATTTCCCTTATTAATAGTAAATGTTGCCGGGCCCTGTGACACTGTGTATGTTTTCGATCGCTTCGACTCAGTCAAAGTGTTTTCATCCAAGTTTGATTTCAACTCTGAATGTGTTAAGAAAACGTCATCGAGTCTCCTTATGATATTGTTAAGATTTCCCCTTTGATGATTTTCAAAAGATGCGTGGGGGGTTTCTTGAGCTTTAATGCTCGCCGGCACTTCCGAATTTTTTTCATCTGACTCATACGAGCAAACAATTACAGCGCCATGATTTCCATAAATCGAGCATGCAAAGTAAAAATCTTTCGGGTGATAATCCATTGAGTAAATTAAATTTTTATCACTAAGCGGAAATTTTAAGTTGATGAAATTTTTATCATCCGTTGGCGGCACCAAATTTCCACTCGATATTTTATAAAATCTCACTTGAGATTTGTTGCTTGAAAAAAGTTGACTGCCACACGGAGTGACTTTAACAATTCCTTGAGTCTCGCATGAAATTTGTTGCAATTTTTGAGTTATTTCGCCTGTAGCAATTCCCAAAACAAAAATCGTGTTAGCAGTCTCCAAATTCGATGCATCGTGAACTCTGAAATAAATTTTATTGCCACGTGGATTCAAGTCCATGTTGTTGATGATCTTCCACTTAACCTCACCAAGATTAAATTTTCTATTGAGATGATAATCATCGGTCGCTCTTAGTGTCCACTCGATTAAGTCACCGGTTGAAGATGATGTGTAAAAAGTGTCGGCATTTCTTGTCAGTAGTGAAGTTATGAAAGTGAATTTACTGGTAATTGGATGTTTGAGTTCTTGAATTAGTTCAAAACTTTGCATTCCTTCTCGATTCCTCCAAATTCTAATGATCGAATCTCGACCGGCTGTCACCACTGAAATTCTGTCTGAATCTTCTTTAATCAAAAATTTACTCGCATAAACAAATCCCGGATGCGGCAGAATTGTGTAAGTGTAGCTGTCGGCTTCCAATTTCCAAACGATCGCCGTAAAATCCGAAGAAGCCGTCACAACTTTTTGAGTCGAGTAATTTTTCTGCTTTAACCAATCAATGTCGTGAATTAAATTCGAGTGCTCGAGCATTGTGAAAGTTTTGATCATTTCTGGGAATTTATAGACGTGAAAGAAAAATCCATCTCGAGACACTTCCGTAAATCCTAAAAAGTTTCCATCGTGACTGAATTTCACCATCATTGAGCCTTTGTCGTGGAGCGGAATTTTATGGAAAATTTTGTTGGGAATTTTGCACGCTTGTCCTGGAATTTTTCGCCAATTTTGAAGTGGATCATTTGATGGAGTTTGAGTTTCATCAATTTTTATCTCTTCCTTTACACAATTATTCATGTCCTTAATAAAAATATTCAAAGTGCATGGAATTTTCTTATGACTCAATTGCCACTGCTCAAAAATGCTCAAATCATTTCTCTCGCTTTTCTTCTTAAACATTGATCCAAAGCAAGAATTCGATTCATTGTGATACTCAAAAAATTGAAGCTTAAATTTTGAGTCAGCGTTGACGTAAGTTTGAGAAAAGAGTTTCAGAAATGCCCAGCAAATTTCGACTTTTTCAGAGTTGATCATTTCGAAAAAGATTAAAACATTGTTGTAAAGTTCGCGGAGTCTTTTAAGATCGAGATTGATTGAAATCATTTCGTTCCATGTGCAGGTTAAGTTGCTGAAAGTAAAGAAGGTAATTTGATGAAAAATCGTGGAAAATAAAATAAACTTCACTTACAAAAAATCTTTGTTAAATATTCCAATTTTTGTCCAGTGACTTTCTCCGATCTGTTTTCCATTATCCTCGTTGTAAATTGAAATTTTAACTTTTGGACTTTTCAAAATGTTGCTGTACTTTATGGCTCCAGTGTTGTTGATGAAAATTCCTGCAAAAAAATATTCATTTTTTATTTGCTCTAAAATATTAAATCCAGAACTTCTTAAATGTAATCTTTTATCACTCATGATTAATTTTCTTACCAATAGCTTTTTCACTAGATGTCGCATCCTTCTTCAAAACTGATCTCTTGCTGCTAGCTGTGGCTGACGTCAAAGTCAATTCCTCACTTGTTGTCTTCTTCTTTCTGTGTTTCGTTTTCTTTTCTGATCTTTTAATTTTCTTTTTAGGTTTTGGACTTTCCTCGATCGATGAACTTTCAGTGTTTGTTTTTTGAGCTTCTGATGCCATGCTGCTGATGCTCGATCTTCGATCTTCTTTTGGTTTTATTTTCTTCTTTTTTGGTTTTTCTGAGATAACTTCAAGAGCTGGTTTGAAAACTTTTTCAGTAACAGCTTCGACTTTTTCCTTAATTTCTTCAATTTCTTGCTCATTTTTATCTTCGTCAGCCCATTTTCCGTGCTTGATAACAATAAAAGATTCTTCATGTGAAATTTTCTCACTTTCATGGAAAATTTTAACTTCGTTTGTTTTCTTTTTCTTCGTTTCATCAATCACAATCACAGACTGCGCTGAGCTTCCACGTGAAAAATGCTCAATATCAGACGAGGCATGATCGGAATGCAGCGCAGTCATTTGAATAATTTCGTTTTCATCATTTTTCTCTTTCTTGTCGAGTGAATGATTTTTTCTTGCCGCAGGCACTGGAAATTTTTGCGGCGAGACATCAAAAAAATTCCTTTTCGCTGGAACCGGAAGTTGAAATGAATTTTCAGGAGAAATTTTTGTTGGTGACTTTTTGAGTGGTGGCGATGATTTTTTAACAGATTTAGGTGAATCAAGTTCAACTAATTCTGTAAGTTCATCTTCCAAATTATCAAGCAAGTTATCGGTCGAAAGTTGTGAAAACATTTTTTGTTTATTTTTCAATTTTCAAAGTTTGTTGCGACTAAAAAATGTTTTATTTTTTGGTTTCCATAGCAACGGCTGGTAACTATGGTGAATGTCCTTGCAGATGTGATGCATGAAAAATATATAAAAAATAGATTTATTGATGATAGAAGAATAAATTTACTAAAATTAATTTTTTAAGTTTTATTAACCTGTAAAAAAATATAACTAAAAAAATTATTTTTTGAATTTTTCCTTTATTTACAATTTTTTATAATGTCATTTTTTGATACATTGATTTTTAAATGGGATTTGGGTTGTTTTGCTTGGTAATATCTGCCAAAAAGAGTTTATGTTGAATTTTTTATTATTTCATTTTTATTCACAATTTTTCAGGAATGTCAATGAAAATTTTAATTGTCTTTGACATTCTTAAAAAATTGAACATTTTTCTCTTGTATCGCAATTTTCTTCTTTAAAATGGGTAAATTTGAATTATGATAATATCAGAACTATCTAAAATTGTTTCATTATCGAGAGAGAGTGTGTGTGTACGTGTTTATGAGCATTTTAGTGTGTATGGAGTACTTTTCTTTTATTATACTGACTTTTTTCATCATTGTGCGATGTCACTGCAAAAATATAACTCTTTAAATTCTGCAGTTATGAGTTTTTTTTTAAATTTTTATTGAATATGTGAACATTTTTTTAATTTGTGTAAAAGAGAGAAATTGTGTGATTCTTTTTTAATGGAACTTGGAGAAAACTCGAAGGGGAGAAAAATTGTTTTTTGGTAAAACTTTGATAATAGAGATATATGAAAGAGCAATTTTTTATTTAAATTTTTTTCACTGGCTTTTAAATGGATTTTTTGATTAATGTGGAAAGGATAAAATATAAAAGCTTTATTTTGAAGTTGAGAATTTTCTTAAATTTGTTTTAATTTTTTTTAATAGAAAACTTTTAAAATTTCGAAATAATTTTCGCATCTAAAAAGGGTTTTAACCTTTAATTCTCATTATTTTTTAAATTCAATTTTCGATTTTTAAAGCGCTCAAAATTATTTAAAATGTGCTTTCCCTTTTAAAAATTCTCAACCTCAAAAAAGCTTAACAATTTTTCACATTTTTATCCAAAAAGGAGAAAACCGAATGATTTTTTTTGAGAGATGTCATGTACAGTAATTCTTACTAAATAGGTTTTTTGTTCACTTTAAAAGTTAATTTTTACCTTTTTAATAAATATGTTTCATTTTTTAAATTTAGTAGTAATGGAAGACATTTTATCATTTAATATGTAATTTCTTATTAGTAAATTTTTTTCACATCCTCTTTCGTATGAAGAAGAGTTTGAAGAATATTTTTTTGCTATTTAACGTAAAAGCATAAACAGTTAAAACTAATCGACAATAATATCAGACTTTATGCTTTATTTCTTAATGACCTTTTAGAGAGTAATGAGAATGAGAAAAGCTTTTTAACTCTTTTGAGGCATTAATTGCGTGCAAAAAAATCAGAGTACATTGCAACTTCGGCTAATTTTTGCTTATGGCGATCTTCAGGTTCTTTTGTTTAGATTTAAATTGATCTACGATTTGACTAAAATTATACTTGCAATGCAACGTGCATGCACTTTTTTCACTAAGAAAACTAATTTTATTTACTTGTTTTTTGTTAATTGAAAAAGTGACTTAAAAATTCCATCTCAATTCTTAAATCTCACGACATTAGTTGTTATTTATGGGGGAATAAATTTCTCATTATCACATTTTCATTTCGCAAATTTTTAATTATTGGAATTTGTTTAAAAAAAATTAAATTGTGCCGTTTTGTCCTGTAAAATCATTGCAATTATTGCTGTTTTTCATTGTTCGTTGATATTTGTCAATTTGATATGGAAACTGTCAAAACTTGGGTATTTTTTAAAAGGGCTTAATTCAAAATTTTTAATGCTTTAGATTTTTTAGATTCAAATAAATTAATTAACACCCTAATGGCACATCTTGTTCAAACAAGCAATTAAATTAGAAACAATGTGCACGTCTTCCGTTAATAACTTTAGCACGCTACCTCATTGTCATACATCGATCTATCAATCCTGCCTAATAAAAAATTAAAAATCGAACCCTTTTAAAAAATTAATTTTAGATATGATGAAATTCGGATATGAGCAATTTGAAATGAAATGTTGTCATTCTTAAAAAGAGGGAAGAAGTTAACGTGTTGTAAAAGGAATTTTTATAAACCCTGTAAAATTTATTTCTTTTCACCTCCAATCATTTTCCACCTCACGCTAATTTATTGTCAAATTCAAAGAACCTCAATTAATAGAATTTTTTTGCTTTTTTATCAACCAATTTACGCACAACAAAGCAATTAAAGTCACTAATTAACACAAAAGTTATCTTTGATATAAAATTTCTATAATTGAAGCTAATTTTCATTCATAATTAATTTCTATTTACACTCACACGCAAGCGGCGTGAGGTATGAAGAAAAATAACCAAATTGACTAAAGTTCTTTGCATCTAAAATCGACGGTTTCACTTTTTTACTAATTTTCATTTAAACGAAACGAAAGAAAAATTTGCATTTTAATTTTTCTTAAATTCTCTGATCACATGAAGCTCTCATTGATTGGAAATTTTTCTCTTTTTTTTGTGGGTTCAATTCTAAATTTAATTTCGCATCGCCTTACAGTTTGCGTCAGAAAAGCTCAAAAAGCTTTTCGCAAAAAGCTTCAATTCAACCATTTTTTTCAACTTATTATCAATTCATTTAATAACGATGAACATTTTTTTACATTTAAAAGTTTTATCTATGTGTATGGAAATTTCTTTTCAATTAGTTGCGTTGTCGTGCGATTCATTTTGGACTCACTAATGTGACATTTTTCTTGTAAAAATTTTCTCTTTTGGCAATTTTTTAAATTTACGGTTTTGTGCAGAATTTTGTTCTTTTCTTGATTTTATGGTGAAATTTTGAGAAAATTCTTGGATTTTTTAAAACCATACAGACTTTCCTGGATTTATAATAAATATTTAATTTCTCCTTAAAATTAATTAGAAATCCAAGAATAAAATATGAAACTCTTTCCAAATGTGTGCTGCTATAGGGTATTTTTGAAAAATTCCTGGAATTTTTTTTGTCAAGGTGGTTTTTCATCATTGGTAATTTTTCTCACTCAACTAAAGAGCTTTAACACGTTTAAGATCATTTTAGAACACATTAATGAGGGTTTCAAATTTTTCTCGTATAATTTTTTTTTGAGACATGAAAAATTTCTTCAATCTTTCGAAAAAGAATCAACTTGTATAATCTTTAAATATTACCACAGACTTTGATTCACTTTTAATTGGAGATTCGCTTTTAATCTCACGCTCACATTTTAATTAATTTTTCTTTATTGATGCACTTTGCTCATAATATTGTCCACATTTGTCTTTAAACTTTCTTCATTTAACGCAATTAAATTTTTATTTTTCGAAATTTCAATTGATAAATGCCTAAAGTTGAATTTCACTCTATCATGCATACATTGCGACTATCATCATTATTATCGATGTCGTTAGTGTCGTGTAGAGGGATGTTGTGAAGACATTTGACGCTCGTCCGCACTGATGAATTTCAATTTCTTCTGGATGATAGTTTATGCATTTTGGTGGTCGCTTTCGTGATAAATTCTCACGCGATAAACGTCTGCTACCGCACGCTCCTAAAAAATTATTTTAAATTTTAAATAACCGTTAAAATTTAAATTTCTTACCAGCTCCGCCTGGAACTTCTTGTGGCTCGATATCAAGCTGCTTCGAGCCACATGGACAAAGTGTATCAACTACTAGTAAAATTAAATTACTGTGTGGAATTTTCTGTACACTAAATGGACGCTCACAACCCGATGAATGACAGTTTGTTAACTTGCCCTAGAATTTGTAAAATTAACTTAAAATTTTAAAGATCCTAAAACTTTACCTTAAGTGGATTGCTTTGCCCACTTGAATTAAGTCGATCGGGCTGCAGAAGATAGAGATCATTTCTAAGATCACAGGGACGTGCGTGAGCGGGGTCGGGAATGACACGTGGACCGCTTGTTGTAGCCGATGAAGGTGTGACTATCCGCGGTGGAAGCGATTGTGATGGCGGCGGCGCATGTTTCTCAATCTCCGGATGTGTCACTCGATCTTCATAATCTTGTCCATCGTAATCAGTTTGAACTTCATAATCGTCATAATTTCCCGCATCTTCATCGTAACTTCGATACTCTGTTGGCCATGAGATGACGGGTGTCGTGAAGAAGGAGAACCAAGTCGTGATGAAAGTGAAAAAATATTTGAAAACCCACGAAACAGGTTGAACTGGATTTGCACGTTCACCGGCTGCATTATAAGGGTTGTCGCGGTCAGAACAAATTCCTTGAAAGTCCATGAGTGAAATGCGTCGAAAAATTCTATCCTGCACAAGTGAGTCCATAATTGTGCCGTCAATTTGACCAAAAAACTTTCCAGTGTGTTCAGAGCGCTCTGAGAGCAACACAAATCCATTATTATCCAAAATGTAGCAGTCAAGCTCGTCTGAAGCGCAAGTCTTTCTGCAATATGAGCTGCCAGTGCACTGCAAATAAAATATTAAATAAGTTAAAAAAAAGTTTAAGGCGTTTTAGTTTGTGTGCACTCACAGCAGATGTGATGTTGATGAAATGCTTCGCCAGAGACTCATGTGTATATTGAAGTCCAACAACAGCTGCCGGCGCTTTATGACCTCGGTGCTCGATGAACATTGCATGTGCTGCCGTCACAAGTACCGAGCTATTTTTGCCATTATAGCCTGAATCGAAAGGTACACTGAACACAAAGCTATCGGGCTCGATTGCATGATGATCGACAGCTCTCTTGTACCATGATGTGTCCATTGCCTTTGCATTCGCTTCGGAGAAACGTCTGGAAATTATTTTGAAAATTACTCTTCATGATGTTCTTGGTAATTTAAAATTCTTACGGTTCAAGGGAATCATCGGAATGAGGAATGTGGTCTTTCCATCGTAACAATCCCGAGCGTGTGGCGATAAAAGAAGTTTTAACCCCAAACATTTGATAACCTTGCCTAAAATCGAGAAAAAAGTTGAGCGTTAGAGAGTTGCAGTGACACTTTTTTAATCCTCATGTTTTGTGCATTTTTAGATGAATTTTACCTCAGCAGTGAACAATTCAAAAAAATATATGAAAAGAGTGGAAGAAAAAAATCCTTCTTCGCTTGCTAAATTTTTGCTTTATGTTACCTGTGCAAAAGTGCCATCAATGTGGCAATTGGGCTAAATTTAAAAAAATTTGGAGGTTGGTGCAATAAAGCGAATTTGTGTTAATTCATTTTTAGTGCTATAAAGTGCAATTAATTGTGGAATTTTTACATGCAAGTGTGAAAAGTGATTGAGTGGAATTAGAAAAGTTTAACGGTTATTTTTAAATTTATTGTAGTTTTAAAAAATGCTAGGATCAAGATTTTTAAAGTTTTTCTAACAGTTTTTTAAAATTGCAATAAATTCCGTTAAATTTTAATCCACTACAAATCTATCAAACTTATATCACATTGAACTTACTGCTTGTCCTCCTTCTTCATGGTACTTCTGACGTTCTCCTGTCCAAATTGTTCAGTGACCAATGCATCACGTACCAAACTTTGCACTAGAGTTCTGTCGCAAAAGTAAGGTTCAGCTTTGCGAGCATTATTATTGATAGGAGCTTGATGGCCATAATGACCTGCTGGACTTCCACCAAGCATCGAATGTGCATGATGTGGCTGTGGGGAACGTGCGCGAAGCTAAGAATAAAAGTTAATTAATAAAATATAATTTTTTGTAGCATTTTTAAAACTCACCGACATCCACTTCCAGCCAGGTCTTCCAGCTCGAGACATAAAATGCATCACTTGCTCTTCCGGTGTGTCAAAAGAGTCCTCACGATCTCTAAAGAACGACTCACCAGAACTCTCAAGCTCTTTGTCCATATCTTTCAAACTATTATACTCGCAATAAACGAAATCTGGATGAACTTTCCAGTTTTCACCTTTAAAATATTCCGTCACTGTAAAATAAATTAGAAGTTACTCGAAGACCTTGATTATGATAATTTCTTACCATTCACATGAGAGTGTCGAATCTCTTGTTGTGACACAAACTCATGCAAGCCATAACGTTCAGGCATCGCTACAGCCAGAGTGTATTGAGTGCCCTCAATTGGACCATAAAAATATCTGTGAGAGAAACAAAATTATTTTTAATAAAATTAAATTTTTCTTTAAATATTTTTTTCTAGCTTCTTCTTTAATATCTGACAAAATAACTTGACACCCTTTGAGTACAATAAATTTATTGAATATTTCTCACTTTTGAGTTCGCAATGCGACACGTTTCATATCATCCGCATGTGTCAATACTGTGAGCTCCATTTCACCCTCTTTTTGTGAAACCATCTCTTGCCTCATCTGTCAGGAAGGAAAGAAAACAAATCAAATAAAATTGTAACTCTCTTTTCCGTCATCTAAATCTTACGTCATGCAACGCCTGTGTATTCTCATTCATTCGCTCATGTGCGTTGCCCATATTGCCATTTGCACTCAATTCAATTTCGGGTACTTCAACTTCTGTCACATCAATTGAATGGTATTTCGGTTTCAGTATTGACATATATTCGCCATTATCGCCAATGGGACGTAAATCGGGATGATATAAAATCCTTCCATTGTTATCGACGATGAATGAGTAGCCATTAGGGCCAAGCTTGTGTCGTGGAATGACTTTCTGTATCTCTTCGATCGGAACATCTGCTCCCACGACTCCCAGCAAATTCGCTTCCCTCGTTGAATGATTGCGACGATCAAAGACCGGTATGGAGACAGTTGTTACGAGTTTGCGTTTACCCTCGTTGTCTCTGCCCAGCAGACTACTATAACCACCAACAAACACTGGACTCCAATGGACTGGATGATCGGCCTGATAAAGAACCATCGGACGTGCCATCACGAGAGCATATTCGAGAACCTTTCGCTTCGCATCTTCGACCGTATTGATTTGAGCGAAAAAACCTTTATTCTCGCATGCCATATTGTGAAGCTTCTCCGCACTGCTCGAGTCCTTTCCGATGAGATAAGTGAAAATCCTTACGGGCATGTGGGGAAAGTTGTGACGTTTGATAAGCTGTTTGAGATAGAATGAGTGAATGAATGCAAGGGATATAAAAAGTTGAACTTACCTCAGCATGAGTTTCAGATGGTCCGTCTGTAATCAGCATGACTGCCTGATTGCATTGACTTCCCTCGCCGCTTACATTATATCTGTGTAGGAGAGTGAATGCCTCCTCGAGTGCGCCACTAAAGTTTGCGGCATTTTCACATTTGAGCGCATTAGTGGCCGCCAAGAATTCCCTCACGTTATCAGGTGTTGCTCTCACCATTTTATTTTCAAAGCACGGCACAACCGAACGAACGACATCTGAAAATGTGATGAGATTGACATAATCGTCGGCTCCGATAGTATCGAGAATGGCGAATGCTGTCGCTTTGGCAAGAGCAAATTGCTTGCCCGACATTGAGCCGGATGAGTCGAGAAGGATGACGACATCCTTAGGCGATGATGCGGCCTGAATGAACCAATCTTCATTTCGAAAGTCATTAATTTCACGACTGCCTCGTGAACCCTCCGGCGGCCATGCGATGCCTGGAAATCTCCGGAGAAATCCTGATTTAGAGCCAAAATATTGCCACGATAGTGCCGAGTCCTTTTCGAGATTATTTGCAAAAAGCGGATCGAGATGCGATGACCATGATATTGATGATTGTGTCTCGGTGTCATCTAAGTCGACGCCATTTGCGAAGAGCACCGAACTGAGGCTCACATTTACGGGCAGTCCTTCGAAGCGCTTCATTCGTCTCAACAGCATGTGTTTCGCTCCATCGACTAATTTCCCATCCGAGTCGTAAACATTAATCCGCCTCGCATCATAAAACACATTCGGATGAGATTTCTGTTGAGCTTGATGCTCGGGGTCGGATTCGGAGAGGGCCGCCTGCTCCGCCGAGTCCATTATTCTCTGTAAATATTTGATAAGTCAATTAAGAGGCTTAATGTGCAATTTTATATCTTTAATGCTCTCATTTCGAATGTCAACAACCGCCACCCTTCACTCAACCATCATATTGAGTTCGAAAAAATAAACTTTTTCATCAAAATGCACTTCACTTCTGACGATGACAGAAGCACGATTGCATTCCATTAACGGAGAGAAATTTAATATTATTTTTTTTCTAGTGTGTGATGAAGAGCGATGAAAAATATATTTTTCCCCTCCATTCCCTTAGCGACATAGCAATAATAGTGCTATTCATAATCGTTGAATGACAACGTAATGAGGATACTTAACTGCCAGTTTGTCATAAAAAAGTTTCGATGGAAGGAGAGAAAAGTTTGAAGAAGATGTGAAGTTAAAAATAACAGTCAGAGTTTAACAAGAATTAAATTATTTAAATTGGCATTTTTGAACATGAAATTAAATTTTTTTACTTCATTTCTTCTGGAGATGATTTTAACCCATTTTGGATTATAGGTCACGCAAAGTGTGGATTTTTTCATAGAATTCTATGGAATTTTTCATGGAGAAATTCATAGAAAAATCCTTGGATTTCCTTGGAAAAATCCGCGAAATTTCAAAGTACACGGAACAATCCACAGACAAAAATCCAAGGATTTGCATGGAATTTAAAATCTGAGGAATTTTCCATAGAACAAAAATCCTTGGAATTTCGCGGAATTTCAAAGTGCACGGGAAAATCCACGGACAAAAATCAAGATTTCATAATTTAAAATCAAATTTTTATATTTTTTATGTCAAAAAATAAACAAGCATAAATAAATTTTTTCACATTTCAATTGTTAGAAAAATAAAATAATCCAAAAAAACTTTTTAAAAGAAATCTGAAAATTATTTAAAACAAGGATTTGATTACATTTTATTTATTAATCATATGATCCTTTGGGCGCCACCCCCCAAACCCTCCTGTGAAATCGCGTCCGCCCCCCAAGGGCCCCCGAACGCTCATACATTCACTCCCTCACTAACCAACACCCCCATCTTAAACCAGCGGAGATAACAAAGGCCGAAGAAAGAGAAAAAATCTTTTAATTTATTAACTTTTACAATTTATTTATATTTTAATTTTTCCAAAATAGAAACAACATTTACATATGAACAGAAACTTTTTTAAAAAATCATAAAATCCCGATTTTAAAAAAGGATATTCTTGTTTTTCCTGCCTTTAACAATCAATTTTTTCTATGGAAATGATTTAAATGAATCCTTGATTTTTTCTGTGATATTTCCGACAATTTAAAATTTTCGGATTTATCCATAAATTCCTTGAAAAGTGTGGATTATTTCGCGGATGTTTCCGTGAAATAATCCCACTTTCGACCAACACCCCCATTTTGTACTAAAAATGTTAAGATAACTTTCAAGTAATAAATTTAGTTTATTTAAGCACTAAAATACTTAACAACTTGTTCTAAAAACTCTCCAGAATAAAAATGACTAAAACTTTGTTAAATTCCATTTTAAATCAGAAAACATAAATTTAATAAATGTTTAAACGAATTTAAGGTTGGTTAGAACATTACTCACACTTCACTGACTCGACACATTTTTCACGAAATGCAACAATTTTTTTTTCATTAAAACAAAGAGAAAAGCTGTGAAAATTTTTCTTATTTTTTTTGCTCTCGCACCAGCAGATAAAAATTGTGTGCATGGAATGCTTAAGTAACTTCTCGGTGGCGCTCTGAAATGTGATAAATTCTCTCGGTCTCTTTATTTTACGGGATAACAACTCGACAGTGCCCTCGAGCAGTATGATTTTTCGCCACAGAGAAATGTCAATGTGTTGCTACCCTAATAATTTATCAGTGCGTAAGAGATATGCGGCGTTATATATCAAACTGGAATGGAATTATTAAATAAAATAGGCAATTTTCGCGCAACACTTCGAGCATGCTAAATTAAGACGTTTTTGCCTCACAAATCTCATCATGCACACATGTGTGATTATAGAACTCTTCATTCACGAGTTTGTTCGATGCCATAAATTGAGAATTATATTCACAACTCGTTTATTGGCAATGATATTCATTGATTGTACATCTCTCGTGCTCAAATATAATACGTAAGAAGACGAAAGGGGAAAAATTATCTTGTTTGTTTTCTTCTTCTTCAATTCCTCTGGATATTCATGCATGAAATGATAGCGGAAAGTTTATTTCATGTTAAACTGCTCACATGAGAGCGCTTGAGGAAATTAAATTAAATGTTTTGTCGACGTGATCTTTAAAAAAATGTGCAGGAAAAATTGTTTAAGCAAACAAAATCCAGGAAAATTAAATTTTCCCATGAATTTTTCACACCCACTCGTTATGTCGTGCAGCATCATCATTTCAATTTTTTCTTCTGCGAAGCAACAGTAAAGACTTTGCCATAAATCTTATGAGAGCGTCATAAAACATTTAATAAAAACTTTTTCCTCCTTCGCCAACGAGAACGAAACAATACCGAAATTGTTCTATATCAGATGTGTGTGCTGCCAGCTTTTTTTATCCCTCTACTTTCACAATATTTTCCTCTCTGTTTCTCGCTCTCATCTACAGCAGCATCACTTCTGTTCCATCGTGATAACGTGAGCTGAATGTTCATTCCTTTATTTTTCTAGAGCTAGACTTTTTTCTCTCTTTCTGCATCCAGTCATATCTCGACATTCATCTACACACATCTAGCTGCTTCTGTTGGTAACGGCGATATTTTATAAATTTTGTCACATCGATGTGAATTTAGCTTTGAAGTTAGATTCAGAAATATTTTAGTTTTTGAAAATTCTCAATTAATTTGCATTAATAAAAAATCTCATAATTAAATCTTAACATCTTTCTTAAGTGTTCTCATTCAAACTAACTTTAATCCTCCACATTCAAAAGGGATCAAAAGCGCACACAAAAGACGCTCTCACGCCTCCCTCTGTCTCTCAAAGTCATCAAAGAGAAACGAAAAATTTTCTCGTTAAGTAAAAGTCTTAAGTACAACTTTGAATAGTGTTGAATATCTCACTTAATTCCATCATAATAATGTGCTTGAGTATCGCAAGCCATAATAAGCTTATAAGTAGGTAGTCGAGTTAAAAGAGCTTTTTGTGCACGAGAGCTTTCGTTAGCACTCGATATAATTGTGTGCTCAGGCATATTTCGAAGAACACTTGAAAAATAAACTTCCCATAAATTATTGGAAGAAGAAAATTTTATCTGAGACTGCATAAAGCATAAAAGGAGACATAAAAGTTGTAAATGATTATAAACACATAGTCAGGTGCCGAGATCCATCGAATAATTTTTTTTCACCCCTCTATATCGCACTTCTAACACGTTAACAAGATTTGCAGTTCGACGATGTTCGGGCCTTGCCTTGATAAGATTTATGAAGGAAGTTATTGTGACTGTAGAGCAATAAAAAAAAGAATAATGACCAGTTCGAGGGGGTTGAAATTAAAGTCAAGGGTTGGAAACTCTGTCGAGAATTTATTTTTAAAATTAATAAAAATGTAAAATAACTTATTTTTAATTTTGCAATAAAAATATCATAAAAATCTCGAGTGTCCACACCTTTTTCAAAAAAATATCTCTTCATCGTGTCAAATTGAAAAACTTTCTCTCTTTTTTCACCTTCTAAGAAGTAAAAAGCGAGTTTGAAAAATTGATGAAATTAATTTTCATTTTTCTCCATTTTATGAGTGGCAATTTATTTAAGAAAGAACAACAAAAACAGCCATTACAACTTAAACACATATCGATTGACCATCTGCGAGGAGAGTGAGAGAACAAAGCACCAATAAACTGAACAGAAAGTGAAATTGGCATAGTAATTTCCATTTCCATGAATGACCCATGCAGGAAGCATAAGAATCGAGCTAACTCAGCAGTTTAGTGTCGTTACTGGCGGAAGACGACTCACACATGCACAAAAAAGGACATCTTCGACCCATCGCTTGTCACACATAAATTTTCCTCATGAGACTTCTTTATTCAAGCAAAAAAAATATTATAAAAAAGCGAGTTGTTCCTTTTTTAAGGGTTTATTATCCACATTGAATTTTTTTCGCCGTCATTCTCCTATGAAGATAGCGTGTGTGGAAGCATGAGTGATGAGTGTGCTTAGCAATTGCAAGTAACGACTTAATTTTAATATATCTTGGGAAATTTTTTCGTGAGCTTTTGTATGAGTCAAAAATGAAGGAAAGCGTTAAATAAATCGGATAAAATTTTGCTTTAAAATTGAAGGTTTTAAAAAATAATTGAGAATTATTTTTTTAATTTTATTCTCCACGTTTTCATTATTTTTTAAAACCCTCAAAAATTTATCCTTGAAAAAAGCAAAAGAAATTAAAAATTTAAATGGTTCACAAAACGTCTTTAAACATTCACGACCCTCAAAAAAGTCACAAACTCAATAACCTTCTATCAAATCCTTTATTAATGACCTTCATCTCATAAATACTCGAGCCAAATGTCGCATGAAATCCTCAAGAGAAAAATCAATTATTCCCCGGAAAAAAAAGTTGAGTGAGAAATCACGAAGAGCGATAAATTTCCATCACCATTAAAAATTTAACAAACGAATTCGGACTTCCGACTTGTACACAACAACAATCCAGCCATAAATCACCTTTTGTCTTTCTTTCCTCTTTCTTCTTTTTTTCACTACCATGCTGATTCGGTTTTGTGGACTTTTTACAAAAGGAGCAAGAAAAAAAGGTAAAATCCTCTTAAACATTACAAACAAATCGATGATAAGAGATTTGAAGATGAAAGAGGACTGGCTTGTTCTCTCCCATTCAAACTTTTCGACTTTTTCTTCTTCGCTTTTGGTTATCGATATGAAAAAAAGGGATAAGGAATTTTTTTCTGTTTTGTATGACTGAGTTCTCATTCTTCTACCTTTTTTTGTCGTAAATTGCCGATTCCAACAGAGGCATAATCCTAATTCGGTTAGGTTCGACTATTGTTCGAAGATTATGTCATTGAGTGAGGATTTAAAATCTGGTCGAACATGACGAAAAAAAAAATGATTCAATTATGTTAATGTTAATTTTGATCTTTTAAAAAAGAATTGTTGCTTAACATTTTTTAAATATATTTAAAATAAAGTTTTTAAATTAACGAACTTAGGATTACAAATTGTTTCTCCGATCTTTGAGGTCGACCTTTTTTTTTCATTTTTTAAAAAAAAAAAGATACATATAAAAAAATTTTATTTGAATTTTAATAAAAAAAAAATTTTAATTTTTAAAAATTTTTTTTTTTTTATCTACTCTAATGCATTTATTAAGACAAAGGAAATAGATGCATTAAAAACAAACTTTATTTATGGTTCGATCATTTTTTATAATTGATAAGAAAGAAGAAAGTAATTTTGAAATTTGGAATATTTTTTTATTCTCGCCATATAAAATTAAAAAATATAATAAATGAGGAATATTTAAAAATGAAAGATATAAAAGCGGTTAGAATTTTAATAGGTCAAAAGTTAAGGAAAAGAAAAAAGTGGGTATTGCCGTGTAACCCACTTGTAACTGATCAGTATTGGAAACGCCATGGAGAAGTCTTGGACAAGTTTAAGAGAAGTCTTTTTTGGGGAAGCCTTGGGGAAGTCTCGGAGAAGACATTATATAGAGGAATTAACATCTAGCGGAGGAACCAACATTCAGCGGAGGAATTAACATCTAGCGGAGGAACCAACATTCAGCGTAGGAATTAACATCCAGCGGAAGAACCAACATCCAGCCGAGGAACCAACTTCCAGTGGAGGAACTAACATCCAGCGGAGGAACCAACTTCCAGTGGAGGAACCAACATCCAGCCGAGGAACCAACATCCAGCCGAGGAACCAACATCCAGCCGAGGAACCAACATCCAGCCGAGGAACCAACATCCAGCCGAGGAACCAACATCCAGCCGAGGAACCAACATCCAGCGGAGGAACCAACATCCAGCGGAGGAACCAACATCCAGCCGAGGAACCAACATCAATGTCACTCGATTGCTGATCAATATCCGAGTTCAGCGATACTCATGAATACATATAAGAGAAAATTTGTATGAAAAATGGACATTATGGCCGTCCATGGTACGACCTGTGGTCATGACTCGAAAAATTCCTAAAATAAATACCCAAAAGTACCATCTGGAAAAAAACTGGTGCCAGGGAGTTCATATAGGAGAAAATGAGATATAAGGTGTTACACACTTGTGTAGGTTAGCTAAAAATGCTCGTTATGTATTTCAATTCTAAATTTTTCAAAGAAAATTTTTGATTTTAGAATTTTATTATATATTTCTCTAGTTTAAACAAAAAATTTACCATAAGGTATAATTTACCCTTCCAGTAGCGTTCAAGTATTTTTAAAAATAAATAACGTCAATGATTAAAAATAATTAAATAAATGATTTCCCTTTAAATGAAATAATTATTTAAATAAAAAAATACCATTAACAAACATCTAAAATTCTTTTTGTGACTTTTTATCCAAATAATTTATACATCTATTATTAAAAATAAATTAATTAATATAAAAGTGATCAATTATATAAAAAGGAGAAAAAAAGGAAATTAAAAAAATGATTTAATATAAGAGTGAAAAAAAAAAAAATTAAAAAAAGAAAAGGAGTGTTGAGATATTTAAAATATTATAAAGAAGTGGAGAATTCATACTTTTAAAAAATAAAAAATAAGAAAATTTGTAATCTAAATAATTTGAATTGCTTAAATCTTTTGAATTTTAAAACTTCACCATGATTTTTGTCCATTTTTCTTCTTCTACCCATTAATCAATAAAATCTCCTATTGTGGCGACCCAAGGGAGAGGATTCGCTCAAGTCAATCAAGATAAATCACTCCATTATCGAAAATATCCACTTCAACATGGAAAATTTATTAAATTAGACAATGACAGATAATTTTTTCCCCTTTACCCAAAAAATTTCAGTCGTGTCCTATCTGTGTGCTGTAATGTGAGTTATGGAAAGTATAATTTAGGCAATCGATATGGTCGTGTGCGAGTTTGATTCGACATATCGAGAGGGCCATTGATATTGCCATCACCAGACCACATAAACACACAACAGAAGCTTTTTCGATGGTCGAGCAAAAAAAACTTTTTTATTACATTTTCATCGGTAAATTTAATTAATCGATTATTGTCGTTTTGTGGGTGGTCAAGTTTGGATTGTGTAAGGAGAAAGTTTTCTGTTCTAGTTTCATCCATATGGCATTATATGTATCCAATAGCCGAAAACGTGGGCGGATGATTGCAATATTTTGCTTTTGCATTTTGAGGGTGAAAAACTAAAATCCAGGAATTCCAAGAATTTTTATTTATTTAGCGTAGTCAAACTTTTTTAAGAATTTTAAAAAAGTTAAAGATTTGAAAAAATCCTGGATTAAATTTCCGAAAATTCCAGGAAAATATTTCGTTCTCTTGTCACCCAAATCCCATCCATATGTACACATCAAAAAGTTCCCCCTCTCAAAGAAGCTTCTCGAAACAATTCTTTTTTTCCTGCATTGTTGATGTGGCCGACAAAAGAAGACTTGAAGAAGATTTTGTCTACTTAAGACTTTTTGCCTTCTTTCCTCTTCTTCTTGCTGTGTGAAATCGTGTCGTGTTGCAGTAAAAACTGTATCTAAGGACATTACTTAAATATAAAGTGACATGTTTAGCACAAAAAAGGCCCATGTGTGTCACTCTCCATTTGCTTACTCTTCACTGACCCTTTCGAAGCTTTTTGTCAGTGTCCATGAAGAATATTTGACACATTTTCTCGCTGTGCGATGACAAAATTTAATTACCATTGATTGAGGAATCGTCTGTCAGAGGTTTTTTTCATTGAAGCTCATCTGACAGGAAAAAATCAATTCTATATTCAGTGAATGTAAGCGGATTTCCTTTTAAATGGCATCATGGAAAGAAGAAGACAAATCATTGCGGTCACTCATGTTTAGTTACTGACTAAATCAATATTTAATGATAATTTCCGATCGTTTTGTGTCTACAACTCACAGACCGTATGTCATCGAACAACCGTGATTGAATAAGACTGCAAATTGACATGAATGCAATCTGGCATTGTCATAATAATCAATCTCGAGTGGAAATGCAATTTTCTGGTGGGAAATGTTTTGTGAGCTATGAGATGTAAAAAGTGTGGAAAGTATTTTAAAACTTTAGAACTTTAAAAATTTATTGCACACTAAAAATAATGAGGAAATTTTTTAAAAATTTTGCAGCTTTCATTGAATGATTGACACGCTCAGTTTAACTCAATTGAAATATTTCTCATTTCGATAACACAATTTTTGCGGTTTGAGCGCAATAAAATCTCATCGCTCAATACGCCCGCATATACATCTCGTGCATTAGTAATAAAACTTCTTCGAAAACTTCTGCTGAGTTTGAAATTCCTCATTCATATCGCCCGAGTGAAATTTGTCGAGTAAATATTTCTCAAATATTTTTCCTTCGAGCGACAAAATTTTCATGAAGAGAGCGGCATATCGTCTATCCATAACAATAAAATTTTCCTATGCTTGTGTAACATAACGAAAAAATGTGTGTATGATGGAGGGAAAGAAAGAGCGGAAAAATGCGAGATGTTGTTGTGCGATGCCAAAAAAAAGGGGGACTTTGGAGTGAGTTTGAAAGAAGGGAGCGCCATCGAGTACCCGAGACGAGCGAAAATCGATAAAAGTGTGGAAGCAGTCGCTTTTTCATATTTTTCTTCTCTAATGCTTGGAACTCATGTTTGATGTTGGAAAATTATGTGTCGGAGAGAAAGAATTTATTTTTTTAGTGCTGAATCGGAAAATAATCTTTCTCTTCCTGGCACACTTTTTGCCATTTCTCTGCTGCGTGCTGCTATTTTGCAGTTCTGCTCTATAAAAGTGTGTGTTTAACTAATTTTTTTCTCTCTCATGCAAGCGGATTGCACTGGTGTGCAAATAATTGCATTTGTCAACTCGTTTGGGCAATCTTGACACTTTATCGATTCGAAGATGTTTTAAAAATTTAATTTCTATATTTTATTTGATTTAAATGTTAATTTCATTCCTAATTAAGAGTTCAAAAAATTAAAATCTTTTCAGTTGTGAATAAAATAATCCAAAACTTTTTTAAAGTGTAAGTTTTTCATTGAAATTCACTGAATCTCTCCCTCAATGCCAATTTTAATCATCAACTCTCTTAAAATTAAAAGTTTCAACCCAAAAGCAGTGATTAAATTAAAGACAAATGAAATTGTTATTGCAAGCTTTAATTTCACCTTTCTCGCTTCCTCTTTTCAATGTGCCCGACAGGAAAACCCTCTCACTTCTCCCTTTTCTCCCTATTGTCTTCAGAAAATGGAATAATTAAAATAAATTATTGGCATTATTGTCGTAGCATGGCATTTCTTTTCTCCTAAGCAAAACGTGTAAGAAAAAAAAGTTCTCAGCGATTACTCAATGAGGAGAGCGGATGAGAAGAATAAAAAAAGGTAGCGTGAAAAGAAACAAAAGAATGTAGATGAGAAAAAAGTGCCACTATGGAAACGTGAATGAATGCCTTTCACGGTAATTTTTCCTCCACTTTGTTTACTTAAAAACTCACTCATACACCTCCGTCACGTGTCTCACAATTTCTTCGTATAGCATTAAGCTCATACATGAGAAAAGTATTTAAAAGAAGACTCTTGAATGATGAAATTGAGGAGGAGAAAATAATTCTACGACGCGATGGAATAAAGTGATAAAATCAAGGGTTGGAAATTTAAAATTAGTTTGAATCATAGAAATGTTTAACGTTTTTAACAAATTCAAAAAATAAAGTCGAAAAATTGAAAAAATTTCCACACCTCGATGTTTTACCCATAAGTTAACGTTTTGTAAAAAAAATTCTGACTCATCAATTATTATTTTTTATCACGAGACACTTTTCGAGGGAATTGACCTCTTGACTTGCTTTGAGAAGTGTAAAAACAACAATTTCTCACGAGACTATCAGGCGGAAAAATTTTTACTCCTTTTGCCTTGGCAATAAATTTCCATCCAGATTCGAGATCTGAATTTTTTCGCTGAACATATAAAGATACACTTGGGTAAAGAGAGAGAAAACTTTTCGCTGGAGTTTTTCAACTCCTTAATCATTAAAGTAAGCTCTTGCTGTGTATTTATCACACTCTTCTCATTTTTGAAGCCTTAAAGGGATGGAAAATTTATGTCGGCTGCTCATTTTTATGTATCTTATATCACAAGTGAGAGTGAACTACGGCGATTTACTTTATGAAGCATAAATTTGTAAAAGTTTCACATTGTGACAACAACAACAATTTCTGTCATAACTCAACGACTTCCGTCACAATCACACGCCTTGAAAAAGTTTTTTTTTTGGAAATTTACGAAAATTTCCTGCGATCACTTAAAGAGGCAGAAGTTTTTATCTGCGCCTAAAAAAATTCCATAAAAAAGTTTTTCTTTTCCGCATTTTATTTTCTTCTATCTTAAATCTTTCCGCAACACTGAATACCTCAGGAAAACTTATTCGTTTTTCCCAATTCGAGCACATATTTTTTTTTATCCCAACGTAAGGTTAGGGAACGGACATTGTGTGGCGAAAAGTCGTGTAATTGATTTTTTATTAAGTCGCTGGGAAAAAAATGCTGAAATTGAACATAAGGAGAGAAAAATTGAAATAAACAGTTGGTGAGGGACGAAGAAAAGTCGGGTGCATAAAAGTAATTTAAAGATTGTTAAAAAAGATCCAAAAATTGTGCGATTTAAATTGAAGATGGAGAATTTTATTTAGAATGAATTTTATCAAATTTATTTTTAACGGATGAATTTAAAAATTCAAATTTTACTCTTAAGATAAAAATTTGAATTTAAAGTTTTTTTTTATTTTAAATGTGATTTTCCACTTAAATTTTTCTTCGTTTAAACTCAAACCATTAAATTTAAAGCTCTCATTTTTAAAAAATGTTTAATTCACTCTCGAAGCCACGACTCATTTAAATAATTTCAAGGAATTTTCTTTTCACATCAATCCTCACTCCAGAGATGTCTAAAAACTCATCTCCAAGTTAAACTTCTCTAACAATAACAATGATTACACTCACACTCCCCTCCACAAAAGCATTTTTCAGTCATTTGCATGAAATACAAGCGCCTTTTTTTCCAGTGATGATTTTCTAATGTTGTTCTCTCTCTTCGCTATTGTTTAATCTCGGAGGAAATTTCCTCCGCTGTATATCTCCGGCTTGCATTAAAAATTTACGAGCGAATGAAATCCTCGAAAATTGGTTTTCCATTTTTTCCTCTCGTTCTCGTTCGTTCTCACTTACCAAGTCAAAATGCCTCAACCGCATTCATCTTCACTTCGAGTTACTGAGAACGGTTCAATAAACTCTCCGAAAAAGAAAAAATCTTTTTTGCATCGCTCGATTTGTATTTGAGGAGCACTCAATGTATTTTTATGATTCGATAGCTTTCTTCAGATTTTAATGGCACGCTTGAATTTCTTTCGCTCGTGTTGCAATTTATGGTTGCATTTCTCGGGATACTCACGTATGCTTTCAATTATCGACTCAATTGCCTGAAACTACTTTGCTAAGTGCTACAATGTTGTGAGGCAATGTGGATAAGGAAAAATTCTCTGCAATGACATTATCGATTCCGATTCTTTCTCTTTTTTCCAATAAAAGACCAGAAAATCGTACGACAGCCATTTGTGGAGTGGCATGGGTGGGTAATGATGGGTTAAAATGGTACTTTTTTATATTATTTTCAAGACCTCGAATTCAATTAGCAGTGAGGACATTTTAGAGAGTGAAATATTTTATGGTGAAAATTTACTAAACCGCAATAAAATTAATTTATTTTTATTTACACACACCGCAGTGAGTGAGAGAGGAAAACAGAGATTCGACCCTTGCGGGGGGTGAGAAAAATATTTACAGCCACAGAAAACATTTTGCGATCGATTTCGAAATGGATTTTTCATGTTTGCCTTTTTTTTAATTGGAGCAAGTTTAAAATGTAATTTTAACAATTTAGTTCGAAGGTCGAATAAATTTTGCCAAGGGGTGGAAAACATCAAAATTCAAATTGAACAAAAATGTTGAGATTGAAAATTTCAAATAAAATCTTTTTCAATTTTATTCACACAAAAGTTCGAAAATTCTCAATCTTTTGTTGTTTGAAAAATTCTTCTGTCATCCCATTTCTCTCCATAACTTAAAACTCTAGCATATGATAAAGAAAAATATTTTATTTTCCGAGAAACTTTGTTGAAGAAACTTTTTTGAAATTCCAAATAAAATCTTTCAGCAAAGAATTTTTCACATATAAAAAAAATTCAAAGATTGAAAAAAGATGAAAGTTTTTCTCCTTCTCCTTATTTTTTTTTCACTCGGCAGCAGCAACAGCAGCTTTTTATATATCAAGAAAGATGAAATGTAGAATGAAATACGAAATATTGCAGTTGTTCCATGTAAATTTTCCCTCCCACCCTCCATTTGGAGTGTTAGTGCGGGGAGAGAACATTGAATGCAGAAACGAGAGGCTCAGAATACAATAGGATGCATCTCATTCACTCGAAATTGGATCCAGCACCATGATATTAAAAAATAAAGTTTTCTCAACTTTTTTTTTCTTCTCGTTAGAATTAGTTTTCGGTTCAGAAAAGCTTTTGAAACAAGAAAATAGAGATGAGAAAGAAATGAACGACCGAGATCTAGCTGCTAGTTATGTAAAGCTTCAATTCTTACTCGAATTGCATTCACACCAAAACGCCCTTCACTCATTTGTTGAAGAAAAGGGTGGGAAAACTTTGTTTAAATGACTTTGGAAGCTTTATTGAAAAATTGCTTGTAAGCTTATTAATTTCTTTTGAACGTATATTCTTGGCAATTTTAATTAAATGCTTTTGTTATTTAAGGCTTGAAAACTTCTAAAGTTTAAAAGTCTATTTTATTTTTTTAAATAGTGTTCTTAAATTATTTAAAAGTTCCAAGTAAATTTAAAAGCTCTTTTAAAAGCTTTTAAACTAAGATTTAAAATCTTTTAAACTTAACTTTTAAAATATTTTTCTGAATTTTTAAAACAAAACTGATCTCAAAAAGCTCAATTCAGGATTTTCAAATTAATCCTTAAAAGTTAATTTTAAAGCTCTTAAATCATAATTTTTAAAAGCTCTGTAAAAATCTTTTAGATGATTTTAAATTAAAGATTTTCCTCCCTCATCGCATTTTTCTCTCATCTTTCATCCAAACGAGCGGCAACAAAACGAGCACTCCATTATTATTTTTGTAGCGTGTGAGTTGTATGCGAGAGCTTTTTCCTCATTCACACGAAAACCGGAAGAGAATATTGCACTGAACAGAAAAGCCATTAATAAAACACACACACACATGGCTTTGGTAACATTTAATTTATTAAATAATAAAAAAGAACAGTTCAACTCCACCCCTTAACGAAAATATAAAAAGAAACTAACATATAGCGGTATCATTAAATTTATAGTCTCACTTTCACGGAACTAAAACGCAGAGGTGGGTGTTGATTTTATTCGTATGTTGCTCCCTAATGAGGTTTTCATGACTAATTCAAATTTTCTTTCATGCTCATTTTTTTCGTAAAGGAGGTGTGAGCGAAAATGCGATGGCAATCAAATGATATTGCAGTCAATGAATCATCGAACCCACAAAATATGAGCGAAAAAATTACCCGAATGCATGCAATCCGTTGAAAAATTCACGCTCATTATTGCTTTTGTCGGATTATGAGCAACAGTCAATTGGCAAGGTCTGGAAGGAAGAATTTTGTTGAGCTTTTTAAAAAGTTTCCGTTAAAAGAGCTTTTGAGTGTTGAGAGCTAAAAAATTGGAATTTTCTTTCTGACCTTGAGTCAATTGCATGTTTTGTGTGTCTGCTGAAAAAAGCGAACTATAATCGCATTGCTATCGGCGGCGCCTGTTGTGCATGTCAAAAAAATTTATGAAGTAATTCCAGGAAATGTTGTGATGGTACACGATAAAAATGCTAATGGATATTTCTGCACGCTGTAAATTTTCCTCGCGTTCTGCAAATGCGACTGGGTTTTATTGATTTATTTTCTCTCTTTCGTGTTGTCATTTACCAACCCCCGAAAGCTGCACAACACTGATGCATAGTTCAAGGTTAATGCAAACGAAAGCTTGCATTCTCATTCCATCTCGCTCTGCACGGGAAAATTTTCTCTCTTCACTCTTTCTTTCGTCCATGCATGCCGTGCACATACACACACGAAATTACGATGCTCGTAAGTTTTTTTTGCTCTCCTCGTTTCATGTTCACACGAAAATTTCATAAAGCTAAATGAAAAATCAATAGTTGCAATGTGCAATTTTTGGTTGAGGGTGGAAATTGGATAATTGAGTTTAAAAAGATTTTTGAGAAACTTTTTTATGCTCTTGTGCCCGGGGAATTTTCTCCTCAAGCTTCATAAATAATTCTTGTGTAAAAAATTTTGTGAGATTAAAATGTAATGTGAGATTTTTGAATCAAATTTTGGATTCATAATGATGTCACTACAGAAGATTTTAGCATGAAAACTGATACGATTTTGATATGTAAGTGATCGCTAATTCTATCGGATAATTTTACAGGAAAGAACAACCAAAAATAATTTTTAAAGGTGAAAAAGTTTTGAATTAAACAGAAAAAAGTAAAATGAATTTTAGAGCTCCGCAAATTTTTATTGATGTAAAGCAAAATTTCTAATAATTTAATCTTTGCGTAAATTAAATCATCAAAATAATCTCGCAAAAATTAATTTTCTAAATTAATCTTTAAAGCTTACATAAACAAAATTATTTATATTGACTATAAAAATACCGCGAGAGTTAAACATCAAAGCGATTTTGAATGAAAGCAAATTTTACCTGAAACTTTTTATAACCATTTGTTGTTGTTGTTTTGACGTTTGCCATGAAAAAAGTTTATATTTTTGTATATGTTTCAGTTCGGCAATGAAGAAAAAATCTGAACGCAAAACCACATTTACAAAAATTCGACAGGATGGCGGTAAAAGGCAAAAACGGGGTTAAAATGTGTGCGTGAGTTTTTTTTCGGTTGGTAACGAAAGCAACAATCTTTTCCTCAAACCAGAAAAACTTTTTACCTCCTCAAACACAATATCGATTATTATAATTGGCTCATGTTTACGTTTTACGCAAAATTATGTGTGCATATTTTCCACTTGAATATTCGAGTTTTTCATCCTTTGACCGAGAATGACTGAGTTTAAAGAAAAATGTTATCGCTGCTACAACTTGTGGATTTTTGGAACTCTTAAAAATATTTTATTTTTCCTCTTTAAAACTTTTTTCGAACTAATTGACCGCAATTTTTCATTGAAGCAAAAAGGGATCATCTTCATGAAGGCATAAAACTCAACGTTATGTGGCAAACTAAATTTACCTCAAAAGATGTGAGAAGGAAAATGAAAATGTCAAATTTTAATATTTTATCAGTGTTTAAGGTACAGAAAGGGTTTGAAAAATTATCAATTTAGGTAAATTAGAGAAAATTATTTTTATCTCATGAACATGGATCTAAAATGTTATTTTTAATGAGTTAATGGACTCCTCAAGGGATTAATAATTTTTAATGATGAACAATTTTTGTTTCATGAGAAGAAATTTTGGGATTTATTATTTTTAGAAATAAATTTTTGCAATAAACTTTTAAAGACATTTTACCAAAAAAATTAGTGAAAAAACAAAGTCGAAGTAAACGTTTATATTTTTTGTTTAAAATTTGCTCATTAACTCAATCAAAAGCTCACCAATCATAAATAAATTAAGCATGTATCTCTCTATCAAACTCATTTACTCTCTGATTTGCGAGCGCCACACCAGAATCGCTGTTCCATGCAAATTTTCATTGATTTATGATCGCATCGGAGGCTCGAATCGCTCGAACACACGTTTTATAATGTAATCAATTGAAATGCGAAAGTGAAATAAATCATCAAGATAGAGAAAAGCGAGAGAAAAGAACGAAAATGAGCGTGATTCATTTATGTCATGTCATCGTGATATATGTACACAGTGAGAGGAAAGAAGAAGACTCTCGGTTTTGGTTAGCATGCGAACCTAATCAACTGAGAGGTATTAAAGCGCAAACAGACGAGCGTCAATAGCAAGTTACCGAAAATTGGAAGATGAATAAAAAGTCCTTGAGCGAGTAAGTAAGAAGAATTGCGATGGCACGCAATATCCGAGGCACGCATTTGAAATGTAAGGCAGTGAATGTTGACATGAAAATTATTACTCTTCTGCCTCGCCTCAAAATGTAGTCGTCGATAGGAAAGTAATAATATTTGAGGGCAATGAAGAATCCAATCAATCATTTGATTGCTCCTTTAGCGTTGGTGTTTTGATGAAATATTACACAGCTCGATGATTTGTTGGTGATGTCGACCGTATGACGATGAAAGAGGGGAGAAATTGTTATCGATTAATGAACAACTTTAAGCCACATCTCGTCTCTTTCTTAGTTAGCAAAAAAATTTTATAAAAATTTTCTCTTTTCGTGATTTTTAAAAAAATATAAAGATGGCGGAAAGTTCACTTGCTATAGTGGTCATGAGTGATTGAATTGGAAATTAAATTAATGAAGCAGAAACGAAAAGTTGCTCGTAGCCTCTCAAAAATGACAGCTTTTCCGACTTGTGAAATCAATTGTTCTGCTGAATAATCAAAAAAACTGGCCTCATGGCATTCCGGCCTCGGACTCGTCCGGAAGAAGCTAATTTTGTTAAAAGGAAATTTAATTTACTCTTGCGTGTTTCTGTTGAAAAATTTATGGTACAATCGAGAAGAGAAAGGTCATCTAAGTCGAAGAAGATACTTTTCATGGGCCCTTCTCACTCAAGCACTCCGAGGGAAAAGAAGAACTCCAATAAATACCAATTAAAAAGTTATCAGCAGATCGAGATTAAATCCCATCATTTTTCCATCACTCGAAATCTTTTTCTTTTGAAGTGAGAAAGCATGGAGAATAATTAAATCATGCTCGTTTGCTATCTTGCCGGCAGATTGTGTGACTGAAAGTTTCTTCATTTCAAGCTTTTTGACCATATGTGATTTTGTCTGAGTGATTGTGAGATGAAGTCTTGAAAGAGATTTATTTTGATTGAAAAAGCTTCGAGGATTTTTTAAGAGCTTTAAAGCTTTTGTTTTACAAATTCTGAGCTTTAACTTATAAATGTTAAAGCTCTTTAAAAAATAATCTTTAAAATCAAGAGATTTTGAGCTTTTTGAATGATTTTTAAAACACTTCGAAAACTTTTCTAGTTGGATCCAACTAATTGCTATTACATAATTCTCGAAATCAAATACAGTGACAATGATAAAGTTTTCACATTTTCTCTTCTAACTTTTTCACTGCTCAAATTAATTAATTAATTTAAATTTACACATGTGTATGTTGATTTTTTCTCTCATCTGCTTGATTCTGGTTTAAAAAAACTGACAAGTGAGTGTAGTGCATAAAAACTCAAGCAAGCATAATTCTAATGTCATCTCTAGAGAAATCTCTCTAGCATCACTTCAAATTCAATTAAAATAAATCCAGCAGAAATTTCATTAAGCCAGTTGTTATTATTTTCCTTTCTCATGCTCTTCTTTTTTTTAACGTTATGAACGTGAATGAACTTGTAGTGGATGTGTGTTTGCTGCTGAAAGTTTCTTTGCCATCTTTTTTCCTTCTAAGTATGAGCTTACACTTAATTTATGAGAAACCAGCGAGTCACTGAAAATGAAAAAAGATTTTCTCTTTGATGATAAATTTGCTTTTACGCTCGCTTTGCTGAATATATGTAGATGAAGCTTCTTATTTGTCGTGGAAACTATGGATTTAGAGTAAAATATTTGAACTAAATGTATGAAATTTGCATTCAAGTCTAAATTGGTTAATTATCAGGATTAAATAAATTTTCAACATCCAGGAAATGTAAACAAATAATCCGATTTCATCTCCAAGTCAATTTTAAATTCATTCACTCGAGTTGAATTTATTACAAATTCCCAACCATGCAAAAAATCTCTAGCTACGCACCGTGCGCAAAAATAAAATTTATTCTATGCAAAAAATATTTATCTTTTTCTTGTTGCCATTCACCTCATTAAATTTGCACATTTTACGTGTTATGTGCTGATTCTCATGCTTCACACCCTCGTACATATACGCTGAACTTTCGTATAGACGTTAGCGAGAATTTTTCTTTCGCCGCATAAATATAAAATCAAAGTTTAAACGCGTTCATCATGCGCTCGATGGAAAATTATATTACTTTGCAGACATAGCGATGATGTGTTAATAAATAATGAAGGAACCACGCTTTATTTATTTATGAGCTCATGAAAAAAGAAGGCTATGAATTCAATGTGGCGGTTTTAATCGAACGACTGCTTGATTTTTTTGGCTATAAAGCTTCTGGCTGAGGGGTTGATCGCAAAAAAAATATTTTAATGTTTTAATTTGTTTATATTTCAGCTTTAATTCCAAAAAATCCTCTTCAATGCAACCAAAAATGTGGGCAATGTGAAAGTAATCACCTTCTGACTCATAAAATTCTTTATTCAAAGAAAAACCCACTCCCAAAAAAGAATGCTAAAAGACTCTCCAGCAATAACGGCCAGCATTGAAAGCTTTTAATAAATATCGTTATGCTCCCACACATATTTACTGTCTATCCGGAAAAAAATGTTATGAGTCGAAAATAAAATCGAGAACGTTTTTATTGAGTAAGAGACTAAATTGTGCTTTATGCAAGATCATCGATAAAATTGATTTAATTTAGCCATCAAACGGTAAAACTGAACAATGGAAGAAAATGAGGTCAGTCAGTTGATTTGATTGATTTGAGAGCAAAAAATCGATCACAAATTCCAGGAATTCCAGTGATTTTTTAAATTTATCTCTTGGACTTTAATGCGGTTGTGACAAATTAAGAAAAGTTGATTAACAAATTACTTACCATTACAGCGCTCATTTTAAAATCCATAAAATTCTTCACTTCCGCCGCCATCTCACGGAGAAAGACGAGGCCATCCTTGCGGACGACTTCAAAGTCATTTTCTTTAAATCTCTATAGAGTGGCGTGGATGATGTAACATCAGGAACAGGCAGCAGGCACGGTTGTCATCATAAATAATTCATGGCGAGCATAAGGGAGAAAAGAAGATGAAAAATTATTGTTAATAGGTTATAAACAAAGCAAACAGCCATAATCACTAATTGCAATCATAATTTATGTGGAAATTAATAAATTTTCAGTTTATGTCAGACAAGTTTTCTCTCGTCATGAATTTGTGATGCTTTTTATCAACGCACACACACTCGATGTGACGTCAATTTTCTTTGTTTACATCAAATCCAGGAATAATCAATAAAATTAATTAAACTCTTTAAAACTTATTCAATTTCAAGTTGCTCGACAATTTTTCTTACACAGCTTCAGGCGGATTTAACAAAGTCGATAAAAAGTGGAAATGACTTTTTAATAGTTTTTCTTTCGACCACTGAATACAAATGTTTCGCTTTATCTCTAACGTGTATGTGTTGTGTCGATTTGCGGCTAGAATTTCATCAGAAAGCTAAAGCCAATAATAAAATCGATTTGATATTAATTAGCGCTTCGAATGTGAAGTGTGAGAGAAAAATTAAAGTTCAAAGTTGTCGATAATATAAAAACATTTCCTGGATTTAATTAATTTGGCAGAAAATATAAAAAAAAAACTTTTAACAAAAACCTAATTCAACAAAATTTTATCTCTCGAAATATTTTCATATTAATCAGCAAGAAAGTTTACATTAACTTTTCCTATTTTATTCAACTGAAAATTACATGTGTGTGTTTTTTTGAGAAATAGTTTATTGAAAAAGTTTTTTTATTCGGAAACTGTAATGAAAAGTTAGTTCCGTGGCAGTTTTTCACTCTCATACACTCCAATCCCAAAATTTGCCTTTATCTATTGCTCACACACAGTATAAAAGCTCGCACGAATTTTAATGTGAAAGTTTTTATCGAAGCTCAGTTGGTGGTGTGAGAGATGAAGTGAAACTTGTTACTTTTCATGCTGAACATCAGATTCAGTGTTCCATTATCTAGTTTTTAAATAGAGATTGTACCATCATCGTCACATATGACACTTTTACATGGCAATGTATTTATAATCCCATCACTCTCAACAATACATCCTGATAGAGCAATTGCATATATGGATCAAAAATCACACGTAAGTTTTATGTTTCATTGCAATGTAGATCTAGGTCGAGGTCTTAAATGGGATTGAAGAAATTGTGAGAATATTTGCTCAATGTTCCAGAGAAAATCTCATCATAGATGAAATCGACTTTCACAATTGAAAATAACCGTCATCAAAACCTTGAAACTATTGAACACCAATGATGCAATAAAACTAAAACCATATGCATTTCTGGCATTGAAAATTAAGAGCAATATTCACACTAATAATTGAAATTGAATCGAGTCAATATTCATTTTGGTTTCTTCCAAATAGCAGAGCTAAACTCACATACATATTGATATCATAACCGGAGAATTGAAATTTATGGCCGTTTCTAATGCTGTTATGGCGCTCCAACATAATTTCGTATATAAAATCACGCGCACAATGAATTTGAATGCGAGAAAAGTGTTTCTGTAAATTAAACATGTACATTGCACATAAACTGCATTCGTAATGACTGGAGTTGGTGCTGTATGTGAGTGGAAAAAGCGCGATGGTTGTTAGCATTGCTGCTGTTAATAATATCAAGTTTTATTACTCTTGCAATTCTCTATTTTTTCATCTCCACCGCGCATCATGTACATGAACCTCGAAAACTATATGTTTGTTTGTTGTTGGCGCTACTCGTGGCCCAGAAACGAGTTGCAATTTATGTTTTCAATTTTCTCAGCTTCTTGTTGCGCGCTGCACATATTTGCAACCGAGCGCTCGTGCTGAATACTAACGAAATCAGCATCAAGGAAGGAACGAAAAAAATTGAATTTTATTTTATTTCATAAAATCTAGCGCTCGATTTTTTTGCCTTCTTCCAAGAAGTTTCTCAGGCATGAAATTAAAGGTCTTGTCAACAAAGTTTGAAAGAATTTTCATCATGAAGTTTTTTCTTCTTCTTGCTCGCACATTTGAGTTAACTCTCATAAATGACAGGTTGAATATTGTGAAAGGTAAATCTTTCGTATGAGAAGGTTTAATTTAATTATAGAGCTGTTAAGTGTAAACTCATTTAAGTAAACTCGAAAATTGGTATTTAATTAAATTAAGAGAGTAGTTTAAGGGGTAATTTTATAAAAGGTGTCATTGCTATAAAAAAAAATCCCATAATTAATTTTATGGACGAATTCTTAAATTTTTGCTATTCTTTATTTCTTCTTAATTCAAGCAATTGAAAACTTGACGTCAATAAAATTCATCCATTTAACTAAATTATTCAAAAAAGTCAACATTACACAAGAAAATTATCGATTCAAAGCGTTATTAATTGAAAAGAGACAATTTTAAGACTCAACGGCAATGACGATGATTAAGAACAAGAAGGAAACAGATGGAGGGTGATAAAATGAATGGCAATTGGAGCGAGAGTCATGGAGAGGTTTTAATGAGTGAAGTTGTTAGATTTCTTCGTGTTTATTAGACGTCTAATCTCCACACAGAAAAAGCTCGTTCTCGCGTAACGGCGGAGGCTGATTCATTAATGACTTTCTCAATTTCTCTCTTTCCCGCCCTTCTTCGACTTTTCTCTTACACGTAGTATTTAATTGGCGCTACATTAGAGTGAGTGAGAAGTCATTTTCAATAATTTATGCGAGAACTGTTCATGTTCATCTTCACTGCCACTTCCTCAATTCCAAGCCATCGAAATATCAAAAAAAAATTAATCTACGAGGGAGAGAAGAAAAAAATTAAATCAATATTTTTCTGTGCGCTATGTACGCCAGCAACATAGCAAATCCTGTTCAGTAGCAATGCTGTTAAGGAGCGGAAGGAGGGAAAGTGGCACACTCGAGTCGACATTTAAATAGAGTCGCAACATTCTTTCCTCATCATGTTAACAGCAAATGGAGGAAAAATTGCTCGCGTCGAGTTGAAGGATGAAAGTGAAAAAGAGTGAATCGAAAAACGGGGGAAGAAATCATCATGATTGTTCTTTGTAATCCGCTTTTTCTCGCTTTATACAAAATACTTTAAAACTGAGCAAAATATTTTTACAATTTTCGAGAAAACAATCAATGAGAGTGAAATGTATATTTTACGTACATTGACATTTTCGTTGCTTTTCTGATTGAAATTTTAAAGTTTTAAAGTTTTTTAAGAAATGAATTTAGATTTTTAAGTTATGCGAAAAAATATGCGACAATAATTCGCATGCAGCCGATGCGATCGCATGTTATTCAAATTCTTTGTTATGCACAATAAATTTAAACCGCATGATGCGATTAAAAACATTTTAAATGCGAACATGCGTTTAAAGATAAAAGGAATTAATTGACTTAATTTAATAATAAATTAAAATTTCATTAGAGAAAAAAATATAAATTAATTAACTCTTAATGCATTGTTCTTTAATTAAAATTTAGTAATTAATCTTATCACCAATTCGTAGTAAATTAATTTTTAAAAAGTCCTGACAAAAAACAGGAAATAATTTTACAATTAGTCGAGTATAAAATGGAAGGTGAAGTATGATTTATGAAGAACTTTTAAGCCTCTCACTCGACATTCGTATAAAGACGTCCAGACAAATCAGAGATAAAAAATTTTCATTTCCGTGGTGAGGAAATGAGTATTTTCCCTCTCAAAGGAAATCTTTCTCTCTCTCTCTTTCACATATGCACACATGCATGCCCGCTAATCTCAGACTTTCTCCAACACAAATTAGCATTTAAATTGAAATTGCTTTTTGAACGGCGACGTCTGCTAGTGAGCACAAAAGAGGCTCACATTTTTCAATTAAACATTTTAATAAATCATAAAACTTTTCATGTATGCTCCAAGCTCATGTGCGTTATTGTTGTAAGCTTCTCTCTCCTTTTATTATTCCCTAATTGTTATAAATGTTTTTTGTGTAAGTGTGTGGTGATAAAATTTATATTTGTTATTAGAGCAACTTGCATGAAATTCCTTACACGTTCGAGAGGAAAATTATTAAACAATTTTCATCGTCAGGTATCAAGAAATTTACGCTAATCTCAATCTGGCATGTAAGTAATGTTTTAAATTTATTTTAAACGTTGTAAAGGTTGTGATTTTCGATGTAACAAAATATTATCAGTAGAACTGAATTTTGAAGGTCACCAGTTAACTATAGTTGTGATTTTTGATTTTTTAAAATATTTTTCGAAGCTCTTTAAACATTTTAAAAAAATTCAGGAAACTCAACGAGTAAGAAGAACAAGCGACCATCTAAATTACTCCACCATTAAATGAATTTATCACAGTAATTCCCAAAGAGAGTGACCACAATGTCCATTTTTCCCTAAATCCCATTCAACCATCCGAACACACAAAAATGTCGCAATTAAATATTTAGATTAATGATAATACACAAGATAACGCTTACAACTCCCCAAACTTGGCCATTGAATGAATATTTCAGAATGAAAATTGTTTTTGTTAGAGCGTAAAAGCCAATTAAAGCCTTAAAGACTTCCTCACAAGAAAATTTGTACCTTTAAGTAAGGCATTTTAAATGACTTTGCCACACTGTGTGTGCACGCATAGAATTTCCAATTGAGTAGCAAAAGCCACACACACACACACCGAAAGTATAATGAACTCAATATCCATAACTTTCTATTTCAACCTAAAACCCCAGACTTTAATTCAATTAATTGCTGGTTCGTCACTTACTTAGCATTCGCAATTTAACGCCCAAAGAAAGTGAGAAGCCGTAAAAAAAAGTTTTTGTGTGCGTGTAATTTTTTTGTGTGAGGGTGCAAAGCGAGCATGAATGAAGTTTAAGAGCACCCGAAAAAAAAGTGAGAGGATAAAATGGAGACGAAATGATTTCAATGGCTAAGTTAGGGCGATAAGGGATCTCGGCGTGAATTCATTTCCCAGTTAAGGGATCAAAAAATGAGAGAAACAGCTTTAAAGTCAAGATTTTAGCATTTTAAATATGTTTTAAAGGGCAAACAATTTATAACCTCTTGAAAACTGCGAGGATCAGGTTAGGGTGGTGGAAAATCGATTTTTAAAGCAAAATTTGGTGTTGACTTGATAGAAGGGGAAAAAGGACCGACTTAGGAATTTTAAAGTTTTTTTAACGGATGGAATGTTTGAAAAATATTTATGTGCTGGAATTTTTAAAATAAATAATTTGTCAGTTAAAATTTAATTGAATTAAAAATTTATTCCAGCTTTAAAAATCGCTCAAAATAATTAATTAAATCTTCAACTGCTCGCAGGATATTGAAAACTTTTCTCTCATGGTTCGCGAAAATCCAGCTCGCTTAGAATTTTTTGCAAAAATCATCATCAAAAGTTTTTTTGCGTTCCCTTAAGGGATCGAAACATCGTTTCATCATCGTCGTCGCTAATTTCTGGTGCTTTTGGAATGAACATTGTATATACCGAGATTAAAGGTTTCTTTTGAGAGTAATTTACTTTACGGTACAGTGCACTGATGAAAATTCTCATCTGAAAGCGAATTTAATATAAAATGCAGTGCTCAAAGGAGAAAAAACTTTATGAATGGTAAAGACAAGCTTTTATGATTTTTTATTTTTAATGCGATAGTAAAAGAAAGATTTTTTTTGAAAACTGGAGATGAAGATTTTGTTTTTAAGTTTTTAAACTTTTTTGCTATCTTTGAAGTTATGAACATTTTTTAATTTTTTGGCTCGTTAAAGAGCTTTAAAGTTTATATGATTTTTAAACTTTTAAATTAAAATTAAATTTTTTTTATGATTTTAATAAAAATGATTTAAATTTCATTGAACTATTTTATCATCAGTCAATTGTTTGTCCAGGTGCACTCCAAAAATAATTCTTCTTTTCCTCTCAGCCATTATTACAACATTCGATAAAACTCATTAAAGCGAGAGCAAAAAGCTTTCGCATTGTGAAGGCCATTACTCACTCTCGTAAGACATGCGACAGAAGAAGCTCTATTATAGCATGTTCATGAGGCAATGTCGGAGAAGACGAGAGAGGAAAAAAGAAATTTAATCCTATTAAAAAATGAGAGGAAATAAGGAAGAAAAATATGTCGCTCCATCATGCCATTCATATCTGTCGAATGTTGAGCAAAGCGAGTCAAGGTAAAATGGTGGAAGAAGAAAATGTTTTATGATGGAAGTGCTTTGTGTCACTTGAGAGGGAGAGAAAGACATTTTCTTTAGGTGCATCATCAAAGTTTCTCCATAAATAACTTGAAAGTTTTCTGATTGACGCTCTTTACGTTTCTAAATTTTTATCGTGACAATTCAATCGAGATAAAAATAGCCGCACGTGCCTTAATTTATTCATAATTTCAATTCCCTAATTACAACCCTTAAATTATCATAATCATTCAATCGAATCAAAGCGAAACAAATTAAATATTTTGTGACCTAAAATAAATACAATCGAACATTAAAATTAATTAAACCGCACACATGCAGCCATTTGTTAAGCATTTTTATAAATCAATGAGTGCAAACTACAAAAAAATATTTTTAAAAAATTTAATTTATTTTCACTCAAATTTTAAAAAAATATTTTTGAGGCGTTGTTGGAAATTTAAAATTTTTAAATTTCGTGATTACCTATATTTCCCACCTAACAATTAAGAGAAAAAAAAACTTGAGTTGATTTTTTTGCAAGTGTAAAAAATCTCGTCATTTTTCAACTCCCACATAAACGTGTGTGTACACTAATAGTATCCGATAATTATGCTTTTCACTCACGTTCACTCTCCCACTTCTCGAACACAAACACACGTCGTCAATTAACCATTCATATCAAATATATACATCCGCACCTCTCAGTCGACTGGAAATGTCATCATGTTGATGGGGTAGGAAAAGGGCATTAACGAGGAAAAGAAAATTGTAACTTTTGTCTCTCTCACACGCATTCTCTTTTACTCTTTTTCTTCATTGATTTTTGTCACTCACAATGAAAATGTTCGATATTGAGGTTAATGAACCATGAAATTGAGAGATTTATTGATGTCAACATTTTTACGTGTGTACGACTTAATATCACACACCCTTCCACGCATGAATATCATGTGCAACATTGACGTATTGACTTAAAGCTTTCACCTCGAATTTAGAAATAACTTAATTATTTTCTTCTCCGCTTTTCACCTCAATTTGAAGCCAATTATTTTGATATTTAATCAGAAGTTGGAAATAAAATCACGCTTCGAGGCGGAACTTTGTGTGTTTGGAATAGAAAATTAATAAAATCGTAGAAAATAAAATTAGCATTTTAATAGCAGAACGCGTCGAATTATTGAAAGGAAAACCGGGTGAAAATTTTCAATGCCGCATTTGAGGAAAAATTACAAATAGATTTTTTCGTGGATGTAAAATAATAAGAAAAAAATTTAATTTTTTGACCAATTTCAAACGATTCATTAAAAGGTCTCCATCATGAATTTTTTGTCACTCCCTTGAGATAAAACTTTATCATTTTCCTCGGCAATCTAACGACAACGGCAAAACATGTCTCATGTCAACCAATTTAAAGTTTTAAATACTTTTGAAGAGTTGAAATTCAATTTTCACCTCCTACACATAACGATGACAACTCATTTCCTCTAAGTATCGTTCTCGAGAGTATTTTCAATGGCAGATATTTACCTAAATCAATCATCACGTGTTGTATGGAGGAAAATTTATTTAAAAGCGACTAATTCGTGAATTTCTGTACGGAAAATCGATGAATTTTGTGTGTGTACGTTCGATAGAGAAATTCGAGAGGTGGATGGTAAAAATGAAAAATGTTTTTCGATGGCAATACTCACATTCTTGATGTCGGAAATTTTCGTAAATTGTCTTCCAAACTCCCATAAATCCACACCGAGCTTCAAGGCCCAATTGCGAACTCTGCAAATGAGAAAAAAAAAGAGGAAAGCGAATTATTTTTTTGCCGCTTCTGAAAATTGAGACATAAATCAATTTTTCATTCATCCATCGGTATCTAACAGGAAAATGTAAAAAAAGTCTGTAGAGAGAAAGTTTGACGTTAAATTTTGAGCTCATGTTGAATTTAAAATTTTTTGGTTCATTTTCAATTTTTTGCATCATGAAACTTAATTGAATAAAAGAAATCCTTGTGTGGACTCAAAAGTGCTGATTCTATTGCCAATAAACTTTTTTTTGAGGTTATGATCAAGAAGAGAAAAACTTTTTTTTTTCGAGGTTATTCTCAATTTTCATTCAATTTCGGTTATTCAACATGACATTATGACTCTTTTCACGAGAATCGTAAAATTTCATATTTTAAAATATTCTCAGGAGAATTCACATAAAGAAAATTTAATTTTTGATCACGAAAATAGTTTCACATCCTTATCTTCATCATATAGCGAATGAAAGGGCGCAAAAGCTTTAAATAGTTGATGAAAGATTTTCTTTTTGCGGGGGGGTCGATGTAAAGCCTAAGTTAAATATTTTGTGCCTTTAATAATTTTACAAAATTTTCCACAATTTTCAAACGAACCCTAAGACTTTTCTTGGAATTTCCTTACACTCCAAATCCCATGCTGCATGTTATCTTAGGGATATTGAAAAAATTCCACAGACGCCAACCGAGAGAGACATTACACAAAACAAATATTTTCCTTATCGAAGAGCACATATTATGCAAAAATGACAGCGAACGAGAAAATAAGGAAAATTTACTTCGACACGAAAATTTGATTCAGATTAGTCGAGATGAAAAAATTTTCTTGATAATAAACTTTATTAAATAAAATAAAATTTTATGAATTTATAACTTTTAAAATTTAAATTAATTTTTACGAAAAGATTTTGAAATTTTTTAACCGTTTTTTAATAAATTTTTAAATTTGAATTTAACGGTCAAAAAATTCCACTTTTTATTCTTGTCATTTTTCTAAACATGCAAATCGACTTCGGGAGTGTGAAAAAGGAAAAATGTGCCCGAAGGCATCCGCTTTAATAATCTTCCGAATATTGCTCGAAAAAAGATTCGCACAACAACATTAAATTTTTCTCTTCTGTCGCTGTTTGCAGATTTAATTTGCCGTGAAATGAAAAATTGTTTTTGAGCTCTTCTTCTCGAGAAGAAAATAAAATCGACAGTGACAATAACTTTTCTCTCTAGTTCGTCCGACGCAAGTTGGAAAATATTGACGAAGAATTTTGAAATTGAGTTTTAAGAATGTCGAGATTTAAGCATGAAATCGGGCGTGGGAGAAGTTTTTCCATCGAAAGTTCACTAAACCCTTCAACGACAATCCAAACAAGAAAAAAACATTTAAAATTTAATAATTGGAAAATTTCAATTTTCATCGAAATCAACCGACAAGAATTTTTTTATTACACGTACAAATCACACGCGTCCTCGAGCGGTTACGCCATAAATGTTCAATTTAATCGATTTTTTTAATAAAATAATTTTTTCATTTCCGCAAAAAAAAAATTAAAAAGAAAACCGCAGGAAATATTTTTGTTTACTGAGTGAAGAAAAAACTTTTATTATAATTTTCTGGATCTTTTTCCATGAAATATTTTTTCTATTTTTAGTTTTAATCTTTCTAAAATCAATAGAAACATTTGCCAAGAAAAAAAATTCTGCAAAACCCAAACAAGTACAAAAAAAATATTTTTAATGCACCTTTTTTATTTTTCATCCTTTTTGGGTTTTGTGTTCGAAGAAAAGAGAAGAGAAAAAATAAAATATCTACATTTATTCTTCATTCTCTCTCGGGGATGTAGATGATAACGATAAAAAGCGATGAAATGCATTTTTTGTGTTGTTCATACAAATTGCTTTTTCTGCATTGCATTGTGCAGCGAGTGAAGAGAAGTTAAAAAGAGGAAAAATCGTCTTTTTTTTCGAGGTAGCAACAGCGACTGCACAGTTTACAGCTCAAGGCAAGTTCTTTCTTTCGGAGTGAGAATGCAGATGAATGGAGCATCCAGAGACGACGAAAGACTTACACACGACATAAAAGCGAATGGCGATGGTTGCGCTGACAAAAGAGAGAGACTCGCACACAAACGTCGCTATTTGATGATGCAATAAGATTATTTGAATGCGGGGATTAAGATAAGAGTCATCATCAGAAAAAAGCTCTTTTTCTCTCAAGGCAATGTGCTTTTGTCGTGCTTGTGTTTGTGTTGCGTTTTTTATATGCGAGGATGATGGTAAAAATTTATGATGCATGAAACTGAAATGTGAATAAAGATTTTCCTTCTAAAGCCCCGAGGAGGGTATAAGGAATGTTTTCTTCGCTCTCTCACTCCCACGCATCAAATTTTTGTGTGTATGTCATTCAACTTTTCTCTTTTTTACGCTTCCTTTTCCCTTGGGTCAATTTTTACAACTTTTTCCTCCCTTTTTTGTCATCAAATCACTGTAAATTAGGAAATTCAGTTTGAGGGTTTCTGGCTTGGAAAATTTATTTATTTGCAAACAATTTGATTTCGTTCAATTCGATTTTTCTTTCTTTTTTACACTTACTGTCATCAATTTAAATTTGTCGATCGTCCAAAGCGCAACATGTGATGCATTTAATTTTTTAGAAAATTTAAATTTCTTATGAACGTTAAAATTAAATTTTATATCAATTTATTTTTCATAATTTTTTACCCTCAAAAAGTATCAACCAAAAATTATCAATTTCTTTCCCCCTAAAATATTTGCTCCAAAGCATTTAATGAGATTTAATTACATTATTGATGAAAAGTCTGAGCTTCGAAACATCTAATTAAAATGTTAATAAAATCTTCGTTGTCTTCTTCATCGCTCGCAGACACCAAAAGCTCTTTTTCGTAGAATTTAAATTTTACCTTTAAAGATTTTTCAGCGTTGTAAAACTTTTCATTTAACCCTCGAAATCCTCGTGGGAGTAAAAAATCTCTAGAAACTTTCAATTGAATGAACATAAAAGCATGAAAGGATTTTTTTAGAGAGGCGTTTAAATTTTTCTCTACAGACTTTATTAAAACTTTTTCCTTCCTGTCGTCGTCGCTAAAACTTTTCTCACTTTAAAATATTTCAATTTTCCGCGCTTCCCGATAATTACTGTTAACGTGTCTCTCAATTTTAATTTTTAATGAGCTTTTTCCACTTCATGTAAAATGCAGCAAAATGTGCGCGACGAGGTGAAAAAAAATATGAAGCAGGATGCAGGAAAATGAGTTAATTAACTCACGGGTCAACGGTAGAAACTTTTTCCTTCCCCGCGCCTCACTAAATTTGATACTTTTTTCTCGCTCTACCGCCCACGTCGCTAATTGCCGTCATCAATAAATATCATATTTCGTCTTCTGTCGTCTGCCATATTATTCAAGCGATTAAGTGGCATTTCAGCAGCAAAGAGCAACAGTCGTGAATATTAAAGCATAATTAGAGGGCGAGTGCTTGAAGAGGGACAAAATTAGTTTTGACTTTCACAGTGAATTTTTCACTTCAGCGACTTCAAAATTCCCAAAAGCTTTAAATTTTTCCTATCATTTTTTCATTTAGCTTCCGCCCAATATTTTAATTATAAATATTTTTCTTACGTACACATCAAGTCAAAATAATTTCCCTCTTTTTATATTAAGCACGCAAAATGCTTATTAAATTTTAATAAACAATGAAGGAGGTGGGAGAAGAAAGGTAATTGAAATTTTCATCGAACAAATATTTGTTGAAAATCGAAAAAGTCGAGAGATATGAAAATTTAAGTTAAATTTTTATTTAATGATGAAAGGATGTGGATTTTTAAATATAATTTGGTGTTTATTTTAATTTTAAATGAATTCAATTTAATTTTTATTTTTAACTCAGTAAATTAAATTTACAGAGTGTTTTGCCCCTTGAAAACGTGTAAAAATTAGATTTGTCTATCTTTATTTTTTCAAAAAAAATCCTAAATCAATAAAATTTCAAGGCAACCATCGTGATGCTTCAAGAATTACCGTAAATCCTCAACACCATTCCATCCGCACGCATAGAGTCATAATTCTTTAATTACCCCACCACGCAAACGCCTCACATGGCACTCCAAAGAGTAATTTAATTTATCGCAAATCCTCGTTACGACTAAATGGCAAACGCACACACTTGTCGTGTTATTTTCGCGCAGGGATTCAAAAAAAAATATTTTAATGCTATTAACAGAATCACACATTTGTGGAGCACTTACTCGTTATGCGGAATATCCTCTTCCTGATCTGCCGAAACGTGACCATTGAGCGTCAATAAAAATGTTATAATAAATCCAAATAAAATTTTGCGATCCATTGCGGCTTCTTCTTCTTCTATAACAAACCGGTTCCGCTTAATTATCCTTTTCTGGTTTAATTAGCACAATTGTATCCCATTCGGATGTAAATACACATAAAGCTGATAGCACACACAACTTCACTTCTCTTCTTTTTTATTGCCAATCACTCTTTATGAGTTTTTCTTAGTTGTTAGTTATGCTCCTTTTTTTATAATCACCATACACAAAGATTTATTGAACCATTAAACATTGATCTCGAGATAAATTTGGATCGAATCTCACTTTTTATTATTTGCTCTGTTAATGAAGGAGGAAAAGTATTGATTAAAATGAAGAATTTAGTGAGAATTATTTGTAATTAATTAATTGATAAAAGGGATCGTATTAAGGGGATGATACAGGGTTTGTGGATTTTTTGAAATAATTTTTAGATTAAAATATTTTTAAAAAAATTTAGCAATTTTCACTAATTATAATTTTTGTATTTTTAATTTTTTTGCTTCTCATCAATTAATTTTTAATTTTTTCAACACTTAAAATTATGAAAATAATTTCCCCTCGCTTCAATGTAATTAAAATAAGCACGCGGTAATGAATGAAATTCCAGGAAAGAAAATTAATGAAAATTGATATCAAGATTCTTCATCTGCGAGACTAATTAAAGTTTGAGTGACGTTGAAATTTTTTTTTGTTAATTAAATTAATTAAAGTTGATGCCGCATCTGGCAACTTAAAATATTTTGAGTAAGAGCTAGAAGTTATTTTGGCGCGTACACTAAATTGAATTAACTTTGATTAGACAATGGAAAAATTCACTGCATCCATTTGTGGAAATTTCTTTGAGGAAGAAGAAAAATTTTCATCTCATTTTTCCAGTAAAATATTTTTTTCTTCTTTCTATCAGTTTGTGTAAATTATTGTCACAATTTTAATCACAAATTTCACTTAAGAACTGTTAATTGAGTTGGGTGGAAGTTCACGGAAACTAATTGACTTTTTGCAGTTGAGAATTTTCACGATTTTCCACATAAAATTGACTTCATGCGAGCACAAATCGATTTTTTTCTATTGCTTAAAGTTCTTTTGCACAACTTTTTACATTTTTCGCAAACATAAAATCACGAGGAATAAAATGAAAAATTAATTTTTTTTAGCATTTTGATGAAACAAAAAAAATTCCTTCCAATAATCTTTTTTCCCTTACGCGTTTTTCTTCTCCAAAAAAAAATATTTTATTTCTCTCTGTGTTGGTGAGAGAAGAAGAAAATCCGGTCAAGCGAGTTATGTGTTATCCAAAAAAGAGAGAGAGAGTGCACATAGATTTTCCTCCACTATTACGATATGAGAAAAATACTACGAGGAGGCAAAAGACGGAAACTCCACGTTCAACGCACGCGCAAACACTGCCAAAAAATATCCTTTTTTGTCATCGCGAACTTTTTCTTGAATTTCACTTTAAATTTAGGATTTAATTCACTCGAAATGCCACGACGGAGGTTTTAATCCACTTTAGTGATTACTTCACTCCTTTGTACGCATTAATTCACGCACAAATCTCTTTTTACGCTTCCGCACGTTTAAAACGCTTCCGCTCGCAATGAAAGTTCGTGGTGATATGGAAAAATTTTCTTTGGCAGTTTTCATTACGATTGGAATTTTTCCATGCTGGAAGAAGTGAAAAGTTTACACAATGCACACGTGACATGGAGCATTTTGATAGCGCGAAAAAATTGCGCAATTTTTAAATGAAAATATGAGCAAAAATATCCGTTAGGTTTAAGAAAGGAACTCTCGAAGTTTGAAGTAGGAATTAAAATTAATTCATGGCAATGAACTTTTATTTAAATTTCTCATTCAGTTGCTATCTTCCAAATTTATTAAAGCACTCCCAACTGTTTAACTAGATCGAAATTGTTGTTTTTATCAAAAATGTTTCTTTCGGTTCATTAACTGCGAAGTTGCATGCTGTAATATCTTTGAACTGAATGTGGAACTTTAATATTTGAGATGTGTCGCTTAAATTTACAATGGCTTTAAGGCAAACAGCGTGCAGCTTCAGCCGATGACATTTCTTATCTAAATCCACTATTACGATCTATAAAATAAAAGCGATTCAAGGAGAAAATTTTCACTTTACGGATTGCAGTTGAAAAGAGAGATGAAGAAGATTTTGTGGATTTTTTTAACGGTGAGTGAAAATTTATATTCAAAATTTTAACGGAAAAATAAAAACTTAATATTTAATTATTAAATTTAACGAGGTTATTTTTTTAAAAAGATTTTACTCACCATCCCCATCACGAATGCCACTCAAAATTTAATTGAGGAGGAAAATGACGAAGTTCTTGAAGATCCAATTGAAGTTGAAGAAGCTATCGAGTCAGAGCCAGCAGACGAAGAGGGATGCAACAATTGTGATGAAGAAGTAATTTCAAATTCTGGAAATCAAAATGAAGAAATTAAAGCTGAAGAAAATTCACCAGTTTACGAAGTTAAAGATGAAAAAATTTGCCGTAAAAAACGTGAAGCTGAACGACTTTCAAAAACCATCAAGAAGACTATTAAAGTTAAAGATGTTAAGGGAAATGAGAAACAGAACGTAAAACAGCAAAAAGTTAAAAAACCACAAAATTTTAAAGGTCAACCTGAAAAAAGCTCTAAAGTTCAAAAGTCAGCTAAAGTTTCGAAAAAAGTCGAAATTGACCAAAACAAGCAATCTAAGAAAGCTAAGACTGATAAAAAATCGCAGTCATCAAAAAAGCAAAAGGGAGGAAAAAATAGATCCGGTCAAAAGAAGAACAAGAAAAGTGAGTTGTAAATTGAGTGAAAAATAAATTTAGAATTTACAAAGCTTAAAATATTTTCAATTCATTTCTATAAAGTTCAATATTTATAAATCTTATTAAAATTCATAAATTTAAAGATAAAGTGATGCTGCAAAAACGATATCACGCTTTAGAAGTCGAATAGCTTCTGAGAATTTATTTTCCAAGTCTGTATTTCCAATCGTCTTAGACGCCTGAACCATTTGTCTCATAAGCTCTTCCAATCTTCGCATGCATCGAATGATATTTCCCTCAAAAACTTCGGTCATTCCACAGATTTGAAGGAAAGTCGCACCTTTACACCATTTCAGCACAACGTCCATGAGCGTCGTTTTGAATTTATCAACATATTCGTCCTCATCGACTTCCATCTTGCATTCCTTCGACACTTTCGCAATTCTTCGAGCAAAATCTTGCATTTGCTTCAATGCAGTCTCGAGTTCTTTGTCAATATTCAGCTCAGATGATTTGTCATCGCACACGAAACATGATAAAAGTGATGCACATTGTGCTGGTGCCAAGTCATTGAAAGTTCCATTGAAAATCATTTCGGTAATCAGCAATTCATCGCCTGATGATAGCTCACATGCGACACGTCCCTTGAATTCAATCACATCCGCACTCGTACAATAGCCAAGTCTTCTCAATACTCGCTTTCGATTCTTCAAGTCATCCATTTGCAAAAGACTTTTAGCATCTTTTAGTGCAAGTTTAGCTTGCTTAAGTTCTTTTTCGAGTTGCAATTTCTCTAAATATCTCGAATAAATTTCGGAGAGATCGGCAGAGTTGTGGAGTGGATGCGAGTAAAGTCGCTTTTCAAACTTTTCAATCATTGAAATTACATTGAGAAAATCGTCGTTTTTAATTTTCATATCTTTAACTGGATGCACGAGTGGCGGACCATCCGGAAATCTCTTTTTCACATCATCAATGTTTTTAAAAACTGAAAGTCGGTTTTCGTGCGGTCGAAGATCGTTTGGATAGTAGATTCTCAATGTGCTCAGCTTCGACACGAGTTTTGAAGCGACTGGAATAACTTCAGCGCAATTTTTCTTTCCCTTTTGTGCTGGTTTGGGATTTGTGGTCTTCTCCGTACAATCTTCGATATGCAAAAGAACTTCAATGATGAGCCGCGAGTCAGATTTTAGAGGATTTTTAGAGTTGTCAATATTTTCGATTTTGTTATTAATCACAATTCCCCAATCGAACTCATTTTCATCGGTTTTAATTTTGATTAAGCGACCTAAAATGTGATAAATTTAATTAAACTGTAATTAGTTAAAACTAGTTAAATTTACCCGGATTTAAGAAAGGCTTAAGATTCTGAGCGTTTGTGTAATATTCCTGATACTTTTTACTCAACGCGTCCAACTGCTCTCGGATATGATGATAGCTCTTAATCGAAGCCTCGTCGTGCAGGATAAAGCTTTGATATTCTTCTTGTTTTTTCTGAACCTTTCGATAGAGCTCCGGAATTGTTGATTGATTTTGAAATTGAAAGAATGATCGCTCGAGCATGTACTCGGGATTAATTTCCTCGACACGCAACAAATTTAACACCATGTTGTATGTGAGATGAAAAGCTGAATTAATCGCATTCGGTAATCCTTTAACAATCTCACGTCCGACTGCTGGCGAGACTTTTTCATCTACCATGAGAATTACAATTCCCTTGTCGTCGAGGCCACGTCGACCGGCACGTCCTGACATTTGAATGTATTCACCACTGGCAAGCGTACGAAAAGCGCGTCCATCGAATTTACGACTGCTCGTGAAGACGACTGTTCGAGCGGGCATGTTAAGACCCATAGCAAAAGTCTCGGTTGAAAAGAGAGCCTTAAGCAAACCTTCACCGAAGAGAATCTCAATTGTCTCTTTTAAGATTGGAAGAAGTCCACCTAAAAATATAAATCATGAGTTTTTCAGGAGTAAAATTATTACTTTATGTTTACCATGATGAATTCCAATTCCACGACGCAACAAAGGCAACAACTTTTGAACTTGTGGTAGTTTTTTGTCATCCTCGCTCAACACATCCATTGCATTGTTGAAAACTTCATCAACTAATTTTTTCTCTTCTGCAGAATTAAAATCAAGACTTGCAATCTCCTGTGCATTGCTTTCACACTCTTTTTTGCTGAATGAGAAAATGATGACCGGCGCTAAACTTCGTTCCATAATCATTTTGACAATCTTAAAGATATTTGATTTTCCAGAGCTTCTGTTTGTAGCTTTAACTCCACCCTTTCGACCTTTCTCGTCTCCTTTCGCTGCATCGCCTGCTTGCGCGAGACCATTCATGGCCTTATTAAAGTTATCTTCTTTGAAATTTCCCTTTTCATCGACAACGAGATGAATTCCGTCGCCACCTGCGGGAAAGATGTAATGTTGAAGTGGAGTTGGTCGATAGTCGGTGTAGACAACATGACATGGCTGTTTGTGAATGTGACAAACCCACTCGGCAAATTGACGAGCATTTGGAATTGTGGCCGAAAGGAAAACGTATTTAACATTGTCGGGAAGTAAAATTAGCGTCTCTTCCCATACAACGCCACGTTCTTTATCTCTCATGTAATGAATTTCGTCGAAAACAACCCAGCCGACTTCTCGCATGATTTCAGATCCACGATACAGCATATTTCTGAGAATTTCAGTTGTCATAATGAGACACGATGCTGAAGGGTTGATTGTAATATCGCCAGTAACCAATCCGACATCCTTAAACTCCTCCTGAAACTCGCGATACTTTTGATTTGAAAGTGCCTTAATGGGTGTTGTGTAGATCACTCTCTGCTTCTTCGAAAGTGCTAATGCAACTGCATATTCAGCAACAACCGTTTTACCGGCTGATGTGTGAGCCGACACGAGCACTGATTGATTATTTTCAATGCACAAAATTGCCTCCTTTTGAAATGGATCAAGAATGAAGGGATATTCTTTTGATGGTTGTGTTGTTGGAGTTGCAAGTGGGATGTATTCTTGTGATGGATGGACAGCTACCTCATGAAGACATGCGTCTGGACTCTTGATAACGTGAATTTTAATTCTTGTGTCGACACTTTCGAGACTAAAATATAAATTTACTTGTTAATTTATCTGAAAATTAAAAATTAAGATCCAGTGGACACTAAACTCACTTAATATCATCCAGCACCGATTCAACTCTCATCTTTTTTGCCGCCTCATCTTCATCGCTAACTTCCAGCGGTCTTTTCATCGACGTTTCGCTTTGCTCTCTAAAAAAAGTTTGTTTTCATTCTTCAACCACATTTTTCTCATGCAAAATAAAAATACTCACGATTTTTCTTCAATTTCCTGAGATTTCGCAACAACCTTCATAACCTTCGGCACTGTTGGCTGTTTCTCTTCCGCTTCATCATCAAAACAGCTAAATAACTCGTCTACATCGCCCATAATTAACTTTTTTAATAAATTTTATTATTTTCGCGGTTTAACGTGTTGACTCGAACTAAAATTCGACGCGACGCACGTGTCGAAAGATTTGAATTTTTCAAAGCCGTTAGAAATAAAAAGTCGATAAAATTTCAATTTAATTTAAATTACACGTTTAAAAGATTATAATGAACCCCAAGAAAAGTATCAGTAAATCAAAAGTGTCATGAATAAAATTTTAATTTGTAAGTCATCGCAGATAGAGAACCCTCGTAAGAAAATTTCCGCTCTTTCAGGCACACTTAAAAAAGTGAATAAACGCGGCATGGAAACGTTGAGAAAAATAAAATTTATTAAGGATAACTAGCATCTAGATGCATCTTTGACTCCGATTATAGCAATAAAATAGTATTTTGTATTTTCACCCTCCATCGTACTTCAGGGTGAATTTAAAATTAAATTTGCGGCTGTGAATGCCTTTTAATTATGTGTGGTCGGAAATGAAAATCTAAATTCGTCTTTTGTTTATGGTGCGCCTCCTTGATGATGATGATGTAATTGAGAGAAAATTACCATGAAATTAAACCAGTGCATTCATTTGATGCTTTTAATGAAGTCAACTGTGTGCGCACTGAAACAATAATTAATGTCGCATAAATGATTGATTTACGGTCGAGTTGATTTATAAAGTTTAAGAGTAAAATTGTATTAAAAAAATTTAAATTATTTTTTATAAAATTCTTTAAAAATTTCCGTTAAAATTTAAAATATTTGCAAGCGAATTTTCGCAATAAGTTTAACATTTATTTTATTGTGTTCTAATCACATGTTACAAATTTACAATTAAATACCCGCACGTGACTCTGTCTAGATAATCGAAATAAATTTTGTTCTTTTCTTATTTAACTTTTCCCTAATTTTTGGTATTATTTCAGTAAAAATCAAAGTTCCAATAAAGATAAAAATCGTCCCTATCCAATGGAACGTTGTAAAAGGATTTTTAAAGTAAACTATCGACAAAATAAGAGAAACAAATTTTCTGAGAGTCACAACAAGTGTGACTGTAAGAGATGAAAATTCAGATGTAAGCACATAGACCGATCTAATACATAGAAAGTGTGTCACTACATTAAGAGCGAGAAGTAGTAATTGACTCGGAACCGAGAGACTTAATAAATTAATTACTGATGATTGAAGCATTTTTCCATAGTGAGAAAAGATATCGAACACTAATGGCATGAGTGTTGGTAGTGCTAATAGATGTGAATAGAAAAGCGCTTCCTCGGGATGTTTGCCGTACTTTCGAAAAAGTGTCTCTTGAAAAATTCCCATTCGGGCTGCGAGTAAAAGCGATGTCGCCATTAAAATTACTCCAATCGTCCACCAAAATACCGACGACTCATCATCATCACTCTCTTTCGCGTCCATCCTCGACATTAACGTACAAATTCCAATTCCAATCGTTATCATAAACACCGAAAAGTATTTCCAAAACGTATATCGACGCTTCAAAATCATTCGACTCATAATCATGTTCGCGATAAGCGAACCAGACCGAAAAATTAATAACAATGGCATTGGAATTTTGAATTTTAGAGCATAGTTATTGCAGACATTTGAGACGAAAAAGATTGCGACTAAAATTGCATAATCCTTCAATTTGATGACACGTTTGATTGTGAAGAATTTTGATGTAAAAAAAAGACCGTAGACGGACACGAATGAAAATTGAGCCAATGTAATCAAGTTTCCGGCACCTGGATCGTATCTAAAATAATATCATTGAGTTTTTGATGACGATAAATTTGACACTCACCTAATTATGGACTCTAAAAATATGACATTAAGACAGCAACTTATAAAAACTATCGAAATGTTAACTAAGGCTTTTAGAAGCATCTTATAGTGTCACACATTAGTGAAAAATGATGTGGTGATTAAAAAGTTATAAATGCCGAAATTTTTGAAGGGGTTTGAGACTTGGCAAGGATGATTTAACTTTATCAATTAAATATTTCGATTAAAACAGAAAAAAGTTGAATATTTTTTATTCAGTCACCAACATTTGCGATGAAGTGTGATATTTTTTATTTTAAAATTTCCGCCATGCTTGACGTGTTTATTAATATTTAAAACATCATTGACAAACCTGTTATGCAAACACCATTTAATATCATTTTTAATAAACATTTACACGCTATTGTGTTTGAAATTACATCCGCAACTAGCCATGAAAACGATTACGGAAAATTATTGAAAGTGAAATAATTTCTCACATGCAACAATGAAATTCAACTCAGATCGAATTTATATGGCACACTTGAAGGAAATGCTCTTTTGCATATTTTTGCATATCAACAATGTTGTAAATCTCAGCACGAAAAAGATGAGAGTCGGTGGGGTAAGAAAAAAAATTATGCATCACCTTGCAAGGGATGGAATTTTTTTACAAAAATATTTTAAAATTTTTATTAGTTTTTTAATTACGATATTTTTTTAAAACATATTTCGTAAATTTATTCAAATTTTTTCCAACTCTTGCAATAATTCTTAAGAGGTCAATAAAAATTTACTCAATTCACCCTGCATGTGAGCTTCATGCACAAATACCTACTAAATCATGAACAAAAAGATCCTCTTTAAATTATATACACACATACTCAATCGACATAAAAAAGCCATGCTGTGTCATATGAAGCATATACACATGGAAAATATTTTCCGCATATTAAACAATTTTCTCGGCTTAAAAATCGAATGAAAATCAATAACTTAAATCACTGCTCCCCTCCTTCAATTTACTTCTTCCGTGTGTCTCTATTCTCTCCTTTTGAAGCCGCAATCAATATAATGGCATTGATTTTTCCGCTAGCAAAATTCAATTATAGAGCATTTAAGAGACGATCCATGAAAGATATTTTTTTAGATGCATGCACACAATGTAAAGAAACGCACTTGAGATCTCATAAAAAAAGTGAATGCAGTGTCTTTTATATTTTTATGGCACTCTTCAATGTGTGCGAACCTCAAGTGTGTTTGGATGGCCTCAGAAAAAAATCGAGTGCATAACTGCGTGTTTAATCTCTCATCATCGAAGCACAGATGAAAATTGGTACTAAAAAAAAAGGTGAGGGATAAAAAATTAGAGAAAAAGGATAACAGATGGACCATCACCAGAGTCATCATCGCCGCACTATCTCTGCAGCTAAGAAAAAATCCCTCGAGAGTGTTTAGGTCAATTTATTCGATTTCGATCATTACCTAAACTTTATTATTTTTTATTGAATGAGTGTTTCTTTTTTATTCTTCTTCTTTTTTTCTCATTCAACTCCCTTCTCGCCCACTTTTTTCATCTGCAGTCAGTTCGATACAAATTGCTGTATTCGGCATATCTCAATGGAGATAAAAAATCAGATGAAATAAAAAAATTGTTTCGTCCTGCTGGTATCAATTGATGATGACACTATTTATGGTGATTGAGATTGTGAGATGTTTATTAAAATAATAATAAGGCGCTCTCACACATCGCAGCCATGACTGACAGGGTTGAAGAAGTTTAGTTAAGTTCTCCTGCAGTGAATCTCAAGTGAGTATAAAAAATTTTCTCTGATTAGATTGATGTAAGGGAGGAGGAACATCATCAAGTCGATTCCCGCACAAAACATGCCAAACGACAAATTGCATTCAACCCCACACACATACACACAAAAGGTAGAAATTTACTTCTATCTCTTTTTATGACTCAAACAATTTCAGATGCAGTCAATTACTTTCGAAGAGAAAAGATAATTCGATTTTTTATTGCAGACACTTTTTATTACTTTCATCGTCGAGAGAAATTTTAAGTTCATAAAAAATTACCGCGAGTGAATTTAAATCGCATTATTTGACGGCATTTAACTGCCACATAATTAAAATTCACTTTGTAACCTCACACCACAAATTCTATTTTAAATCACGACTTCCCCTCGGCTGCTATTTTAAATTGTGTGAAGGGATGTGATAAAATTATTTTAAGGGAAAACGAACAATGAAGGTCAAGCATGCGAATCATCCCTTATCACTGTGAAATGCAACAAATCATAGCAAAAAAAACTTTTATGTGGGATTGAAAATAAATTTTCATTTTTTACTCGGCCCCTTCTCGAGCGATGATGAAGTGCTTGTTATTGAATTAATGGCTTAGTTCCGGTATGGAGAGAGCGAGTGCATGAATTGGAAAGTCATGCGAGGAAAATTTTCGGGGATGAAAAAATTTAACACGCTGAAACTTTTTTTTTTGAGAAGGGATGGGAAGATTAAATTTTAGGTTAAATTTTTTAAACATAAATAATTCAGTTTTAAACAAAATATAACGGCTTTGATTTTTAGCAATTTATATGGTATTTAAATTCGGAAATATGCTGGTTTTAAAATTTGATATTCTTTTGAATAATTTTTGCAATTCGTTTTTTAAATTTAAAAAGCTTCCACACGTGTGCACACCTTGATTTAACTAGAAAATAAAAATCGCAATCGAATGTTGATTTATAGCGATTGAATAGCTCTATTTTATGGAACATTGTCTGCGCTCGTTTATCTGATGCTATGAAAACTTTTCTCTTGAAATTTATGAAGGGTTTGAACTTTAAAATAAAATTTTCTCAAGCAAAATCAACCCCAAAATGTTTGTAGATGCGAAAGAATGTAAATTTCCTCATCGCAACCCCTCTCAATATAGATTTCCTACAAATCGATCGAATATTGCCGATAATTACCCACATACTTCGGCACATGTCATGAATAAGAAATTGATATACATTCGGGATTATTTTCGACACACTGTCGCATTGATTAAGGAGTAAAATATTGTGAAATTGTGTCACAAGATCCCGCATTGATAATAATTTCTAAGCAAATAAATAAATCGCGAGGCATTATTTCAAAAAGGGAGCTCATCGAGGATGATTTTAATGACTCCTTTATTCCATCAGACATGCGCTTGATATCCAATCGAATTGGGGGTGTGTTTATGGGATTTTCTTTCTCCATACATAGCGAAACAATTATGTGAGATTATGATGGAATTTCACTCATGGTGGCACGCAATAAAATCGGATGAGAGCCATACATGAAGTGCTCTCCATAACCTAAATATTTCCCTGTAAGCCGATAATAACAATTTAATTTGATGTGAGTTCATATGTTATTCTGGGTAATGGTCATGGGTATGTGAATTGTGTAAATTGAGGTAAATCCTATATAGATTTATATTCCCACGAGGATTTAAATATAATTTTAAAACAAATGTTTAAGGAATATTTGCAAAGTTATGACAAGAAAAAAAAGTGAATTTGCAGTAAACAAAAAATTTTAATGGTTCGAATCCTTAAAAGCAAAGATTGTATCCAGTCAACTTGAAATCTTTTTTGATACTTTTATAATTTTTTCCTGAAATTTTTGTAACAAAATTTTTTGTTAAAAATTAATTCAGTTAAATCTGTTGCAATAAAAATGAAGCACATTATATTTAGAAAAAATCTCATCGAATAAATTTCACCTTGAACATGTCAATGGGGTTGAATGCAATTTGTCGTTTGGCATGTTTTGTGCGGGAATCGACTTGATGATGTTCCTCCTCCCTTACATCAATCTAATCAGAGAAGATTTTTTATACTCACTTGAGATTCACTGCAGGAGAACTTAACTAAACTTCTTCAACCCTGTCAGTCATGGCTGCGATGTGTGAGAGCGCCTTATTATTATTTTAATAAACATCTCACAATCTCAATCACCATAAATAGTGTCATCATCAATTGATACCAGCAGGACGAAACAATTTTTTTATTTCATCTGATTTTTTATCTCCATTGAGATATGCCGAATACAGCAATTTGTATCGAACTGACTGCAGATGAAAAAAGTGGGCGAGAAGGGAGTTGAATGAGTAAAAAGAAGAAGAATAAAAAAGAAACACTCATTCAATAAAAAATAATAAAGTTTAGGTAATGATCGAAATCGAATAAATTGACCTAAACATTCTCGAGGGATTTTCTTCGCTTATATGCAAGCAAGGGGATGAAACAGAAGCGAGAGATAAATAGGGGTGGATTTCAAACCTCTTCTTTTCACCATTCGATGATATGCGACTGTTAAGGAAGTCAAAAGAAAAGTCAGTTAACTTTCGGAATTGATAAAAAGTTTCTCTGGTAGACATAACAAAGGAACTGTCATCGGATAAAGGCATTGATTAAAAGAAACATGCAGAAGATGGTCGACAAGGTTGGGAATTTTGTGATTTTTTTCAATCAAGTAAAATTTTAGCTTGGCTTGTAGGTTTTTAAAAATTAACAAAAAAATATTTCTTAAAAATTTAGATTCCATCCCTTGCATTTTTTCAAACCCTCAATCGCAAAGGAAATATCAAGAAATTAGCATCGAAGAAAATTTTTATGGCTTGACTTTGTAGTCAAAAGTGTCATAAATTTCTTTTGTCTTGTCCAGTGCCTTTAGTAAAATATATGTGCGACTAAGTGTGTTCGAAATTTATTGACCATAAAACCCAAATGCATATACATTCGGGATAAGATTGCGTGAAAGATAAAAAATGTTGAAACAAATCATAAATGTGTGCGATGGACTTTACCCTCACTTTTTTTTCTCCTTTTTCCCTTGAAGCGTTATCATTATTATGCCAAACATGTGTCCGTTTATGGTGTGCACATGAATGCATAAACAATCGAGAAGAAGAAGATTTTTAGTTACATGCTAAAAAAGTGTCGATGTTGCTTATCAATTTCCAAACCCCGGCAAATAAAAAATTTTCTTTTCTTTTTTCAACGAAGTCAATTTAACTTTTCGAGTGCTACCTTTATTGGTCTCGTTGTGATTGGAATTTCACCCCTTTTTCTCTCTATCGCATGTAATCTCTTACCTTTCCATTTCGATGCACGATCTCAGAATGATAATCCAACCAATTTATCGAATAGAGATGTCATGCTCATTATTGCTATTATTTTCAACCGTTTACTGCTGCGAATGTAAATCAACAATGGAAGATTATTATGGATAATAATGGCTGCAATAATGGTGTATGAAGTGGAGTTAAGTTAAATGATGAGAAATGCAATAAAATTTGTAGAATTGACTTTCGAGTGGAGTTTGTGAAAAATATTTTAAAAAACGTTGAAAATTAATTTTAAAATTTTAAAGATTTTTCATTTTAAATTTTTTAAAGGAAATTTCCAACTTTCAAAATCGTCGTCAATTTTTCATTAAATTGTCAACGATTTGTTCAAATATTGAATGCATGCCAACAACTCTCGATTCGCACAAGGATCAGAAGATTTACGAAAGAGATTATCAGTTGATGATTTACGAATAAATCTCAGAAAGGGGTGTGAGCAGGAGAGAAAAAGGTTAAGGGATGAAATTTCATAAATTTATTTATTTACACACTCATGGTCAAGTGGCTTAACATGATAACAAATAATTTGCATTTTTGAGGGAAAAATAATGAAAAATCACGTTTTTGTTAAAATTTAATGCAGTCATTTTTAAAAATATGATGAAAAAATATTAAGTCACACGAAACTGCCTCCTGTGCCATCCTTGAAGATAAACTTATGAAATATTACGTTCGAGCCAATAACAACAAATTACTAATCGCTGACAGTACAATGTCATAAATCTAAAAGATGCTTTTAATGAATTTCACTGTACATTCATGATTCATTTGAGGAATTTCAGTAAACATACACATTCGAAAGCCCATAAAATTATGAGACATCGTGTTGAAAGATTTACGAGATGTAATCGGCAGAGACAACAAATTTTTTTGCCTGAGATTCATTGAGCAGTGGATGAGCAGTTACTTATTATTTATCCTTAAAATATTTATTTTTTCAAAATTAAGAAAATTAAATTTATTATTTTATTATTTTAAATCCAAGAATTATTAAACAACAGATTAAGACAAAAAATTTGTTTCAAAAATTAAAAGTTGATATCGAAAATTTTGAGCAAAATTGTAAAATAGAAGGTTCAAATCCTAAATTTAAAACATAAATCCCATTGCTCGTAATTTTTTTTGAAAAAATTATCATCCCCTGCTGTCGGTGATGAAGTACCGTTATTTCCCACCCACATAAAGTCATCTTCCTAATAGCCAAGTACAACTAGAGAAAATTCAATTCTATCGCCTTCAATCTATAAGACAAAAAAAATATATTTTATGCATTCCACGACTCACTCGTGTAATTTTCCCATTTCACGGATGTATGTGAAATAAATAAAAATATCATTTTTGTAGCATGCTCAATAAAAATATCAATTTGCAATTATAATTTTTCTCTTTCGTTGAATGGTCGCTTATTTAGGGAATGGTCCGAATGGCTATTCAATTCAATGGCATTGAGAAGAAAGTTTTATTGGCTAAAATGAAGATGAAATGCGAGTCAATTTGTTATGATAATTTAATTACGGATCTTCTGCGAGAATTTCAATCTTCTAATTGCAACAAATTATCGTGATTACATCCATTGAATTTGTTGAAGGAAATTGTTGGAAGTGGATGAAAATTTTTGGTTTGAGAGAAATTCATTAAATTTTTATTTTTTAAAGCAAATTATCCTTTTAAATAAATAAAAATTATAGAAATATTTTTTGTGTTTTATCCTCACACCTTATCATGCATGATTTTCATCCATTCCTCCCTCAAAAGTGAAAAATTCACGAACATTTTGCCCAACTATGCGTAAAATGCGATTTTCCTCAAATTTTCCTTTTGCATTTTCATCTCGTTATGGATCTCGCTCACATCACTGTTAAAATCGTGTGACTGTGAAATTCGATTGTCGAGATTGATGCTTTTAAGAAATTCTTTAAAGAGAGCATTCAGGACGTGATTGCTGTAATCAGATTTCCTTTAAAATTACTCGAACAACTGTACATAATAAAATTCTTCAACCACGTCAACTTGTTATGTGATTTTCAGTTGATTTGTTTTTGCGGCTATTTTTTTAAATCGATGACGATTACGATGGTTTTAAGCATGTAAGTGTTTAGTAGGGGTGACAAGAAGCCATACATCGAGTGTCGACATTCATTTACAGTTGAATGGTACTAATGGCTTTGTTAATAGCTTTTACTGACTCCTGACCCATATTTATGCTTTAGAAGAAATATTTTTTAACCTCTAATACGATGAAGACATGTGTAAGCTGATTATGATAAATGTTCGATTTATTTTTTTATACTTTGTTATGAGTTTGATTTGATTTGTGAGGAAAATTTTGGAAAAGACTTCAATTTTATTTTAAATTTGTTAAATTCGTTAATTTTTTCATAAACTTAAAATTTTTAAATCAGCACTGCACTGACGTCAATGCAAAATCACTTTTATATTTCATGTTAATTCATTTGATATCAAACACCTTGAAGATTTTAATCATCAAGGAAAAATTAAAATCGTATTGCATTGCGACTCTCATGTGCACTGAAATTCTAGATGGACTGTTATTGAAAATATATCTGTGAAGTTTGCATAAAAATTTCATTATCCTGACCAGACAACAGAAGCAAATTTTTCCGAAATAAAAATTGCACGATTCGCGCGATCACATGTTGTCAAATGATACACACACAACAGGTATGGAAGATATTTTTATTAAAAATTTCAAATTACAAAAGCTCAGCAGATTTCAATGACGTTATTATTGATTCTTCTTTCAAATAGCTTAAAATCGATTTTTATTCGAGTTTCTCTTTCACAGTCTTTTATATTAAAATTGAAAATGCCAAAACCCGATCGCTCTTCATATTCCATTAGAATTGCTGACTTTAGCACTTTTTCTTCTTTTTTCACGTTGAAACAAATTAAATAAAAGTTTATTGAAATTTGTTACAAACATGCTTCAGTATATGAATCATCTTCGCTTAGAAAACTGAACAAATTCTTCTTGCAACATTGCTTCAGCATCGAATTCAAATTGGAATAGGAAAATAACTTTTTTCCCACACCAGTGAGCACAAAGACAAAAAACTGTTCGGAAAATAAATTGATGCCAAACCCTATTCGAGTTAAGGTAAAATGACTTTTACGACCACCAGTCGCATCTCATCCCAGCTACAAGCGTAAGCAATCAAATTGAGATACATTTTTTCGTGTTTTGTTATATTTTACAACATTTTGTTTTATTCGAACAGGATTGAGGAAAAATGAAAAGAATTTTGAGAAAAATGATTTAATATTTTATGATAAATTTCTTAATTTTCAAATTTAGCCAACAATTAAATAATTTCATCCACTAATTACTCAACTTCTAATCTCTTATCTGATAAAATTTCCATCTCATCATATTTGAACATCATTAAAAACTTTCTCGCTCTCTCCGCAGCATAAAAAAGAATCAACTCATTATTGAAAACAAATTAATTACACTAATGGCATGCGAGCATCAGCAAGCAAGTGAAGGTAGTCAATATTTGCTTTAAATTAACCCTTTTCACAGTTCACCAAAAAAACATTTCAATTATTACGAATTTTATGTTAATGCAGTGCAAATAAAATGCTAATCATGGAAAATTATTATTTAGCAGAAAAGTTTTTCGCAACAATTTCGTTTAATTATAATTAATTTATCTAATGTTGTTTGCTGTTGTGTCAACCCTCAACTAGTAAATCCTCATCGTCCATAAGAACCTTGAAAATTTTGCTCATTAATCAATCGAAATTTAGTTTGAGGGGATGCCAAAGGTCGAGGCAAGTGCAATGTGCCACTTGACACACACAGAAAAAGTTGTGTGAGGGCGATGAAAAATGAAAAATTGATAGTGAAAATTTTTTTCTGATGACTTAACACTTTAACACTCACACACACAAAGTCATCGTCATTACATCAAAGTCCCAGACTAGAGAATGACTCGAACGCAACAAGCACAAAAGTGCACGTCAATAGCAAAATGCTAAATCAAGATTTTCCTTTTTTCGGCAGCATCAGCTAATAGTTGGAACACATATAGGAAGAGGGAATGAGAAATTTTTGCTGTGCTGCGTCCTTGAAAAAAAGGCTGAGATCCCGAGGAATTTCTCTTTTGCTGTTGATTAATCGATGAATGCGAAAATTGTGGTGAATCATGATTTTTTTGCTTTTAATGCACTCAGCTGATTTTTCTGTGTCTGTCTCATGTCGTCATCGATCGACAAAAAAAGTCGGTGAACTTTAAGTTTGAGAAATTGAAAATTTTTCATCGTCTCTGGCATCCGATTGCCATCTTTCGATTTAATTTATAACATTGATGTTTTTTATTGCCTTTTTATGATGATAGTGAATGTCCAATTCGCCCACATTATGTTCTTCCTGTTCGCCGAAAAAAAAATAGAGAGAGGAAAATATTTATTGAAATTGAATAAAAAGATTTGTACATAAAAAATAGAGACGGTCGAGGTCGCAAATGAATAGTTTAAAATTTAGAAATTTATTTTTTGTTCAGCGATTTTTAAAATTTTCGTTAAATTTTTCTTTTGCAATTTCCGACCATGGTCAGGGTCCACCATACGCACAACTCTCTCTGTGTATAAAAAACAGAACACATTTAGATTAAAAAGACATGATTAAGGGACAAAATTTATCGATATTTATTTATTGCCTTCCATCCTCCCGCTTGCAATTCTTTCACTCTGTAACAAAGAGGAAAAAATGCGAAATGTATCGGAATAAAATTTATTAGGTGAAATTTATGGCCATTTCTTTGTTTGTGATATTGGCTTCTTCCACGCAACACACAGAACTGCCGTCAATATGTTACAGATTTTGAATGTCCACTACTGCTGCCGCTTTATCTTTATTGAAAAAAAAGTTTTCCGAGGGATTATTTTGTGCCATTGCTTCAATTGAAAAAGTTTTTTTTATCCTCAATTTTCATGATTAAAATTTTTATCTCCCAAGAAAATTTCATGTCAGATCATTTGCTTGGAAATTTCTTAATGGCTTCACAGTGAGGGAATTTGAAAGTCATTTAATGACTTGATGATTCAATTAAGAGTCACATCTTTAGCGTGGTCTCATCGCTTAACGCGTCAACTTGTTATCACATCACAAAAACATGCCGAGTAATTCACATTTTAAAGGCATTATTTTAATTTAATGAACTCACCCTTATTTAGAAAATTAGGAGTGTAGGAGGGAAGTGATTTGTGTGCAAGCGACCCTCATTTATTTAAAATCGTGTTGGAGGAAGAATTTGAATTTTTTCATGAGAGTGGGTGAGAAGTGAAAGTTAATAGATAATCCTTAAAAAAAAATAAAAAAATATAGAAAACAATTTTTATTTAAAAAATAAATTTTTTTCTGCTTCTATTTTCATAGCTCAATAAATCGAACCTCAATATCTCTAACTAAACTCATTCGCTTCATATATTTTTCGCTATCAAATAACTTTTTTTCTTCATGTACCAGAAAAATATCCTCTAAATATCAATTCAAGTTAATCGAGCAGAAAATGTATAAAGCATATGGAATTATAAGAAATAAATGGAAATATTTCATAAAACCGGATATTGCAGATTGAAAAGATTTCCTAATAAGATAAATTTATAACTGAGAAATGTTTTGTGAGAATCAAATTACTTTTCTTTCTCTGTTTGGTTTTCTTAAGGATTGAAGAAAGGCATTCAAGTAATGAGAAATTGAGAGAAAGAGAAAAGCTTCAAAGAATTTTTATTTTTTAAATTTTAAATCACAAAAAATTTAATGTTGAAATCATGACTTTCAGCAAAAAAAATTTAACGTTTTTTTAATTATTAAAAATTTCCAACCCTCGAATCTTAAATTTTTCTTACCCTCAAAAATTTTCTTTTTAATCCTTACCGAAATCAATTTAGGTTATCAAAGAAGAAATTCTCTTTTTCAAAAGACCTTTTCAAGGAGTTTAAAAGGAAGCTTAAATCATACTTTACGTCAAACCCGCATATCTTAATAATTTCATCTTCCTTTCGAATTAAAATTGAAATTTATTTATTTTAATAATTATTAAGTTGTCATTTTCTTATCCTCCCTCAACTGACAATTTTATCATCACCGTAAATTTCCACAGTTCAACATTTTTGATGAGGCATAATTAAACTGTTTAAGTCACGTTTAATTTGACACATATGCATCTGATTATTTAGCAATTTTTCAACTTCGAATACCCGCGAAAAAAAAATTAAAGTTCAATAAACTTCGCGATGATAAAATTTATTGGCAACAACAAGTCATAAATCCATAAATGTATAAAAGACAACAATAATTTTATATGTGATTCAATATAAAGTGAGATTATAATCGCGACGAAGAAAAAACTTTGTATAGGGGTTGAAAAATATTACTTAGGGGGAGGAAAAGTATCAAGAGAGGAAATTGATACCAGACAAAACGTTTTAAAGCTCATAAATAAAATTTGTTAAAATTAATATACACTTAATTTTCGCCATGTTAAATTGCGATGCAGAGGGTTAGGGGTGAAAGTGTCAAAGGGTTGGAAATTTTAACACAATTTTTAAAATTTATCAATTATTTTTTTAAAAATAGTTTTTATAATTTATATTTTAAAATTCCCATAAAACTTTTCGTTATTATCAGAAATCTCACAATTTTTTCACTCACGCGATGCATGCGAGAGAACTTAAATTCTATTTATTGCCGTACAGTGAGCGGAATTGTTTATAAACTAAACACAGCCTCATAAACACACGAGAGAGGTCAATTGCAATCTCTCAGTCACATTGCAAAATGGAAGTCAATGAACATTTATTTCCTCTGAAAACTCACGTGTCAAAATCATCTGTTAAAGTCTTAAATTTTGGCAAAAAAAACTTTCATTCCTGACTCACTGACTCGAACTCCCGAAATTTGCTGACACGAGTTTCAGGTGCCCGAGGACGATTGAAAGGGAATTTTAGTGTGCATAATTTTGCTGCCACACATTTTTGCCGACGTAAGATCATTTTTGAGCCACTTTTCTATTACGAAATTCACTCTCAGGGAAATCAACAGTAAGAAATTTGATGAAGCAGACTTATTGATCTGCTATAGTATGTGACTTCTTTTCAGTCTTCCGGGGCTTTAAATCTTCCACAGAGAGAGATGAAAGAACTTTGCGGGAATCTAATGAAAACTATCGATTTTTCATTCACCACACTCTATAAAATGTCTCTCTAGTTGCCCATGAAAAATTTGTTCGTAAGAAGTTTCGTGTGATTGAACCAGTTTGGAATTTTTTTGAAGGGAAATTTAGCAATTGGGATTTAATTTAGAGGAATTAGTTTATTTATTTTAATTTAGAGAAATTATTTTTTTTGATTCGCAAATATTAAATATTGAGTCAGGGGTGAGAACCTTAGGTTTTTATAATTATTTAAATTTAAGTTAAATTCTTGTTTTAAAAACGTTTAGCAAATTTTTTAAAGTGTTTAATTTATTTTATAAAAATTTCTCGCTCTCATTTTTTCATCTGGGACATTTCATCTATAACAATAATCCATTTTTTTACTCAATGCGGTCAAGCGTTAGTTACAATTTTAACAAGATTCTTTCTTTATGGCCTTAACACCACATTGCCTTTATGTTTTAGATATGCAAAAATTACATTATGTGTGGACGGTGTGTTACACCATAAAAAATTATTAAAGGGGAATTACACATGTCGGATATGTGTATAAAAAAGGGATGATGCTGATTTTTATTAACCGCACACACAAAAAATAGAAGAAAGCGAGTGTGTAACGATGTGAGATGGTCAAGTTGGATGAGATAAAGGGAGTGCGAGAGTTTTTTATCATACAAATGACCATTTGCAGGGAAATAATCATGACTTATGATGGGGGTGTCGTCACTTTGCATTTAAATCGAGCATTAATATCACTTTAAAGCTATTTCTGGCCATAATCGTTTTGCGCAACATAAAATCGAATCGAAAACATTATTTTTTCTGCAAATGGAGCATTGAAAGTTCATTGGCACGAATTTTATGCATGAAACGCTCAATTTTGTGCACTTTAATCAAGCTTTTTTCGTTTAAAAAATAATAAATTGGAATTTTTGCCACCATCAGCAGTCGGATGCGCTTATAAAAAGTTCATCGAGTCGCGATTGAGATTTTAATTAGCTTCGCGCGTCATCTCAATAAAGTCAAAGCAGAGCGCAAGATCGAGTGATAAGAAATTCTTTCGCACCTTAAACAAACACGGCAAAAAAAGTTTTCACTTTCTTCCCCTTACATTTGTACAGCAGCCGCTACTCGAGGAAAAATTATTATTTTGATGGGTAAACCACGCCTCTTTTCGTCCTCTCCCTCGCTCAACGCACGAAATGAAAAATTTGTTACGCAATTTTTTTCCTCCTTCGATGTAATAAAATTTTTACTGATTTTATGGCTCAATTCGTCGACTTTTGAGATTGATGAAGAATTTTTAATGAAATCCCAGCATAGCGAATCACATGACGATGCTAATCAGTGTGTTAAGTTGTTGAAGTCCCTAATCACGACGCTCATGCACATGTCAACTTTTTTTTCATGACCTACAATTAATGTCATTCATGTTATGTGTGACCTCATACCAGGAAGAAGAAAAATGTGAAAAAGAGCTGTCGCATGTAACTCGATATCTCTTGCTGTAATAATTTCGCGGAATGGAAAAAGAAGAGTCTTGAAACTTGCTTTGTGAATTTCTCAACTTCATCAGTTGTGCTGATGTCGCTTTCGGCTTGGCTTTTCAAGGTCCTGCGGTTTGCATTATTTTTAAATTTTTAATGGATTTTTGGATTAAAAAAATTATAAAAAACAAATTAAAATTTTAAATATCTCAAAAATGTTTTTAATGACTTTATAGAATATTTATGTATTAAAAATTAATTCTGAAATCATCTAAAAATTTTAAAAAATTCTTGGATTTTTAAAATTATTTCTTAATGCTTAAGAAATTTTTCGACGCTTTAAAAATTAAAATTTAGATCCAAAGGGGCTAAAAAGCATACAATTCGGATAAAATAAGTTTCCCTCCTCTACTCTAATCTCTCAATCCACCATCTCATCCTCAACTCGATCAAATTTAGGCGCCTTTGAACTGTAAAACAAGAAGGAGCCTCGCTTTGATTATCATCAACGAAATCAGATGATTCTTCAAACATCTTTATCGCAATCTAATGCCTAAGTTAAAAGTAAACAACACATCCCTCATCACAGCGTCTCTTATTATCAACGTAAACAATCTTTTTTTGCCGTATGGATGATTTTTTTTCTCTGTTTCTTGTTTCATTTGTTTTAGATATTTTTTTGCTACTCACGCTTGTGTGACAATAAAAATCGTAAATAAAAATTGAAAACAATAAAAGTAAGAAGAGATTGTGATACAAGAAAGTTTGTGAAATTAGATTGTTTACAGTTCGTACGGAGAATACTAATTTTTTTTGGGATATCGATAGGCGAGATCGGACACACAATAAAATTAATACAGTGAGGTCTAAAAATGTGAGAAGAATTTTTAATATTTTAGAAGAAATAATTTAAAGTTTAACAATTATTATTTTCAAATTTAATATTTTTTAACGTATTTTATATTTTCAAATCCATTAATAACATTTAGGTTACACTGTACGAAAAAATCCACCAGCATCACGATTTTGTTTGAAGATGTGTGGAAATTTTATATTCCGTCGAGCTACAACAAAACAACACCATTTTCCAAGATTCCATCATGATTAGATTTTCTCATTTTTGTCGCCTCTTTGACGAAATCTAATGCCCCCATATACAATGTCGAGTTGAGTCAATGAAGCGATTTCATTTCATATCTTTTTTCTGTTGAGACTTTTTAAAGTTACTACCGTGCTTATCAGACTTGAACTTTTATCGCTGATGAGAGAGAAAACAGAAGTTCTCGGCACTCGCCGGTCAGACATAAAAACATCTCGTAAAAAATGTCACTTTAATGGCACGAGCTGACACATACATGATGATCTGAAAGAAAATTGTCAAATGGATGTTAATTGCTTGACATCCTGTTGCGTCCTCGTTAAGTATTCAATTGATAAGAAAAAATATTTTTTTATTTTAAAACGATTTGATTTTTATTTCATTTAAGAACTGAGAAAGATTTTTACATTTTAATATTTACAGATTTTTATATGAGAAATTTTTGCTTTGTATTTTTGGGGTTGTGAAAAATTTGGTTGAATTTTAAATTTTTTGTTAAATTTAACGGAATTTTTCAAAATTAAAAAATGTGTAAAGTGAGAAATTAAAATTCAAGCAAATTTTTCGAAATATTCAAGAGGTGAAAATTTTTTAAACCATTCTTAAAGTTCAGCCTTTTCTCACTAAAATTTTCCACCCTTAAATTTAACTTAAAAATAAAAAATTAACGACTAAATTTTTTAATATTGCTCATGAGCCCGTTTTATGATTTAACAACTAAAAAATTTAAAAATATTTTTTTCGGAATGAATTAAAAAATACACAACCATTTTTTTTGTATCAACAACTTTTGTCCGGTTGTCACTTAGAAACTATAAAATAATTATTAATGAACTTAAACAATTGCAACTTTGTTCGAGGTTATCAAAACGATAGATTTAGAAATTCATTAATGATCAATAGCGAGAGAGTGCAGGCATGAGTGATGATAAGGGACCACTTTGTTGCCCTACAATGTTGCATCCTTTTTTATATTGCATTTACTGATATTGAACTTGTCGAGTGAAAAAAGCCAACGGAGATCAAATCTCTGTCACAACCATCATCATCAACACTTGCCAAGTTTATTACACTCTCATTTTGCATCTCCAGACTTGATGTTTGTGGAAAATTTATCCCACACGGCTTTGTAATTTGAACTTCTTATTTACTAGCCGACATCTAACCGTAAAATTGCTTCATTCATTTGAATGTTTATTTTTTTATGGTTCGAGATTTGCGTCAAATTGCAGTGTGGGAGTTTTTGAAAAATAATTTAACATAAGCTGGTTGAGTGCACAATAATTGGGATCATTATCGATGATCTTTGAGGACTTAAGGATAAATTTAATTAATGAATTAATTAATTCGGTATATTTTAAAAGCTTTTGAGGACTCCAATGAGGAAATTTTGATTAAATTATTTTCAAACAAAAAAAATTCATTCCTAGCAACAACTTCATAATTTGAATTTTTAGGACTTGAACCAAATTTTTGATTTTAATTTTCGCTTCAAATTTTTTCTCTGCAAGATATTTTTAATTAATTATATCAAAGATCCAAATCATAAGACAAAAATTGACTTGATAATTCTTTAAAAAAATCAGGAATAAAAATTATCCGAACTTCCTTTTATTTGACTGTTGATTTCACGTCGGATTTAATTTCATTTACTTGTATTAAGTTAAATTTGATGCACATCTTTTTTATGAATTAGAAAAAAACTTAACTTTGGAATTTAGAAATGTTTTAAATTTTTCCTCTTTTTATGCAATTTTTTAAATCATCCTCAATAGCCTTCAAAAAAGCTCAAAAATAAATTTTAAAACTGAAAAATTAAAGAACTATTTTCTGTTTAAAAAATTATTTTGTAACTTACAACAGCCAGAAAAAGTTTTTAAATTTTCATAAATTAAAAAATGAAAAACATGAAATAAAAAAAATAATTAAATTATGTCATTTTGCGCGTCATATTTGGCTCATTATGGAAATGAATAATGGTAAAGAATCAAAATTTCACACGGAAGACAGTTTGTGTTGCACATTTTAAATATGAACTTGAATTCTGAGCCAATTTGTGTCATTTTTAATGAATGCAGTGAAATGTGAGCATTTTAAATCTAACTTTTTTTAAAAAATAATAAAATATTTAACAGAAATAATTTTGTTACGTCTTTAAGGATCTTCAAAATCGTCCAATCCACGGTGGCGGTTGTTGTCGATCCAATTGCCTCTGACGTCATAGGTAGAACTCGGGCGATGAGTGACCGTCGGAGTGTAAGTCTTGCTGGCCATTTCGAGCATTATTCGGAACCGCAGTGCCATTCTGATGTAACTGCAAACGCTGCTTGAGCTGATCGCGTTCCTGTGAAACACGAGCTAAATCCATTTGCATTTTCTTTAACTCAACATGTAAATTACGATTGGTGATCTCCAGATCGTGTCGCTGTTGGAGTCGCTTGCTGCGGCAATTCTGTGCGTAGCCACGATTTTTGAGTGTTCGCCTTTTCTGCTTCAATCGAACAACCTCCTCGCGCGGATATCCGTGAAGTCGCTTATTTAATTCGCGCACTGTCAACGACATTAGAAGCTCATCGTTTACGATATCGTCGGCCGGACCCGTCTTGAATGGTCCATGATAGCTACTTCCAGTACTACTCGAACTGCTCGCACTCTCACCACGATTATGATGCAAACTGCTGTTGTGATGATGCGGCAATCGAGGTGACATTGTCGATGCCGATCCAACTGAGTGTGGACGGTGATGACTGGGTCCATTGCAACTTCCCACCACACTCGAAGCGTGAAGATGTGCATGACTATGAAGCGACTGTTGATGGTGAATATTTAACGCACTGTGATCGAGCTGTGTCAAGTAGCCGTGTGGAATTGCGTAAGCAGCGGGCGAATTTGGATTGAGTCCATTTGGGCCCGATGACATAAAAGGCAGTGGACCGTTGACATTATCTTTACGCTCCCAATCATGAGGCTCATGCATGTGGTAATTTAGTGGACGCAAATCCAACGGCTGCTCTCCTCGAGTAATTGCATGCGGTAAGAACATCATGTCATCGCATATGCTGCTGCCTGACTGTCGATATTGATGTGTGGGAGGATAAGCAGGATAGTGTTGAGCTGGTGAACCTACCGGTGGTGTTTCGGGCGGAGTGCTAGGCGCTCCATTCACCGGCGGAGAAATAATTGTGGGTTGACCGTGAGTGGGTGGATGTGGATAAGTGTCCATCGCTGATGGAGGTGAGACTGGATGCATTTTTCTATCGTCATTATGATACCACACACCAGGACCGGAAGTGATTGATTTTACTTTAAGTGTCGATACATTGTTGTTAGTTTCAGTGGGTTGAGCAGGAGCTCCCGGTGTAGGTGGATGGGTCCAAATTTTTGATGTCGGTGGTGTTGATTCTTCACGCTTAACATTTTGTTGCTGCTGTTGTTGTTGTTGTTGTTGTATTTGTTGTTGCTGTTGTTGAGCAGCAGCAGCTGCCTCTGCCGCTTCCAAATGACTCAACACAAAGTCTTGCACATATTCATCGGCTAAGTGCTGCTCGTCCATTGTTTATTAAACTTTTTTTAAATTGTAACAAAAAATTTAAATATTTTTCTCTTTTATTTTGTGAGTTTTTCCGGCATTAATTTTTTTAACACCACCAGAGTTCACTTTTAATCCTCTCTTTAATTGCACAGTAACTTTTTCTCACAAATAATTTTTTTAATCCCCTTAGCGGAATTTTTTATGTGTCACAATTTTTTTTCATTATTTTTTTTTATCTTTGAAAAAATTTAGGACATCGCTTGAAATCCTTTAAATTATTTCACTTTCAGATCAGTCCATTTGATAAGCGACAAGAGAAATTCTTAAAGACGTCCGCACTCGTTCGCGACTCAAAGTCAATTGAGGAAAAATTTCCTCGTCGCTCCCCAATATATTTGTAAATGTGTATTTTTTTTCTTCTCTACCCGAGGATCTTCCCATGCATAATCGTCGCTACACAATACAGCTCACAGTCGTCTATACAATGACAAATAGCTGTTGCTGTGTGGAGTAAAAATGGTGCTCGAAGCGGAGCAGTAGAATGATTGTGCTCCAATTAAAATCACTGTTGAAGTCAAGTGTTTCGATTTCCCCTTCGCTGTGTGATTTGAGCACACCCACTCGCACTTTTCAACCCTTCTCTTTTTCGTGTGGTTTTCTGCGCATGTAAGATTGGAAACTGTAAGGGATGATGTTGAAAAAATATGATTTTTATAACCGAAAATTATTTTTTGAGAGTTTTAAAAAATTAACGAACGTTGAGATAAAATTTGTGATCAAATTAATAAATTCATATTTTATTGACATCTCTGAAAATTAGTTAAAAAATCCGTTAAATTTTAATTAAATTTCGGTCTCAAATTTATTTTTCTTGCACCAAAAATTTTTCACTTGAAATTCGTCATCAAGTCACTTCTTATTCCACAACAAACAAAAATCAGCGATTTTTATATATTTTGCTGAATGCGACGCTCAAAAGTTTTGAGCAATTGGACATTGCCACCTTGTTCTAATTTTCTCATGAACTCCATTGTAAAGTTCATTATGCTCTTTGGTTTGCATTTAATCAGGGAATTTATGTAATCGTGAAGGGCTGATTTTACGCATGGCGAGTTGAACTTTGTTTTGAGTTCTTCTTTTCTCTTCGCTTTATATTCGAGATACATTGTCATTAGTTCAAGATCATCTTGCCAATTTTCGTGGAGAGTTTTATTGAAATTTTTTGGTGGAAGATCAGACAAGGGATTTATGTGAATTTGATTTAAATCTTCCGTCCATATTTGCTTCAACATTCGGCCACTCTCAGGTGAGTAAAAATATGAATTTTTTTCTACCCTTCCATTGTCAAAAATTAAAATCTGATCAATTCGCTGCACCTGCATGCACTTTTCAAACACTTTCGATTTTTCAACTTCATTAAAAATGTGCTGTGAAACTGCAAATTCACCATCAAGATTGCAACAATATGCGTGAACGCAACCAACGAATTTTTCGTCCACCAATTTTCGTAAAATCATCACATTTGCACCTTTTGAGAGAAAATTGCCTTTCTTCGTCCAGTTCACATTGCCTTTCAACTGTTCCGTATTTCTACCGTCTGTTGTTTGAGATTTTATTAAGGTCATCCCACTATCAGTCGCGATGATGTGAAGCGATCGCTCCTTAATTAATAAGAACGAGAATTTATTAATTTTTAAATACAATGAAAGAGTTTGTAGTCGATATTTTATTTAAAGCTCGGATTAAAAAATTCAGTAAAATTTTAAATCAAGGATTAATATTTTTTGGCTGCAACTTTTTAATTTTAAATAATGAAATTATTTCAAATCGATTTAAATATTAATTAATTAAAATTTTTGATCCCTGGATTTAATTTTAAAAAATTACATCAAAAATCCAGGAAAATTATTTTTAATTTCTAAAAAAAATTAAACTCACATTCAGATATTTTTCACTACATTTTCTCTCAATTATTTTCTCGTGGACAAGATTCAAGTTCTTCGTGATGACCGAAAGAATTTCCAACACGGTTCTTTCGCCATTTTCAAACATTTGTTGCGTCACGAAGATTAAAATATTTCCATCGTCCATCTCCTCAACAACAATACTTGAACTTCCTATTTCGTTGATGCTTTGAATGTCGGGGATGATCGGATAGCAAGAACGTGTGCCGAGATCGTGTGAAGGATCTTTGGATATTATGAAAGTTTCATAGAAACTTAACTTTTCGATGTTGTCGATTGGCAGTGAAATTTGATGCTTCAATTTTGCGGGTAATTCACTGAAGCACTCTGGCGGTTGAATGTTTGTCAAAACTTTTTTGTCTTTTTCCACACTTCCCGTAACCTTTTCACGCTCATTTTCAAGTTTAATTTTATCATCAACATATAAAATTTCGTCGTTAGCTTTTTCTATAAAATTTCCATCAGGAATTTTAAAACTTTCGCAACTTTCAATTTTTACTTCCTTAATTTTTTCATTACTTTCACACTTTTTAATAATTTTAAAGTCCTCAAATCCTTGATATTTCGACATAACGGAAAAATTTATTCATAAAAAATATTCAAATGTTGTCATGACATCCCTAAATCAAATATTTTATGTTTTATCAATATTTGAAATTTAAAGTGAAAAATCATGGCGTGTAAATGCGTTTGTAATAAATTAAATAATTCTTGTGCATGCATTCGAGACGGTCAATTAACGTCATTTAAGAAGAATGACCATGTAAGTAATTCGATCAGAATCAATGGAAAATATTTTTTAAAAATTCTTCACTTGATAGTTTCGAGTTACCTCGGCTTTCGATGAATTTGACGACGTGAGTGCAGCTGAACGGGGATTTCTTCGTGAGCCGATTAAGCCACGTGACTGTAAAATTGAGGTTGAGGATACGGTGAGGGAGCCAGATCCATATCACCCCAAAGTACGGAGCATGTTAAGAGAGTCGTATGACTCATCATTGCAGCCACCTGATCCTTGCAATTTAATATCACGACTCGGTCCCGTTGATTATGAAATTCAAACAAATCCTTTGGGATTGCCAGCCGATACGGCACCCTACTACCTTCCCCAAGAGAATGACGACCATGTGATTGTTCCGGCCGCTCAATCAATGATGAATCCTATTGGCCCATGGGCAACGGGAAGAGTTGATTGGAGCCCTTTGGCAGGTTTGACTGGCACGCGACCTGTCGTTGATTCTTATTCCATCACAAGATTCAGCACAAATGAGTGGAGAAGAAGAAATTATGATACACTAAAAGCTGCCAGTGATGCGATCGAGAAAAGTGTTGTGTAAGTTGATTGAGAATTTTTTAAATTTCTAAATTATTAAAACTTTTTAGTGTCGAAAACTCGGCCAAAAATGCCATAATGAAAGCTTACGAGATCACCGATCATAATCAATGTGACAACACTAAACGCCTTCAGAATCGATCACGTGACATTGATGACTGGAAGCAGTGCCTTGAAAGAGCCATTCGTGCGATGACTGATGAAATTTGCACACTCGAAGAGCAGCGAAGAAGACTGAAACAAGCGATGAATGTACTTCAAATGCCAGACTCGATCGTCTCCGAGTGCCTACAAACAAGAATTCGTCGTCCTGATCAAGAGTTGATTAGAGATGAACCGGAAGAAGAATTGATTAAGGAAAAGGCACTTATTTCAGAAATCAGGGCACTGTTCATTAAAACTTTATCGCAAATCGAGGCACAGCAATCAGAAAATAGAACTAAGAAGGAGCAACTTGAATTTGATTGGAGCGATAAGAAAGATGCTCATGAGAATGACTCGCGAAATTCACAATTAAATAACAAAGCTGCAGCAATAATGTTCAAGCCAGGATCGATAAGATTTCCACAAGAGTAAATTTCCTTTTGAATGAATAACTTTTTATTTTAATATCACAAATTTTTTTTTCCAGTCAATCTACAGAAATTAATTGGGAGCAATATACTGTTGAAAATCTTGAGATGGCTGAGAAATGTCGCGTCTCTTCAGTTCAACTTAGAGGGACATTAGATGCAATCTTGATGAACTCAGCACGCGATTTACGTACGCAAGCTGATAACTTCGACAGGGCTTTGCATAATCGCGTTATATGCATGGATGAAATGCGACAACGATTAGAAAATGAGCTGAGAACTTGCCTTAGACGATTAGCTGACACAGAAATTCAAATTGAAAAGCTTCAGGTGGCAGCACGAAACATTGATTTACCCATGAAAGTTGCGCAAACTCGTCTCGATAATCGACACCAAAGACCCAGAGTTGAAAATTGTCGTGATGAGTCGCAATTTGCACTCGTTGGCGAAGTAAAATCCGTTAACGACTCAATGTCGGTTCTTGCTGAAGAATTGAGACGGTCACAAGAGATGAAACGTGAGCTGATGATTCAACGGGGTAATTTAGAGCGTGAAATTATGTTGAAGCGTCGAACGATTAATTTAGACCGTGAGAGAATTCAATTGATTAGAACATCATTTCCAAGCACAACGGCTTTAACTGGATATTAAAAGATATTAAGACGCGTCGATTCGTAATTATCATAAATATGTAGTTTTTTGAGTTTTGTCACTCTTGCGTTCTATTGATAGTGTTCACCATGTTTCCATTAACATGTTTAATAATTAAATTATGTACTGAAATGACTGGCCGATTTTGGAATAGCTCTGGATGACGAATTTTTATGCACACACGTATCGGTAGAGTTTTAAAGCGTCATCACCTAAAAAAGAAAGTGTGTCATTTTTAAATGTATTAAATAAGGTCAGTAACGTTTAAAAATATTTTTAGATAAGGACTTAAAGTGGGTTCCTACCTATCACCAATTCAAAAAAGAAAACCACATAACATGTAATGCAGAATGAATAAAAAATGTAGTAAAGAATTAGCAAAAACAAATTCTCGATCATTCTTTGAAATAAAGACATTTAATAACACTTAATAGCACGTCTTCTTCTTTACTAATTCGAGGCACAAATGTTTGTTTTTAAAAGGCTCTTATCAATTTTTCCAAACAATAAAATTGAATTTTTCTTACCGAGTTAATTATTAATCATCAATTCACGGCCCATCCACTGAAGGAAACGAAATCCAAAGTAGACTGGCAGGATAGTCAGTGAAATATAGATATAGTAACTTAAATCATCGACCATTTTTTGATTAAAAAATAATTTTATGAGATTTTTATTTAAAAGTTTGTAAATAAACAATTTTTAGCGCCTCTGGTGTCGAAACCTCAAATTATAATATTTTAAATAAGTCGTTACTCGATGATTGATTTGTAAGCATATAAAAATTTGAACAATTTCCTCAGAAAATCAAAATCAACAGTATGTGTTAAGTGTTTTCCACTCACACTCACTTTTTCCAATTCAAAATGTTTAAACAAACTCTAAATGTTCATATTGAGCGTAAAATTGTGAGCTCTAGCAACCATGTGTAACATGCTAAAAATGTGGAGAAAAATTTTCCTCAATCTCAACCGGAAACTGTTGAGTGAGAATAAACAATTTCATTCTTTCGTTGAAAATCGTTGAAGATGGTCGCATGTTGAGAGGTGTTGATTGAAAAGACTTTTCAGTGAGTGAAGTGAAAAATAATGTTTTGGATTGAATGTGAACAATCATTTGAAGTAATCTGTCAAAATTCCTGGATATTGATGTGGGTATGTAAAAGCTCGATAAAATACGTAGAAATTCATATCACTCAAAAAATATTCAGAAAGGATTTTTAACATGTGCGTGATGTTACCTGAATTTTTAAATAAAAATTCAATATATTATTTGCCACTTTGCGTAATATGATGCATTTTAAAAAAATTAAGAGTTGAACGAAATTTGACTATTTTATGATTAATGTTCCTCAATCCATTCGTTTTTAAAAAAAAACAATGTTTTGATGCCAATAAGATTGCTTACAAGATTTTAATCAAACGTTATTCAGACTAATTAATGCGTGTAGGATGAGATCAAATAATTTTCTGGAAAATAATATCTAGAAACCTGTGGAAAACAAATCTATGTCAATGTCGTAATCATCAAGCATTTGTAAATTATATTTCCATACAGCATGAGCTACAAGAAAATCTTGTAAATGAATATTTATCAATTTCACTATTAATATTGCGACACATTTTGAAAATCACTAAATGAGGATTTAGATCTTTCTCAAAGCGAAAATGAAGAGAGTCAAAGCAGGGAAATTTTTAAAAAAAGACGGCTTAACATAATCTTTCAAGAATTTCCACGAATCCATTAGTCTTTAAGATAGCGTGCATAAAAAATTATTCAGAATTTTATTCCTCCTTTTGAAGGCGTGCTAAAACTTTTCAAACGGGACCTTCTAATCTGCTCCCGATGATTAATTTACGGAACATGATTTGCATAATCGAAAATTTATTAATTAATCACGGTTAAAAGCTTTTCAAATAATTTTATTTCATTGCGACGAAAAAAATTATATAATTTGAAATATTTTTTAAGTTCACTAAAGATAATTCATTTTTTTAAACCTTGAATATTGAATTAAACCTTTCAAAAGAAAAAAATTCGTACCAAGATTGAATTTCGGTAGAAGTGGCTCCTTTTTTAATCGGTTTTATTTTAATCATTTTACAAAATAAATTAAATTTCTTAGAAGAGTAACAAATCTCATTTTCTAATCTATTTCTGCGGAAAGATAAGAAAAACAGTCCAAAAGTTGTTTTGAAATGAAAATTAATCCTTAATCGAGTTCAATAAAGATACGTTGAATTTTCTTTTTCGATCAATTTTTTCACATTAATAATATTTTATCAAAATTTTTTGACTCTTCATAATTTTATCTTCATGCAGTTGCCCCGATAAGTATATTTTCTATCATCAAATTATCATCTCAGCACGTTCCATACACATCCTTAAATGAGGGGAAGAATCGGATGTAACCTCAATTTGATAAATGAGCACCCGAAGATTTGGAAAATTTGGGTTCCATTTCGAAAATTGAGTCACATGTTGATACATAAATTTTGATAATTATCACTATTGAAGCATTCATTGAGAAATCTCAATTTAATAGAAACAAGTAGAGTAAATATTAAAGTAATAGAATCACTCTACAAATTATGTAAATTTAATTTCAAGTGTTTGGTGACAATGAAATTAAGAAGTCTATAGGACCTATAATCAACAGCTTTTTTTCATGGATTCTTTAAGGATCTAAAAGTCTTTATAAAAGCTTTTAAGAGATAACAAGAAGCTTAAGTAAAGAAATTTCAGAGATAAATTTTCATTGTGCTCGGTCCAAGTTACCCAAAGTTATGAAAAAATTCTATTCAACTTTTAAAACAAAAAATTAAAAGTGATCTCATTTTGCCTTTTGTAATTTGTCACAAAAGACGCCTTTCATGAGGTTAATAAAGCAATTTGGATTATCATGGTAAATTGGCTTCACAAAGGAAAAAATCCATTAGCTTTCGTCAAAAAACTCAAATTTCCTTTTGCACCAGGCGACATTGAGCTCAATCTCGATTATTTGCAAAGGTGATTTGGAAAAATTCACTGAAGGCTAAAATAAATTTCTATAGAAAAAATCCACGCATTTTTTTATTGTTATCAAAATTGTTTCAATTTCATTTATTAGATGCTCAGTTTTCAATTATCTTTACAAGTTTTTATCAAAAACAATCTTTAGCCTATTTTCTATATATCTCTTATTGCTACATGCGGTATGTTATGAAGACGGTAATAAGGACTTTTATAGCATATATAATTTAAAAGGCGCTTCATCACCTTCGGGATAAATAAAATTTAATTATAAAAATTCGGAGATATTTTAGAAAAATTTTAATTAATAATTTTGTTACCAACTAATCTTATTTATTTTAAACGTGAATGAATTTATGATGTAGGATGAAAAAAATCCACCTGCGTGAAGTTTTCATCTTTAATTTTCATCTTTTGAGATTGTGAGGGAAAATTAATTTGAGAGCGCTCTTGTGAAAAATTAAATTTTCGTATTTTTGACCATTATTAGATAAGTGGGAAGATTTTCCATTGAAAATAAATTTTGTTTGCGACGTTAGAGATTGTTATAAGAAAAATTGGAACTTCATATAACTTTTGCATGATCACGATAAAAAAAACTTTCTGCGTGACCCTTAGCACCCACCTTTAATCCTAAAAATAATAATTTATTCAAAAACTTTGACGCGACTTGTTCGACCGGAGAAATATATTTCATTTTTGCTATTCTTTTTTATAAAGAACCCTAAAAGAAATTTTCATTTCGCAGAAAATCTCCTAAATCTTCTTTAAACACATTCGCAAGTTTGTAAATATTTGAATTTCACTTCATATACAAAAATGTTTTCATCTCTCGATAAAAAAAAAGTGTGGAAAAGTCTTCAAATGTTCAATTTATTTCAATTCTGTTGTCACAACAGCTGCTTTGTTATCGTTGAAATTTTCAATCTCAAGTCTTTTGGCGATTACAAAATCAACAAATATACAGTAGCAAAAATGGAAGTGAATTTCTCAAAAAATTGTGTTCGAGGACGTATTGTAAAAGGCATTGTTTAAGCTATACAGACAACTTTTTCTCAGAAATCATCCCAGAAATAATTACTCACGTTGCTCGAAGAAGCTTTAAAGAGACCCAGAGTTGCAAACAATTTTTAAGTAACTTAAAAACATTTTAAGGAGATTTGCAAGTGAAAATTTTTATACAAGAGCTTGTAAAAGTTTTGATAATTGAAAGCTAGAAGTTAAAACTTTTGATGAATTATTAATCAGTTACCATTAAAGCTTTTAATGGATTAAAAAAGGAATATCAGAGATAATTTTTATGCAAATCTGAAGGCTGAAGTTTTGATTGGAAAAAATTAGCAATTTTGAATAATCAGTAAATGGAATTTTTAGCGGTCAGATAAAAATTCAAATTAAATTAAAACGCAGCTCTCAGCTTTAAAATTTAGATATTATTAATTAGAAATTTTTATCATTTCTAAAACAATTTAATGCAACACAGGTAAGAAAATTCTTCGCCACTATAATTTTCCCTCTTCATCGCTGATCGGTCATTTCACGCAATTACATAAAATTTAAAAAATTCATCACAAAAAAATTACATCAGATTCTGAGCCTGTTCTTTCCTCATTTGCATTTCAATTTTTTTATGTTCAACAACGAAATCATTAACCGTTATGTTGATGCGCGTAATATTATGCATAATAAAATCTTCCTCGATGAATGCCTCTTTAGGTGCTTTTAATAGTCCGAGAACATCACACAATTCCTTATTGCTTTTTCTCACCCGATGTGAATCTAAAGTTGCACCGACGATTACAAGCGCGACTTTAAAGACAATTTTAATTCCCTCGCATAAAAAGCAATCCCAAACACGTAGCAAGCAATCCCACTTTAAAGTACGAGTCATCGCGCATAGAAACCAATCTGCCATGAACATCAAAGGTTCAACTTTAGTTTTCACCAAATGCCGGTGTGCATGTGGAGATGTTCTTTTTAGAAGTGCCATGAAGAGTTTCGCATCTCGTCCTAGATTTAAATGAAATTTAATAAGAAATTCATGAGCGTTTTCCAGTTAACACTTACGAAGCATTTCCATTCCGGGTGAAAAATAATCCTTTAAATATTTGTCGCAAATGCTAACGAAAGACCAGAAAGCTTGCTCGGCGGGAAGGTGCATGAGGAGAAACGCTGCAATCGGTGCTTGTGCCTGACAATATCCAGTTTGAGGATTTAAAATTGAATAAGCTTTGAGAATGTTAAATAGCTCCTTCTGTCCAGGCTTGTCTTCATCGAGGAACATTTCGTGCATTGGAAATTGTCGATTTTGATCACGTTTTATTTCATCAATGATTTGTGCGTCACCTTCCTGTTCTAGTAAATCATGATACACGTTCGGATGTGTTTCTAGAAGTGAATGCCCACCCGATAAAAAAAACCAAGCCTTTGGCCTCACTGCAGACGGAATTCCTTTTCTACATCGCTCTCGAATCTTTTTATAATTTTTGCTCATGTATTCGGGCCTTTAAAATAAACAGTGGAAGAAAAGTATAGCACGTGTAAGGAATTAAGAAAAAAATCTCATTTACCAGTGATCGAGCATGTGAAGCCATTTCTTTTCTCTAGCAATTATTTGTGCTTTTGAGAGTGGTACTTTTGGCTTATCTGAGAATTGCATTCCACCGTAAAAGCCATGTCTGTCTGGTCCCGTCGAGAAAGCACTCACACTTGAGCTTATGGAGATTGTGTCGGAAATTTTTGAATTCGGAAGTGATTGAGATGAAACCGCAGACGGCGAGGTCGTTTTAAATCTCATCGACATGATGATTTCTTACGAATGTGTTTATTTCTTCCTAAATTAATCTAATCGTCCAGTAAAAATATGAGGCATTAATTGGATTCTAAAAATAGAGCGAGAAAAAATTCAGATATTATTATTAAAACAAGTTTCTATTACAAAATTTTACTCCAAGCCGCGCGACTGAGATCAACAAGTTTATTAAATTATGCAGTTTAAAAATTATTTTGCTGTCTAATTGGCTTTTCGAAGAATATTGCGAGACACTCTTAATTAATAATTCAACTAACGTCGTTCAGTGTCTTGAAATGGTTTTTCGTTTTTTTTTGCCGCAATACATGGGCGAGCTGGGTGCGATTGAAGTATTTTGCGGAGAACTTTTCAATAACTTTTGGGTGAGAAAGCCACAAGTTATTTTTTCACTTGATGATTTAATTTGGTAATTGTTTATTTGAGAAGGAAGAAAACTGTGACCGGACATATCAAAAATAATTTTTGATATCTCATTTTCTGATGTTTCAATTTTATAAATATATTTTTAACTTGAGTAGATTCAATTTAAAAGTTTTTCATTTAATTTATGATTTAATTTTGGGTTTCATTTTCAACTTTGTTCCGTTTTTTTTAAAACCACGTTTCACTTTCCAGTTTATTTTTACATACGTAAAAATCACCAAAGCACCAAAAGGAGGAACACAATTGACAAACTAATCACCATTCGTTCTCAAATTGAGAATCTCAATTACGTTTAACGCGAATCATTGAAACGAGCGTGAAACGTGATACTTGTGGGTGTATTTTTTTCTTTCCTCCCGCGTTCATTCAAAGTTGCTCATCTCTCATTGTTTGGAGTTTATGCACACAGTAATAGCTCTATTCATCAAGCACAACTGTGATAAAAATAATTTTCTATTGCTCCAAAAAAAATGTTTTTTTTGTTATGCTATTCTCTATAGAAACGAAAAGTTGCGTCTTGTGCACTTCAAATTATTTTATATTTTTTTTTCTTTAAGTAAGCACAATTTTTGTGGAATTTTTCTCTCTCCATTTTAATTCACTTGACACTGGCAAGCACAATTTGTTGTTGCTTGTTTTTTTTAAGGTTTTCGCTCGCTGACTTTTCAATTGTTTCACTTAATTTTTTTTTCTCGCTTTCATCAAATTGAAAATTCACGCATTTCAAGCATCTTTCACACTGTTTATGTTTTTATCTTTTCTCCTCTCACACTCTTTTAATGCTTCTCAAAGAAAATGGAAATTTTATTGAAATTTGATGACATCAAGCTAATTTTTCCCACATGCGAGTGATTTATGCATACTTTTCGTTCGTTAATTGAATTCTTTTAGCACTTCGATTCACAATTAGTCGATTGGTGATTCAAAAGAATTATAGACGAAGAGATAAGATAAGAAGAACTATGAAAAATGCTTAGTTAATGGCTTACTTATATAATTGTCATTTTATTCCTTATAATTCACTTTCTTTGTTTCTTTAGGCGTCTGTTTAGTCACTCAACATTAATTAATAAAGAATTCTTTCTGGTGAAAATTTAAAAATTTGCAAAGAATGTTAAACTTGTTTATTTCTAAAAAAGTGATATCCAATAAGACTCATATGCTGTCAGTTGTTGTTGTGATTGTGTGAGAAAAGTTTTTAATTAAAAAAAGCACTTTTCAGTATATTTTTACTGCTCTTCCATTTTGATAAAATTTAATTATTTTTTAAAATGATTATCTACTTTTTGTTGTCTTAAATCAAACACGAATTAAGTTTAAAATTGCTTTGCATCACTTTTCCTAAAGGCACCTTCACATGCGCATGTGCTGTCAGTTTTCTGTGAATTTTGTGAAGATGCAAAAAAATTACTTGACTTTAAATTTTTTTCGCAACGGCAAAAGACTGAAAAAAATAAGTTTAAATCTAAAAATTATATTTTCAAATTATTATAGGTACTCTTTTGTGAGTTTAGAAAACTTTTTTATTGACTAATGAATTTTATGAATTCTTTTTCACCGGTGAAAGGTTTTCAAAAATTTTAGTATTTAAGAAAAAAAATTATTTTGTCGATATAAGAAAATCTTTTCCCAAATGAATTTCTATAAATGGAACTTTACTCTCCGAAAATACTTGATAGAAAAATATTCTCAGAAAATTAATCAAACGAAAATTTGTGTACGTAAACAACTAATATAATTACGAAGCTTTCACCGGACTTCATTCATAAATTTCTCGTAAATTGACGATGTCAACTTCTTCTTCGAAAGATTTGAGCACCTTTATATCATACTTTTGATGCATTTGCAAAAGTTTTACAAAGCAAAAGTTTTACACCTTATCATCTAATTTTTATTCAAAGCTGAGATGATGGAAAACATAGAAAAAGTTCTTTAAGCAAAAACCTATTTTCCCATACAGAAAACTCAGAAAATAAATTGTTTTTTTTACTTTAATTTGAAATATCAAAAGAAATCTCAAATATATTATCAACTGTACTAATGTTTTAATGATCGTTATTAAAAAATTCATTTGAATGAAAATTATGAAAAAAATCACAAAAAGAATATTTTAGTCACAAAATATTTGTTTAACCTCTCATCAGCAAATTAATTAACAAAATGCTCCTAAAATTTCTAAATTGAGAAGAAAAAGATGAAGATAACATCAAAAGCTCATTAGCATGAGTTTTCTCTACAGCCCTCATAAAAGTTGATGAATATTTTCATTTCTAGGACGAGATATGAGGTTTTAGCGTAACTCACAAAAAAGCCGGAGATATAAACTTCCTGGACACCTAGAGAGTTGGCTAATGTTTATTTAAAAGCTGTCGAGGGAGTCATGAGTCAGCATTTTTTTTGTTTTCAAGCTTTTTTCATGTTTAAGACAATTCATAACATCAAAAATTTTCCTTTTGCGTGAATGATTTTTCCACTCACGTAAATTTTTTCTAAAAACGTCTAAAACGAGCTTGATACATATATCAAAATCCCATCTTTTTATTGCTCAATTTAACACGCGACCGTGTTTGAAGGATTCAATTCATTCCAAGGTCGTTACTGATAAATTTTATTTTATTTCGAGTAGGAATTTATACGAGCTCATTTTTCTTTGCGAAAATTTGCTTTAGGTAAATTGTTTTTGCGAAAAAGGGTTTTTGTAGAATTATTTTTCTGATGATATCTGATAAATAACACATTGTTTACTCAGAAAAATACCTAAATTGAAATAAGTTTTAATTAATTCATTTAATTTAAAAATCTCTGAATCTTATTTTCTCGCACTCAAAAAAAATTTTGAGTGTATATTCCAAATTGTGTGAAAATTTTTGCAAAATATTTGTACAGGAATTTTATCTAAATATTTTCATTCAAGGAAACAAAAGAACTTTCGCTAAATTTTTAATGTTGAACACAGGAGTTACGCAGGCAATAAAAACATAAATAATGAAATTTGACAACTCCCAAGACTGATACTCATAATAAAACAAAACATAACAAAAAGTTTATGCGAACAACTGGAAGAAATAAAAGTTCTAATCTGATTTTGATTAATGCTTAATTGCTTACACATAAGTCGATTACATAAATTTATCAATTATTTTTTTTGGGATTTGAATAAGATTTAATCTCATAAAAATTTACGAACGAAGATGAACGCTTTTGAAAAAACTCATGATAATATTTCGAGCATATAAAATTCAGAACTCTATGAATTTCTAAGTTAAAATATATTTCTTTCAAAGCTTCATTTATTTGCTCACACGTGTGTGGTTTTTATAAGCAAAATCCTATTTTTTCATTTTAGCAAAACGAAACGAAAATTTTTCTTCTTTATTTTTTATTTGAACACGTGCAAGCTTATGTTCATTCACTATAAAAGGATTAATTTGATGAGAAATACAAATTTACTCAAACTGTCAATTTTTTTAAAAAAACCTAGGTCAAGATATTTTTCACATCTGAAACACATTTAACCACATTTAATTTGATTTAAAAAATATCTTTTGATCTTAAATTAAATTTTCACACTTCGTTTAAATTACGATAAACCAATTAAGAAAAAACTCTGCAAGTGCTCAAAAATTATCAGATGCCTACTCTGGCTTGAACTTTAATTTTTCTTTCATTCTCTTCATCTATCAAGACTTGAAAACCCTCAAGGTATTCCTCATAAGCTCACATGAGTAATGAATTTGATGCCAAATATAGAAATGAGGAAAGGCTGTTGAAAAGTTTTATACCCCATAAGAAGAATTTTTCTTTTTCCTTTGTGACATTTTACTTAAGAAATTAAGAAGAAACTTTTTCCATTATTGTAAATTTAATCTTTCAATTCTAACGAATCATTAAATCTGCAAACCTTTTGAGCTTTTAATCATTAATTAATTGAAAACAACAAATAACCCTAAAGCAAGGCTGAATTTCTTTTATCAATTTTCTTGAAACGTTGGAAATTTTTTTTTTTTGAAATAAATTAAAAGATTAATTGCTTACACATAAGTCGATTACATAAATTTATCAATTATTTTTTTTGGGATTTGAATAAGATTTAATCTCATAAAAATTTACGAACGAAGATGAACGCTTTTGAAAAAACTCATGATAATATTTCGAGCATATAAAATTCAGAACTCTATGAATTTCTAAGTTAAAATATATTTCTTTCAAAGCTTCATTTATTTGCTCACACGTGTGTGGTTTTTATAAGCAAAATCCTATTTTTTCATTTTAGCAAAACGAAACGAAAATTTTTCTTCTTTATTTTTTATTTGAACACGTGCAAGCTTATGTTCATTCACTATAAAAGGATTAATTTGATGAGAAATACAAATTTACTCAAACTGTCAATTTTTTTAAAAAAACCTAGGTCAAGATATTTTTCACATCTGAAACACATTTAACCACATTTAATTTGATTTAAAAAATATCTTTTGATCTTAAATTAAATTTTCACACTTCGTTTAAATTACGATAAACCAATTAAGAAAAAACTCTGCAAGTGCTCAAAAATTATCAGATGCCTACTCTGGCTTGAACTTTAATTTTTCTTTCATTCTCTTCATCTATCAAGACTTGAAAACCCTCAAGGTATTCCTCATAAGCTCACATGAGTAATGAATTTGATGCCAAATATAGAAATGAGGAAAGGCTGTTGAAAAGTTTTATACCCCATAAGAAGAATTTTTCTTTTTCCTTTGTGACATTTTACTTAAGAAATTAAGAAGAAACTTTTTCCATTATTGTAAATTTAATCTTTCAATTCTAACGAATCATTAAATCTGCAAACCTTTTGAGCTTTTAATCATTAATTAATTGAAAACAACAAATAACCCTAAAGCAAGGCTGAATTTCTTTTATCAATTTTCTTGAAACGTTGGAAATTTTTTTTTTTTTGAAATAAATTAAAAAGATTAAAGACATGTCAGAGTTAAAAACCCATTGAATAATTTTCCGCCTATCCAGTCATAAATTCCAATGATTCGAAGTGAAGGTTTTACACAGCTGTGCACAGCAAATCATCAAATACCTTACATGGAATGTTTACATCCAATTAATTTGTTGTAAGAATTTTCTTTTAAATTTGTGCTATTATAACACTGTCCTTGAATATTGTGAAAAAGAACTCGTTGGCATGACGAAAATGTACGCATAAAATTTTTAATTTATTATGAAGAAAATTTGACAGAAAATTGCAAGAAATTTTCTTCTTCAAGAGCAATTGGTTTAAATAATAATTGGCAATTAATGTTCTTTAATTTTTGAGCCTATTTTTTTATGAAATTTTTCTGAAGAGAAAATTTAAATTTGTATATAATTACTATGAAGGGATTAAAATCTTCACAACTGAGCTGAATTATAAACGATAACGAAAAAGCTAATTAAACAACTTGTGAATAAATGTTGTTTGACGTAAGAGTCAAAAGATTTGTTAAAGTGACAACCGTTAACTAATTAATTTCACCTAAAACACAACAAAAATTTCTTGGGTGATTTTCTTAACTCCCACAATTAATTTTTGGATCCTGAATAATAGAATGACTAACGATGTCGTTTTAAAACCTTTTAACACAGTAAATTTATTGCTGTGAAAAAAGTTAAAATAAGCTTGTCGGTAAAAAGAATATTTTGATTCAACTTTTAAGATGAAATTTTTTATGGAAATCTTGAAAGCCAAATTAAAAAATTTGATGAAATTTTTCACTGGTGAAGAACTCGAGATTTAAAAAAGAACTTTTTTACACAGCTTTTATGCAAAAAATCCGCAGACACATATTAAATTAAATGTTCTAATGGTTCTAATTGAGTTTGGTGTTTGATCAAAAAAACGAAGAAATTTCTTGTTCATGAGAAAGTTATCAAATAAGCACGGGAGATTACTTCCGACATGAAGCGATTGTTAATGTAAAAATACTAAATTGATTTATGTGGAAGCAACATGGAATAAACTTTTGTCCGTGGAGGTAAAACGTGAGTTGATTCATTAAAATTTTACGCAAAATCAAAAGAGAGAAAACATGTGCTTCTTTTTCACTTCTAGGAAGGAACGATGAATTATTGAAAATTGTCGAAAGCACTTTAAGCACGTTAAACTTGTCTCTGTATAATAAAGCATATTTTTTTATTAAAGTTATAATTTCCTTTTTTGTCAAATATCAAGCACTTAAAATAATTGATTGATGAATTTTTGAAACGGATATTAATATAAGTCAAGATACTTTTAGCTTTATAAGAATAAAGCATGCAAGGAATTTTTTAAAAAAAATTCAACGACGACAAACTCGTAAAATTGAATTTTTTTCGAGAGTTCATTCAATGCAGCAACTTCACTTTTACAAATCTCTTGATGTCAACATCCTCTAAGTGAGTAACTAATATATCTGAGGACTTTTATTGGAGTACTCCATGTCATACTTAAGATCCTTTCAAACCATCAATCCTAATGATGTCTGATGAATGCCACATTTTTTCTCGTACTCGTCTACACGCTTAATACCAAGATAAAAAATAAGAATCTAAAATATGAGATAATAAATTTTATCTAGATCATTTTAATGAAGAGCTTTAAGATCTGTTTGAATATTTTAGTCTTGAGAGAATTACAAAATTGTTAAATTCTCAAAATAGGCAAAAAAAATAAACAAGCTCATCTAAAACTCATTAACATTGTCCAAGGACTCATTAGTATATTACTTTCATATTTTAGTAACAAAAAAATTAATACATTCAAAAAAACTTGGGTGAGAGATTAATTACCTTGAAATCATGAAATATTAACTTTAATATTTTTCATGTTATGTGAATGTAATCGGCACTCCCATAATTTTATCCAAACGATGTCGAAAATGAGCTTGATATAAATCTCATCTTCTTTCTATCTAATGCGGTTAATGTTTGAAGCGTTCTATTGAGTCAGCAGATGTTTTGTATTGGTCAATGTTTTTTCAGGGTGAAATAGATCCTTTTCACGGAAATTGTGGAGAAATTTTTTTATTAAAAATACATTTTAAACCTTTTTTTCGCGTTTTTGAAAAAAGTCTTCAGGCTGAGTTTCCACAGGATGAGTTAAAGTAACTTTAACTTCCAACAAATGCTGTATTTCTCTTCTGACACATTTTTACTAAAGTTTCTCATTTAAACAACAATTAAGTTAAATATATGTTGAAACGGTTTTTTGGTTAACTCTTTGGGAAAATTAAATTAAATTTTCTCATTTTTCCGACTTTGAAAATGTTAAATGCCCTCAAAAATTTACAAAAGTGGAAAACTCGCAAATTTCTGTGGGTGGTTAAATGCGGAATATTGGATTTTGTGAGTTTCCCGCCACTTCGAAATTCTTTATCCACTTGTGCTTTTGAGCACTTCATAAAAATTTCACAACATGTTATTGAAATTGTTCAAAAATTCATCTGCGATTATGTTATTCTACTTAAAAAAAGAGCCTTTCATCCCACGTGAGAAATGCTATAAATTTTTGAGAGTATCACAAATCAAATTTTGGGATTATGCTACAGACAGCGTTTTTACTCTACAATTTCGTTTCACACACACGCACGAACATAAATAAGTTTCTTTTGAAGTAATACATCAAAGAGGTATCACATAAATTAATGGTTGTGTGAGGTTTCACATCTGAAACACACTCAACCACATTTAATTTGATTTAAAAAACATCTTTTGATCTTAAATTAAATTTTCTCACTTTCACACTTCGTTTAAATTACGAAAAACCAATTAAGAAAAAACTCTGCAAGTGCTCAAAAATTATCAGATGCCAACTCTGGCTTGAACTTTAACTTTTCTTTCATTCTCTTCATCTATCAAGACTTGAAAACCCCCAAGGTATTCCTCATAAGCTCACATGATGCCAAATATAGAAATGAGGAAAGGCTGTTGAAAAGTTTAATGAGAAAGAATAATTTTTCCTTGGTTAATTTTTATTGCTTTATAGCTTAAAGAATTAATTAATTAAAAGAAACAAAAACTCTGAAGAACTAAATTAATTTATTTCTATGTTTTTAAATACAAATTTTTCTGTTAACGTCAGCAAAAGTAAAAGGAATCAAGACTTCCGACAGTTACTGACAGGTCACAGAATTTTTCATTTCTCCTGTCACGGTCTGTAAAAAAGATTCTCTGTCTATTTTTACTTTTAAAACCTTTTATGAACTTTTTAACAAGTGAAAGCTTTCATGCGCAAACAAAATTATTTTTTTTCTCACCAGATGTACTGTCAATATTTCATTTCTTCAATCTGAATTCCGCATTTCCATTGTTGAAATAAAAATTGAAAATGGATTCAAAAAAATGTCTTTTCAAGCTCTCACCATGAAGTGAAGATAAAAATGAGGAATTTATTCTCAAGCGGATGTGATGGAAGCTCAAAAATTTGTTTTTTTGCGGAAACAAGCAAGATTAAGCAGAAAAATTTAATAAGCTACAACAAAGGAAATGAAAATTATTGACTGAAAATTCAACCCCCAATAAAACATTTTCAATGTGAAGCAAACATTAAAAAATATTTTTAAAAAATAATTGAATTTTTATAAATTTTAATAAAAACCATTTTGAAGAGGCGTTTGACATTATCTAGGGAAAATTTTGTGTTTTCTTTAAAGCCTTAGGTTAAGGTCATGTGGGACAAAAATAATAAAAAATTTATGAAAAAAATTCAGCAATCCTAAAAATGTTTTTTTTTGCTGCGCATTCGAAATAAAAGCTCCTTTAAAATGATTTCATTCAACTAAATTTGTAGACAGAAAATTTTAAAAGTTAAATCAAATTTTAGAGAGTTGCTGAAAATCTAAATAACGCGCAGAAAAAAGCTGCAACTCAAAGAAGAGTTTCAATTTAATTTCGAAGAGGCAAAAAAGCTTTTACGGTCGCTTGATTTTAAGACTTTTTTAATTTAAACCCCTTTTAATGTATTAAAATCATTTTAATTTGATGCCAAGATACTTTATGTGTTCACATATGTATGAGAACAAGAAGCCATAAAATTTAAAGTTCAACTGAAAATTTATGGTAAAAAAGTAAAGCAACTTTTTGCTGAAAGGTTGTTGTCATGTCTTGAAAATGTCATTTTAATTCACTTCGAAAACATTTTTCTCACGTCTTTTCGTGACATCTGTGAAAACGATAATAAAGCTTTTGCATTATTTATGAATTTTCATTTTTAAGCAATTTATAATTGTAAAAAGTTTCATGAATGAAAATTTGTCCTTGTCTCAAAAAGAAATTGATTAATTGAAAGCTATGCGAAAATATAAGAGAGAGAAGAAAGCACGTGCTTGATCTCGTCGCTCTCATTTCCAGGAAGGAACGATGAATTTTTGAAAGTGAAAGTTGTCGGAAGCATTTAAAGTACGTTGAACTTGTCTTTGTTTAATAACGAAGGATTTTTATATTACACTCATAATTTTCTCTTTTGTCAAACATCAAGCACTTTAATTACTTAATTTATGAATTTTTGAAGCAGTTATTAATAAAATTCCATTACAATTTCAAGTTCAAGGATATTTTTAAAGTGTCTCGCCGGCAAATGTTATTCAAAACCCGAAGTTATTCCAATATGACATGCGCAAAAGGTTCTTCAGATAGTTTCAAATATTGCAAGCCGGAAAATCAAAATCAGTCATTGAACGAAATTCAAACAAAACGGTCGAAAAGTTTAAAAGAGTGAAAATAATTTTTAAAATAAATCTTACAAAAATATTTTTCCATGATGAACGTCAAAAAAATTACAATTTGTAAATATTTAAATAACTTTTATCTTAATGTCAAATGTCGTTGACAGAAAATTAAATCAAAGAATTGTGTTAAAAAAATTCAATCAACTGTGAAATTTTTATTCACATAAATAAAAATGTGATGAATGAAACGGAAATTGAGCTTGAGGGAAAATTGTGTGGTCACGATAAATTATTGGATTATGAAAAATAATTATTTACCGAAAGCATTTAAATCGAACTTCATCAAAAACAATTTTTTTGGAGTGTACGCGTGCCAAAATGGATTTAATTGATTGTTGTGGAATTAAGGTCAATGAGACGTAATTGATCACTGTTGAAATCATTAACGCATGAAAATTTATCATGCTGCTTTTTATCAATACAAATAAGAGCGAAAAAGACCTAAATAATTTTTGAGGGTAAGAAAAATTTTTTTGGAAGTTCCTTTCATTATTTTTAAATATGTCAAAATGTCTCCATGAGATCCGGTCTCACCTTCTAATTTGCGAATTGGTCTTCTTTACTCGGTTTTAAATTAAGTAATCTGATACATCAACCGCACCTTTAAATGCTTTTAAATTTCTTTATGACCTAAACTTTTTAAAAAATTGATTTCCCAGCTTGGTTTAAAATTATTTATTAAAGCATTCAACCGTAAAATAAATTCTAATTTAATTTACCTTCTCAGAAAAAATCTTTTTTACTTAGAACTGATAACAAGTCAATTCAAACTAGAATCAACATTGATCTTGATTTTTTTTTCATAAGTATCACTCACAAATGACATTTAATAGGGCTTAAGAACCTAAATAAATTATCAAAAGCTCATTAACGAGCTCAATCGCCCAAAATCCTGCGAGATGCTTAATTAAGCTTGATCAAATTAGCAATCACAGCTTGATGACGGTCATAATGCGAGATAAAATTACATTTGAGTTCTCGTGAAATTGCTCCGGAATATAGAAATGATGCTCGATTTAATATGGTCTGAAGGTCACACTCTTTCCAGCAACCTATTGTTAAAATATTTGCGGAAAATTCCGAGTGAGAAAATTTAAGTTTTAGCGGAAAGGAAAAATTTATTTTTCTAAATCTAATCTTCATGAAGACGCTAAATTTTATTTATTTTCGGCTGTGTTTCAATTACTTTAATTAACCAACTCGCAATTTTTTTTTCTCTTATCATTAAAAATTTTGTTACTTCGACTTTTACACAAAACTTTTTTCTCACTTCTACAGTTTCATTTGTACACGTTCAGATATCACTAGATATCACGTAAACATAACCGAACTTTTCTCTCCCTCGTTACCTGTTTCGCATTGTACATTTTCAGTTGAGCGACAAACTGATAACGAAGCAGACATAAAAATTTGGTGTCATAAATAGAATTTTTTTATCACCACCAGTGGTTCGGGTACAAAATTAAACACCTCTAAGTGAAAAAGCATTTTATGGCGAACAATTTGACTATTTAATTGTTGGTGTACGTAAATGTGATTAGTGAATGAAGAGAAAAATTTAATTCTTTATTTTTAAGGATGGCAAAGAGTTTTTGTGGTGTGAAATAAATTTTCACCATTTTAGTATAAAATGAAAATGAATTAATTATTGTGTTCAAGATAAAAACATTTTTTTATCTAAAAAGTGACTTTAAGGATTAATTAAAGTGCAACGAACATTGAATTCGTACGAGGAAAACTGATTCGCTGACAGCTTAGTTATAAGTGGGAAATCCAGTGTGTTTGGCTGTCAAATGCATATTTTCACAAGAAAATAATTCGAAAATTGAAATTTATTTCGTAAGTCTGGAAAAACCTTAATTATTTTCCATAGAAAAACCTAAACAAAACACCAAAAGAATGTCTCAAAAAATAATTTTTACACACTTCTTTTTTCTCTTCTATCTTATCAAACTCGATAACACCGCGATAACATTTCAATTATTAATGCTGTTGCTTTTATTTGTCGGCGCCAATTCATGTGAGTGAAAGAGAGAGAGAGAGAAAAAAGAAATAAAGAGAGAGAGATGTCCATTATTTTTTCAATTATAATTTTAACTAAAGAAATTGGATTATGTTACTTTATTAACTCAAAATATACACAAAAAGATAATAAATTAAATTACAGCATAATACCAAAATTAGTAATTAAAACTGCCAAAAATATTTACCAGAATTCAAAACTGACTCATTTTGAAAAGTGTTTCCACCGAAATTAAAAAACTTCTAACCGTCATGGCATTTCCTAAAAACGTAATTAATCAAAAATGGAACGAAACCATTGAAAAGCTGTTTCCGACTTATTTACGAGAACGCAGCGAGTTTTGTGTTCATTTTCACGCTAAATTTATAAGTGATTACGATAAGAAATTAATTCAATATTAAGGAGACTTTAATAAGCTCTTTTAACATGCCAAGCTGACTCAATCTGTTCAAGACCTTAATATTTATTTATTCACATTTTAATTACCCCTTTACCAGTCAATTAGGTTTAATAGATGCTTTTTTCTGCAGTTGCCAGAATTTCAAAAACCTATCAATTCTTCTCTTATCACTTGAATGTCGGCAAAATAATAAAAGACTTAAAGAACAAGTTTGTCGCGATATTTCTTCTTATTCCTACGAAAAGCTTTTATATTGCAGAACTCGCAATTTGGAAATAATTGGACTCGAAAAAAAATGATTTAATGTTTGGCTTATTCTGTTGATTGATTCGGAATAATTTTTTAACCTCAAAATTGATCAATTTTAATTTTTTGCGCTTTTTATTGACAAATGACAGAAATTTAATAAAAAATTCAAAAAGAAATTTCCATTGGTAGCCGAAAATTTTTCCCTGGAAATGAGCAACATGAAGAAAATTCGCTTTAAATCTTATCGAATATTTTAACAATTTCCCTCATGCAAATTTATCATTTTTGCTTTTGACGCACTCAATACTCTTTTATAAGTAATCTTCAATTGACGAGTATTTTTCGCAACGTCGCACAAATATTTACACTTTATGAAAGCATCATTATTATCAGCATCATACACTCGCATACATGATAATGGTGAGAAATGACAAGAAAAAAAACCTTTAGTGCTTTTTTCATCATGCAAAAGTTTTGCGTGCAAAAATGATAAAAACCCTTCTCTGAATTTTTCGTTCGCTTTCAGTAAAGCTTTTTTGTTTTATTATTAATGTTTTTTTGCCACTACGTATTACGAATGCTTGAATTGAAGCTGAAGTATTTAAGTGAAATCCTATCATGAAAAAAAGTTTAGCATAAAAATTTTTCCACACTTGTTGAATTCAAAACTTGCGATGAAATTGTATGAAAAACATTTATCGTGCTTCAAAAAAAAGTGACAGAAAATTTTTAATTCAAAAAATATATGAAAATTATTTTTTTGACAAAAAAAATTTACCGTCAAAAAACGTAAAAGACTCTGAATTAAGTCGCAAATTATTCATGCACAAAAATTCTTTAATCATCAAAGCTCTCTAAACATATGAGTGGGTTGTGATGGATGCGAACATCCAACATGATTATTTCATCCATTTAGAGAGTCTTTTTGTGATTTTGTGTCAAGGATGTTAAGTGTTTTGTTGAAAAAAATGTCAAATAGAATGACGACAATAAAATAAAATAAGGGCATGAATATTTCATGAGAGCTCTTACGTAAGATGCAAAGCATCATATCCAAATACAAAGTGTAAAAAATAGTTAAATTTTAATTCTTTTCAGCAGACTCAACACTCAGTTGAACAATGCAGTTGGCACCATTTTATAACATTTTTGAGTGCAAATAACAAGCCGATATTGAAATCATGAGCAACAAATTTCTAGTCATACAGTTTTTGTTGATGACATCAATACTCTTAAATGTGGCTGCAAACATTGAAACTTTTAACAATGTAAGAAAATAATTGAATTTATATCGTACTTAAACTATATCAATTTTTTTTATAAAAACTAGGATCAAAATTCTTCGAATGGTTAGTGAAAATAAGATTTTAATTAAATATTTTTTCGAAAAAAAATTCTTTGATATCCAACACAGATATTTTTGTAAAAGCCTTTCTGGCAAAACCTGACTCAAAAATTATTCAATTCAATGTTACTTTGCTGAAGCCAACAAATATTTTTTATGCCATCGAAATTGCGACCGTCAAAAATGGCAGTGATGAATATTGTCAAGAATTGAGAGGCTGCTCCAAATACAATGAAAAGGTATTTTAATTAACTTGCATCCTAAAGAGATTTTGACACTTGCCTAGTTTTATTTGAATTGAAAAACATTAAGGACCAAAATTATATTTTTAGTTTTTAACAATTTAAATTATTCAAAAATTAAACTTAATTTGTAAAATAATATTTCTGTTTTATTAACTTGTAGAGTTACCAGCTTAAAATTTTCAGTAATGAAATTTTTTTCTCACTTTAGTCAAGTTTGACATCCATAATTCCTTCTCATGCGGAGCACAAAACAGATAAAGAGCCGTGTGAATTTCAAAATGACTGCACATACAATATAACAGTGTCTCCCTTTAATACCCAAATAAAAAGTAGCGTTATCTATCATGTCGAAGGTAAAAGTTCAAACTTTTAAACATTTAGAAAAATTTATGATCCAATTGTCCACGTTTACAGACTGCATTAATACTCTTTGTTCATGTCGTCATTTCAAAAAATTGCCAACTCCAAAGTTCACACCCAAAATTAATAATGGACAGTTACACATAGATTGGGAAATTGATTCGGAACACAGAAAATCATTACCGAATGGCACTTATTTAGATCATCTCATCATTAGGTAAATTGACCACGTGATTGTATTAAATAAATTGAAGATTTCGTAATGTATAAAACTAACTAATGATAGTACTTCTTCACCAACAGCATTGATGAGCTTAAAGAATGTGATATTCATTGGGTAGGAGAGAGACATACAGCAATATCCGAGCAACTTTTAGAGCGATTAAAGGGCGATTATACAAAGACATTTAATAAATCTTTAAAGGGCGAATGTCTTTACATTCGAATGAATGTCGTCGATAATAGAAGTTGGTAAGAAATTTCTGTCATTTCTAATTGGAAAACTTTTTAAAATCTTTAACTTTTATAAACTAGCGAGTTTTCTTTCAAAAAAAGTTTTTTTGGAAATTTTCAAGCACAACTAAATCGTCTCATTTTTTTAAACAAAAGTTCTTAAAACACTGACTCAACTTTTAATTAATTTATTTTCCAGTTTCGGTGAAGTTGTGAACGCAACAATTCATATCGAGAAGACAATGAGTGTTCCAGAAGATACAGTCAAAAATGACAATGTAAGTTGAACTTTTTAATTCAAAAAATTCACACAAAAAAAAAGTTTTAACTAATATACTTTTTTTATTACCATCGATGGCCATCTCTATTTTTATAAAATGTTTTGCATATAACAAAACTCAGTTGAATTTCCTGATTGATTGATTTTTTATGTCTTACAGCTGACAGTTCAATTCATTTTGATCACTACATTGGCCATTCTCGTTATTTTCTCTGTAATCATGTTAATGCTCTACGGGTACGTATGGTCGAAGAAAAAGAAACACATTCTGAGGTATTGGCATAATATCTACAATAATCCACAAAATGGGTTAGTTATGTGAAAATGAGGGAAAAAGGACGTTTATCACATTCTCTTTCTTACATTTTACTCCTTGACACAGATCAGATGGCTCTCAAATGATACCGATGAGGGAAAATCCACTTTATCTTATGAGAGATTCAAAAGTACGTTTGAATAATTTGATCAAATATTTTGCGATAAATCATTTTATCTTTTCTCTTGAACGAAACAGCATGAGGACAATATAGACATTCCACCATCTGCAATTAAGGAGATTGGAAAGGAAATTGGTAAAGGAGCTTTTGGAAGAGTTTATGTGGCTCGCATTGGCGACATACCCGGAAGATTCTCAACTCGAATTGTTGCAATAAAAAAACTAAAAAGTGAGTTTACGTTTTTTTCCACAATTGTGCACAAGAGAAAATCAAAATTTTAATGGAGTTTTGGTTTTGAATAAAACAGTTCTTTTCCGCTCAGTAAACTGCATTTAAATTCATTTGTTGCGAGTTTTAAAATTTTTAATTAACCTTTTCAACTTCTTGTTATTTTCTAAATGACGGAATAAATAGAGATAAAAGCATTTTCACGTTAATTTCTTCAACTTTTGAAATTGTTGTTTTTAAAGCTTACAAAATCAGAAACCTAATATACATTTTGAAAGCAAATAATTAACGACACAGTACATATTTTTTGACTAATTAAAAATTAAATTCAAATCACGAAATATTTTGCATTGTTTACTCAATTATCGTAATTTACTTGAATCGAACAAACTCGAATGTCACGTGCTCCTTAAAACTCGAATCTAATTTACAACCCACCTCACTCATTTCTCATCTCGAGAGAAACTCTTTGTAATTTAAAGAAAATAAATAGTTTTATTTCTCAATTTTGTTTGCACTCGGCATTGTCAACTCAATGCTGCTCTTGACACGTTTCTCGTTCTTGGTCCGTTGCATTGTTAACTTATGAGCTCGATTAACGTCCGTTTTAATATTTATTTGCTCATTGAGCTTGGCTATAAAGTGCTTTTGTGGAATTCTCTTCGAGAGTGATCCCTTCCATGGAATTGTTGAAGTATCAATAACTTTCATCATCGCATTGTTGTCGCACGAGATACATTTCACTCCCTTTAACAAGCGATATTTTGTTCCAGCTGCTTCCGTTTCACGCTTCAATAAATTTAATGACTTTAAGCGATCCTGAATGCAGTCAACCTTCTTGTTCAAATAATCTTTTAGCGGCGAAATTTCATCTTTATTCAACTTTGACTCCATAATTTGATTCATTTCGTTTAAACTTCGCTGCCAGTCATTCTCGCGAGCTGACAACTGCGAAATTAATTCTAACATGCTACTCGTGAGTCCACGTTTAGTTGCATCAAAGTATTCAATAGAAACTTTCTGCTGCATGACATCATGATCTGCTTTTGTTGCCATAACATTTTCAATAGAAACAAACCTACGCTTCAATTCGTCCATCCTAAAGTTGATAGTTTTTAATAATTCTTCGAATTCCTTTTGCTGATTACATTTTAATTCCGTACCAATTAGTTTCAGCTCATTAAATATTTCACTTTTAGTATTTTCAAGTTTCATGTTAAGGTCAGATTTTATTGAAACTATGTCATCATTATGAGAATTAAAAACTGAATTGATGCAACCAATTTCCTTGTAAATTTTCTCAATTTCACTTTGACATTTTGACTGCTCATTTTCAAGAGAATTCATCGTTTGTTGTATGTCCATTTCATTAAATTGCATTTTGTGATAAACTTCCCTCGAAAATCTTGATGCTTCCAACAAATTCATTTTTGATTTAAACGCAACTAATTGATTTTGTAATGATTCAATTTGGGACGTGAGCTCAATATTTGGATAATTGTTTTCTTCGAACTCTGTCATTTTCATGTACATACCCTTTTGTGTTTGATGTAGCAATGGAAACTTTTGTGAGTTGGTTGAGTGAGCTTTTAATCAGAAAATTTAAATTAATTGAATTAATGAGATGAGTGGAAAAGTGGGTCAAAAATATTTAATAATTTAAATTGCAGTTTATTATAAATTACAAAGTGTGGCAATTAAAGAGGGCAACCTTGGGGTTGAGATATTGCATTGAAATAGCTCTTAGACATTGCAAACTTTACATCACGTTATCTTTATAATTTTTCTAATTCAATTTGATAACTGAGATGCTTTCAGTTCTATAAATCTATTGTTTGCTATTTCACAAGTTTATTTCTTAAAAATTACCTGAATTGTTGCAGCTTGTTCTGTTATTTATGTCTCTAATCGGATTTGTCTGCGTCAAAACTTCATCATCATGAAAGCTCGTTATTGAATGAGATAGATTCACCTGTTGAGAAACTACATTTTGTTGATGATTTATGTTAGTTGGATATTGGTAACCCTCAACATGGGAAGTAAATGATGATGTGTTATGGTTACTCGATGTGAAAAGTTCTGCAGGATGTGAAAAACTAATTAAATTTTATGAAATCGATACAAAATAAAATTGTAAAGAAATTTCTAATTAAAGTAATTTGAAATTCTAATTAAATTTACGCTTGAATAAAAAATTTCATCATACCCTCATCAGCTAATGTTGTTGATGATATGTTGATGTCGATTTTTGAAGCTTTTTCATCAGATTTTTTTCCTGTTTTTGTTGCCATAATTTCCTGTCTCAATTGTTCAATCGAATTCCTAACGTGGCTTATTTCCATCGAATCCTCCATCAATTTGCTCTCAATTTTTTCCATTTCATTAACGATTTCACTCGCCACAGTTGTGATTCCACAAATGTTGCTTTCGAGTTTGATAATTTTCGAATCTACCAAATTCATGATGCGGTCGTCTAATTTCAATTGTGAATCTATTTTTTTGACAGTTTCAGGGGTTAGCTCGCAGAATTCGAGTGATTTCGTTTGCGATGAGATCGCTTGAGTTTCGATGGATTTAAATGGTGTGGCGTTGTATGAATGTTTTTGAAAATCACAATGATTTAAATGCTCAGTTGATAATTTTGAGCTATTGTTGCATTGACTCGATCTGCAGTTTGTGGTAGGACTCGCTGTAACAGCTTGATTTTTGGTAGCGATGATGTTTTGGCATTCAGCTCTTGTTTGTGATTTTGTTGACAAAACTTTTGACAATCTATCATGCATGCTTACAATCCCACATTGAGTCTCCTTATCGAAACCAAACGCAGACACTGGATTAGCCTCCCGCGACCATGGAAATTTTGAATTATTGACTCGTGCATCATCGAGCTGCTTTAAAGTTTTTACAATTTGCACCAGTAATGTACGCAAAAAATTTAAATTCAACACGCCGTCATCAGAAAAATTTTCTGATAGCTGCAAGAGCGCAACATAGTCAAACAAATTACATTCAGAGGCAGTTTCACACATTTTTAATTAAATTTGAGATGCAAATTAGAAAACAAACAAAACTTGCTGTGATGACATTGTAAAAATATGAAAACGCAATGTTCGATTTTTAATTTTTTATGTATTTATTTCCAGGACTTGCAAGTCCAGAGCAATTGGAAGAATTCTTGAGTGAAATTGCTACAATGAGACGTGCTGGAAGTCATAAAAACATTGTGCAGCTCTTAGGTTCATGTACAGTTAATCAATGTCTTGTGATGATAATGGAATTTGTTCCATGCGGTGATTTGGTAAGAGCTCAGAGTCATTAGAGACATCTTGCATGCTAATGTCTGTCATTTTTTACTCAAGCTCAAATATCTTCGCAAAGTTCGAGAGAAGCATGAAGCGACCTTAAGACTTGAACGATGTGGTGCTAATTCTAGTAATAATAATAATAGTAGTGGCAGTAATACTTGTCTAAGGCATTCAACAAGCTCGCAAACTCTCGGTCCTCGAGGGAAATATCTTGATATTATGCATTCGCATTCAACGTGAGTAGAAAAAAATTTGATTTATTTCAGAGACAAATTCTTAGGGGTAATTCGTGAATTAAGTCACATAGATAAATAATTTTTGAATTGTCACGAAATTTTTCAATTGAACCCTAAAGATTTAAAATCTAATTTAATTCGATTGACACAAAATAATTTTTTAATTAAATATTTTTAAAATATCCAGAAGCTCAGCGTCCGAAACATCCTCGTATATAACTCATCCAGACACGTTTCCATCAACCTTCCAAGTCGGAACTGCACAATACACATCGCGTCCATCGTTTGGTGAAAGTAAGTTCACATTAAAAAATTAAATTATTATTTTTGAGTGATTTTAAATATATTTTTTAAAGTTGTAATTTATCAATTTTAACTATTTAAACAGTCAAATTTAATTTCTAAAATTTACCTAATCTAAAATTACAAATTCATATATTTTATCAGTCTCCGGAAGTACTCATTCGTAGTACAAACACAATTAAAAAATATATGGTTAAAATTTTCATTATTGAATAGCGATGTACACAAACCTCACCGTGCCATCAAATCCTGAGCTAACACCGATGATACCTTCACTTGAATACGTTGTGGATAATACAGAATTGCATAATTTTGCACTTCAAATAGCTCGTGGTATGAAGCATTTAGAAGAAAAACACATCACGCATCGGTGAGAATTTTTTATTTAAATTTTCATTTCTTTAAAAAGTTTTTCATAAAAAAAAATTAATAAAAATTTTTATTCAAGGGATCTCGCCGCTCGAAATATTCTCATCGACGAGAACAAAGTGCTTAAAATAAGTGACTTTGGATTAGCGCGCGATGGCATTTATATAAACTCCAAAAATAAGAAGGTGAGTGAGGATGGCATCATTAGGTGGTGATGAATTCATGAAGAAAATTATCTCTAGGTTCCATTAAGGTGGCTTTCGATTGAAGCTATGAAAGATAATCTCTTCTCGAGTAAATCTGACGTTTGGTCTTTTGCCATTGTACTTTGGGAAATCGGAACTTTAGGTAGGTCTATCGAGTATTTAATTCCCTGATTAAATTAATTCTAATTCTATTCATCATTTTTCTTTTTTTTTCCTTCTCAGGCGGATTTCCATATCCAACAGTACAAAATCACGAGCTTATTAATTATCTACAAATAGGTGAACGTCTCCAAAAGCCGGAAATTTGCTCCGATTCCCTCTACGAGCTCATGATTAACTGCTGGGCGGCCAATCGAGACGATCGTCCAAATTTTCATGACATTTGCGACAGATTGGATCCGAAGAAAAATAAAATTTACATTGATTTTAGTGAATTAAGTCCCACGTACGTTTTTCCACCCACAACCGAGCCGCGATGTAAAAAGTAAATTTTCTTGACGGAAAAAATTGAAAATTTCTTTGCTGTGTAAATGTGACAATGTCATTGATGGTATTTAAGCTCCAATGTAACTCACAATGTGATGATGATAAACATGGAAGTTTTTGTGGTATTTATAAAGTGTAAATTTCTTAATGTCGTTGAACATTGCTAAGAATATGAAATAATTTAATTAAAATCTGAATGAAGATGAAATTTATTTAGTTGACACAATAAAAAATTTATCTCAAATTTATCTCAAATTTTTTTAAAACGGAAAATTGAGTAAATTTTTTATTTTTCGACTCAAATATTCTGCGACTTAAAAAAAATTTTAAAAATGTATAAATAAAGAATAATAAAAAAAAAAAAAGGTTTAAAGAAGAAAAAAAAAGAAAAAAAAAAATATTTTTGTTGTTCAAGTTCCCAAAAAGATTTCTGAATGTTTAATAAAAAGAAAATTGCAAAAATTGAAAATTAATTTTGTTTTTCATTTTAAGTTCTTGAAAATTTCAGCCAAAAATTTCATTAACTCATAACATGGCAATAAAATTTTTCCAATTAAATGAATGGCAAAAAATATTTTTAAAAATATATTTTATTGAAATTTTCAAACAGCACGATAAAAGCTCAACCACAATAATAATTTAAGCTTTTTTCAGCAACATTAATTAAAAGCAAATACACAAAAAATTAGAATGCGTTGGCTGTCCATGACAGGTGCACAAGCTTAATGCCATAAACTTACAATTTGTTCTTATTCAAGCTCTAATAAATCATCACACACCAATGTGATACTGAAGATGGTGGAAAAAAGTCTTAATGACCATTTGTCTTCATCTTTTCAGCTGACTCTTTTTTATAGCCATTAGGATTCATTTTCTGCCATCGCCAGAAATCGGCACACATTTCTTCGAGTGTATATTTTGCTTTCCATCCGAGCTCAACTTCTGCCAACTTTGGATCAGCGTACATTGTCGAAATGTCACCTTCACGACGGGGCTCAATGGTGAAGGGAATTTTGACATTATTTACACGCTCAAATGTTTTTATCAACTGCATGACTGACGCTCCTTGTCCCGTACCGAGATTATAGAACTTTATTCCCAATTTGCCCTTTTCGAGTTTTCTCATCGCCGAAACATGACCCGAGGCAAGATCCATGACGTGAATGTAATCTCTAATGCCAGTACCATCTTCAGTTGGATAGTCGTCTCCGAAAATAGTGACCACATCCTTCTTGCCAATTGCAACTTGACTGATAAATGGCATCAAGTTCGTGAAGGGTTTCGTGGGATCTTCTCCGATTAAACCCGTCGGATGTGCACCGACCGGATTGAAGTATCTCAATGCAATGATATTCCATCGATCATCAGCCCACGCTAAATCACGAAGCATCTCCTCGACAAAATACTTTGTTCGTCCATAGACATTTGTAACTTTTTTGCCCGTTTCATTCGCTTCAGTAATTGGAAGCTTTTCCGGCTCGCCGTAAACCGTGCACGAGCTGCTGAATACTAATTTGTAAATTTTATGCTCCTTCATCACCTGTCGAGATTTATCATCATAAATAAAGACATTCGCAATAATTTCTATTGACCTACCTCGAGGAGGTTTATCATTCCGATTAAATTGTTTTTGTAGTATAATAACGGAAACTGCATTGATTCCCCCACTGCTTTCATCTATCAAAAAAGAATGTTTTGAATTTTTTGAAATTTTATCTGAATATTCTTGTAAGCTTACTGCTGCAAAATGAATGACGGATGTTATTTCATGCGTTGCAAATATTTTCCTTAAATGCTCAATATCAAGTAAATCGCATCGATAGAAAGAAATTTTCTTTCCAGTTATTTCCTCGACTCGTTGAAGGGCAATAGATTCTCCATTTGGGCCTTCGACGCAATTCGTAAAATTATCCAATGCAACAACCTCAAAATTAGCTAGAGAAAAACATGAAAGAAAATATTCAGGACTGAAAATGAAGGTGATTTTTTACCTTCTAACAAAGTAACAATAGTATGGCTGCCGATATAGCCGGAAGCACCAGTCACCAGCACACATCCATTATTTTGCATTTTCAAATTTTTTGTTCAAAGCTCCTGGAAATAATAAAAAATATTCTAGTTTCAATTTCAATGCAAATTTCTTGTGTGGAGACATAAAATTAGAATTTTAATAACTGCGCTGGAAACTGAAAATAATTTTATTCAGTTTCGACATTATCAAGATGAAATGTTATTTTTTTTAGCGTTTTTTGCTATAAATTCAAAAGTTAGTTTCCACTGATAAAAATGAATTTTCATGCAATTTTCATATTTCGAGCGAATTTATGTTGATGGTTGAAATTTTTCATTCATCTCACGTGAGTGCTTTAAATTTTTTTCGCTCGTGCATGAGCGACTCGGTATGTATGAAAACAATTTCTGCATCATTTATACACACATTTTCTGCCTCAGTGTGCTTCATAAACACAATAACTAGTAATTTTATTTCAATTTCATTTTTAAAAAGCTTTCAATATTGAGCTGACATGCGACTGATAGAAAAAGTAATTCCGCCTAATGGCACTCATTCGGCAACTGTAATATTTTTTCATGGTTCAGGTAAATTAATCACAAATTTATGAAGAAATATTCTAAATTCTCGAATGTCAATAGGTGACACAGGAAGTAATTTAATTGAGTGGATAAAATTTCTATTGGGTCGAAATTTAGAAGTTCCACATGTTAAATTTATTTACCCAACAGCACCTGTTCAGAGGTTTGCATTCATAACTTTTCATTACCTTCATGAACTAAATTTGTTTCATTACAAATCCAGATACACCCCATTGAACGGAGAATTCTCAAATGTGTGGTTTGATCGAAAGGAAATATCAATTGAAGCCTTTGAGTGTAGGAAGTCACTTTCAATAATTTATGAGACTGTCAAAGAAATGTTAACGAGAGAGAGTGAAGGATGTGGAATTTCAATGAACAGAATCGTCGTTGGAGGTAAAAAGGATTTTTTTAATTAAATGAATAAATAAATGAATTTTCCTTGAATTTCAAAAGCCGATTTGTGTGTTTGCTCAAAAATACGTATGAAAAATTTTCAACAACAGCTTTGAAATCTCTCACTCAAAAAACTTTATGAATTTTAAAGTATAATATTTTTTTTTAGGTTTTAGCATGGGCGGAAGTTTAGCCTTACATACAGGTTACCATCTCAATCAAAATCTCGCTGGAGTTTTTGCTCTCTCGACCTTCCTCAATGCTCAATCGATTGTCTATGACTCGCTCGAAGGCAAAAATTCTTCACAACTTCCCAAGTTAAAAATGTTTCATGGAGAGCGGTAAGTTTTGAGTCGGTAGTCTATCGATTAAAAAAACGTTAAATAATTAAATTTATTTACTTGAAATTTTTTTGCCTAATTTTACAGAGACACACTTGTACCACCGTCATGGGGTAGAAAGACTTTTGATGAACTAAAAGCTCGAAATGTTGTTGGTGAATTTGTTCCACTTAAAAAAACACTTCATGAGCTGAAGAAATCGGAAATGTTGGATCTTGAGAAGTGGCTACAAGAAATTCTTCCTCCACTTGAGAGCGATTTACAAAACAAATTATAATGAAGATTGTTGAAATTATTTAAAGCAGAAGTGATGGGGTAAAATAAAATGTAGAAATTTTAATTAAAACTTCCAGTTTTTTTATTTTGAAACGTTCTTCAACTGAAATATTTCGAGAAAATAATAATTTTATTATTTTCAAAGCTCAGAAAATGAATAAAATTGAAATCACGGTGCATAAAAAAGCTCACAAGGAAAAATATTCTAGAGAAATACATAAAATATTGAGAGATGTGTCATGTTACATAAAATCACCGTTAGTCTGAAATTCGATCGAGTTTTTTTCATAAGAAGCGACAACATATTAAGGTCCAAGAAAGTATTAGTCTTCCTTACTTTAAAGATGATTTTTAAGCAGAACTCTAAGATTTATTTTTAAACGTATATAGGAAGAATGAAGTTAATTAACTTTTAAGTGACTTTTTTGCGAGCTTCATCCCTAAATTATTCAGATACATTTTTCTTTTTTAATTAGTTTTAATTTGGTTTTGCTAATTTATGTCTTATAAGCATTTAAAATTGGCTAAAATCAAAAAGGTTCGGAACATCGAGCTTTAAATATGAAAACTTTTAAATTCACGCTCAAGACAAAAAATTCTGACTAATCATTTCATGAATATTGAATTTCACTCAAGTGCACTCTTTCATCCTCAAGTTAAAATGAGATATAAAAAGGAAAGCATTACTCAAACTTACTGACAAAGGTGAAAAAGAAATTTTCAATTGCTTGAGAAAAAATGCGAAAAAAGGGTTTAAACACCTTAAATTTAAATAAACCTTTTTTGGACTAATTAACTCGACTGGATAGCTTTTTTTAGCTCGTTTTTAAATATTTGTTCGTATAGAAAATTTTTAGCTCATTGATAGAAAATATTTCTCATTTCAAAGAGACAAACTTCTTTTTTAAAGCTACTTATATAAAACTTAAATAATTTGGAACATGACGTTTGATGTTTGAATGCTGCGAGCTCTGCGAAAAGCTTTTCCACTTTTGAGAATTTTAATTAAACTCTAGATTAAATTTTTGTTTAGCAAAATATGAATGAAGTTTGACGGAGTTGTCTCTTAAAGAATTGAAATGAAATTTTCACATGACATCTTCAACATGAGCTATAGGAAGTATTTTGAAGAAACATAAAATTTCACGATACAATCTACGCAAAATGTTTTCTATTTCGACATATATGCGATAATTATTATCTTTCACTCTATTTTTTGAAGTCATTTTGACTCACGTGTAAATTGGCGATGCTTCAAAAAACAATTAAAGATACAAAAATAAAATTTTTGGTGCGCAAAGCTTCATTAAAGACGTTTAATAAAAAAATTTATTGAAATAAAATTTCAATCGTTTTAACCCTTTAAAAATATTTTTCAAATGATAAAAACTCCGTCAAAAAAATTAATACGCGAGGAAAATAAAACCTTCCAAGAAAATCCAACACGGAAAATTCGATGAACAACCACAGATTATTTTTTCATGAATAAACCGATTTAAGCAGAAATAACATGAGCATGTCAACACGCAAAATTAATTAAATGGAAATTAAATATTTCCCAAAATATTAATTTGAGAGCCATAAAACATTTTTAAAATCGTCCATAAAATAATTCTTTCTTCTTTCCAACCAACAAGAGACAAAGAGAACATAAAAAATGAGCCACGTCAACGAGTGTCATTCTTTCTGTCTTTTCGTGACGTTCTCGGTTGTAAACTAACTCTCTCATAATTTACACTAAAGATCACGCACTTTTTTAAACACTTTTAACGTTTAACTCGATAATTTTTGAAAATTGTTTCAAAAAAAAAGTTTTAATTGACAACTTAACCACAATTCCATCCCATCAGGTTAACCTTAACCCTTTATAAGATTTATAATACACCAATTTATTACAGCACCACTTAAACCCTTTATTAATTTACCTATTTTACAATTAAGAAATCAGACAGCGAACTAATAAAATAATCCAAGTTGTGGCAAGTCAAACACAATACTGAAGAGCACACGTACAAACTTGTTCTTCTGCAATGATGATTTGAAGAATACACACAATTAGAAAGAGATAGAATGTGAGTGTGTAGAGCATTGTGTCGGCTATGAAGCAGAAGGCAATTATCAAAGAATTCTTTTTTGACCGCCATTCCACTGTCAACGTGTTTGTGGTGAATTTCTTTGAGGGAAGATGATTCTGCTTGAATAAATTTTAGCTAAGAACACGGCAGAGTTTTTTTTGTCTTTCATGGATTTAGTTATTCAAAATGTAAAATATATTTTAATTAAAAAAGTTCTAAAAAAATATTTTATGCTTATCGGTTTATATAAAATTTCTAGTTAACTTAAAAGATCTTTCCTTAAGAAATTCCTAACTCTCTCTCCCTCACCTAAATCCCACATAGCTCATGTCAACTTTTAATTAGTGCTTTTTGGATTTGAATAGTCTGTAAAATAATATTTTATGCAAAGTAAAAATCTTAGAAATGGCTGCATCAGGGCGAAATTTTGCATACCTGAAAATGAGTTAAAATATACCTTTTTTGATATTAAACAGAGTTTTATTCATTTATTCGTTTTCATTTTGTTTTTAATTTAACTATACAAGATGCTTCATTTTCAATGTTTGATTGACGTCAAACAGCTTGAATAAAAATGAACCTATGAATTTTCAATATTTTTTCTCGATCTACAATATTTTTTTATAAGTTTTTTTTTTGCTTGTGACATATACGGGAGCTTTGAATGTTATTTTTGCATTTGGAAAAGTTTTCTTTTGATTCTTTAATCTTTAAATTTAATAATGGCAAATCCTTTTTTTAGTCATGACATAACTCAATTTTTATTCGTGGAAAACTTTTTAAAAGATTTATTGGAATCTGTGAACCAAATTATTTCTCCAAGTTTTTTTCATGCACTGAATTTTACGAAACTGATAATAATTTTAAACCAAAAATTGCCACGAACTTTTTTGGATTATTTAAACTACCAAGTTATCATTTAATGTTTTTTTTTATCGGTTCATGTAGGATTGAACTTGTTTCAATTTTCATATGTCCAGGATCTTAAATCGATTTTTTATATTTTTAATTTTTCTCGATTAAATTATGAACAGAGCAGAACTTTCATTCATATTATTAACATTATCATTCTATCATGAATTTTAATTGGTTGTTCACTATCATAATATTCTTAATGCATATTTTTTTAATTACACAAACACAAAGTGAGTAAGACAAAAGTTAAATCATAATGAAAAATAAAAAATATTTGCAAAATTCTCTTTAATTTAAAAAAAATTAAAAATAAAAATGTTTCCTATAGAAAAATGACTTAAATTTGATTTCATGATCTCTTAAAAAATATAAGCTTGTATCTCATTGTTCATTCATACTCAATGAGGTCTTCATATCATTCAATTGAGAAGGGTGGAATCTGATTGATGCTGAGAGTTTTAAATTGAAAATTTACTTCGAAAAGTTCAAAAAATCTCTCAATCACCTTCCTCATTTTTGTTAGATTTCCTAGTTTATAACATTGAAATATTTTTTTGGATTTTTTAATGATTATTTTCTCGATATTTTCATTAATTTTAATTATGTATGAGTTTATTTTCTTTTTTTTGCGAGTCGTGCGACGTTAAGAAGGAGATTTTTCTCGTCTGCTCTGGGTCAAGGATATTAAATCCTCAATTTTTTTTATCTTGCCTCATCACGAGATTTCATTAATTTTTTCTTATTCTTGTTCTCTTCACTAAACGCTACATGATGAAAATCGGCAGTTCTCTCTACTTATTAGCCACACATAATGATTTTTTTTAGCGAAATTTCCTATGGAAAATAATACACAAGAAAAAGCTTCTTTCATGCTCATAAAACACATGCTTCCCTTTCGTACGTCTCTCTCACATATGAAAATGTTTCTTTTTTAATCTCAACTTTTTAATTATGTATTTTATGTAAAATTGTCGGCGATAATTAAGTTTTTAAATGTGTTTATTGAGTTATTGCTATTCATGTTTTTTTTGTTGTTACTTTAATTATATTAATTTAATATTTTACCTCGCATTCATTTTGTTGCTTCAATTAATTTTTTTCTCTCGAAATAAATATAAAAAAATATTTAAATTTATTGAAAACAATATGGGCTTTTATCATCATCATTATTATTTCAATGGCGATTAATTATCTCTTAATTTTCTTTTACACCTTTACCACACACTCAATGACACACCGAAGTCAACAAGATGACGTGCTTTTGTTGCCAAATATCAATCAATTTAAAATCGCCAATCTGTTGAGAAGCTGTAAATTTTTATTGGATGAAGGAGGAGGCTGTTGAATGCCTTTTTATGATGAGTTAAGAATAAATCAATGTAGACAACATAATCTAATTTCAATAAGTTTAGCTTTGACATGATGGAACGAGGTTACCTCATCATAATTCTTTGTCTCCTCTGACACTCATGTAAAATAGTTTTTCTGTAGATTTTCAGTTGGCATCAATAGTTGCTGCCGTGTGTGGGTGTGTGAGTTTGTATGTTAAATTTAAACGAACACTTTTGCAATTGCATCAGCACCAGCACTGGCGATAAATGGCTTTGAAGGATGGAATGCCACATCTAGAATACTCTCTTCGAACTTCTTTCGATGCGCTGTGATTTCCTGTACGCAAGTTTTTTTATTTGCAATATTCCACAATCGTATAGAGCAGTCGTGAGAGCCACTCAACAGATAGAGACCATGAACGTCAATAGCTAAACTGGTTACGGCATCTAAATGAGCAACCATGGCATGCAGTAAAGTTCCGTCATTGACGTCATAAAAACGTATCCATCGATCTTCGTGAGCGGTTATGATAATCGGCATAGTTGGATGTGAAATGATTCTATTAATGTATTTAGATGGATCGGCAGCACCGGACATTCCGTTGGGCGTCAGTTTCAGTATTGGCTTGCCCGTTTCCACATCGTGAATGATCGACACGGCACTCTTATAACTCACAACAATCTTATCCGTTTCGTCTCGCACGAAATCAACGGACGTCGGTATGCCTTCAATATCATTGCTATATGTGTTCAATAATGGAATCTTTGATTGTGGTGACCAGAGTTTTACAGTGCCATCGGATGATGAAGACACAAGATTTCCTTTCGTATGATTGACCGCAAGACGCCAAACGGCATCTGTGTGACCTTCGAGACTGCACTTTAGCACATCGGGATCGTAGCTATCGTAAGGATCTATGTTTGAGTTGGGTAGATTCCAACAATTTATGACACCATCAAGACCACCTGAGTAGCACTGCTCGCCACTAGCCGACATTGCGAGGCAAAGAACCGGCCCATTGTGAGCTCGAAACGTATAGAGAGGCTCAACATCCAGCGATGCCGATTTCTTAGCCGGTACAGTTTTCTGGAGATTCCACAATTTTAGTGTGTGATCCTCGGAGCCGGTAATTAAAACCGATTCCTTTGGATGAAATGCAAGTGCTCGCACACAATCAAAGTGACTGCGCAATGTATATTTCGCGTTCCATGTCTTACGATATGACTCTTTAGAATTGTTCACGTCATAAGTCGATTCCGATTCATTGGTCACGGTGAGCTCTGCCAATTCGCCAAGGCCAAGACTACTGTCGATCTCTTCGTCGCCAACTGGTACTAATCCAGTTAATCCTCTGCGCTTCATTGAGCCTTCATTAATACGCTGATTAACACCGACCAAATTCATGTTAGCATCTTCGCCTTCAGCCAAACGATTTAGGTCATTTAGCACTTCCTCTGCTTCCGCATCGGCGTCATCTAAAAGTTCATTTATTATATTAATCCAAAAATAGTTTCAAACAAATTTAAGGACACTCACCGTCGTTTACAATTATACCTTTGGTTTTCATTTTCAATTGCTTCATATCAGCATCATTACCACTCGATACAATGTCCATGTCATCGCCCATATAGTCCTCATCGTCCATTTCAACATCGGCGGGTTCGAGAAATGCAAAGCTCGACATAACAGCTGCTTCTGTATCCAATAGGAGTGCATCGGCCATTGCCTGTGGCTGACTCTTCTTTGCCGGTTGATCACGTCCTAAAAAGAAAGATATTTAGAATAAATGTGGAAGTACAAGGAGAAATCAATTACCTTGCGATTCACTTGCACGCTTATTATTTCCCTCACTTCCATTCACATTCGGACTTATGTTCTCCTCTTGCTCAGCGTTGCCCAACTTTAGAAGGTTTCTCGTACACTTTGATCGTACATCAATTATTGTCTCTGTGTACCCAATTTCCTTTAGATAATTCTGCAAACGTGCACGTCCACGCTCCCACATTTGATTTGTTACAGGACTGTATGTATATTCGGTTTCTAAAGGAGATTAAAATTATTTTTACTAATTTCCGGCAAGTTTTAATAGATGAACTTACCCGAAGCTATTTCATTTGCTAGTCCTGTATCATCAGGCGATTGTGTTAAATCAACTGTAGGTGGATCACATCCATACTTTAAACGATGAAACTTTATACGTTCTTGTCGGAGTGCATATTCAAGCATTTTTATGCGACGAATCAAGTCCGAGTGTGTCGTCTGGAGGCCCTTTCTCTCGCCTAACAGCACCGCAATCTTTGACTATAAAAAAAATTGAAAAAATTTCAATTATAATTTATTGATTTTAATCAAGTACGAGAACAACCTTATTTCATTGAAAAAATAAATAAACTGTCGATTTTGTTGGAAAATTTTCGCTTCAACGTTCGCGTGTAAGTGCTTTCGTGGTACTGAGAGAAGAAAAACTTTCGAACCACTCGAGGATGAATCGCGAACCAATATGAATGTTAAAATTTTAAAGTCAGAGAGTTTCACTTAAAAACTCATCAAAACTCCATAATAATTATAACATATGGTTTAATTAACTGCTTCGACTTTTTGTTAATAAATGAGAAGAAAACTGTTTGTCGATTGAGCACGCATAAATGTTTCGCTAATGAAAAGGTAAATTTATAATTGAAACCATTTGTGTTTGAGACCTCCCACCGATTAATCGTAAATATGTGTGTCAAATTGTAGAAAAAAAAGATGAAATAAAAACTTATAATTAAATTAGTGCGATATGATGATCAATTATGAACTTTAAAAGCGATGAATGTAAAAAGATTTCCACTCAGTTAAACAGTTTCAAAACGAAACTTGTCGTCTACTATGAAAAAGCTCTTCATCATCATCTTGCAAATGATGTTGTTAATGGTTGCAAAAAAATTATTTAAAACATAAAGGACATTGAAATGACACTATAACGATGTAACGTTTAAAATTATAAAGTTTTAGACACTCGTTAGTCAAAACGACCTTGAACTTTGCATCTATCAAGCTTTTCCACTCATTCTCCTCTCAACATGAAGCAAACTTGTCATATTATTCAGCATTCATTTAAATTTCAACCCCATCCGCAAAACATGACAATAATTTCCTAATTAGTAATTACACGGGTGAGACAAAAACGTTATATAGAGACTTTATGATGACGTCAACGACTTGTTTTGTGAGGTGTGTGCGTAATTAATGTTTATATGAAAGCTTATGGAATTTTTGGAATGTTAGTTAGGTCGATAAAAAGGCGCTCACGTTAAATGTGTAAGAATACAAAAATGTATCGAATTGCTCTCTTTAAAATAAACAACGATGAAAAATTTCTTTTCATTGCGACTTTTTGTTTACTTTTTTGAGACCGTAAAAAATATTATTTTTTTTGGCTCAGTTTAATCACGAAACTTTTGCCAATTAGAGAGGAAGCGGTTGAGGAAATAACGGACATTCTTGTGGATTGTTGTCGACACTCTTTACTCATTATTCTCTACAAAAAAAAACATGAAGCCTAAAATCAATATTTTACTATTATTTCCTTTTTCTTGTTCTATGTACATTTGAATAGACGAAACAGCAAAAAAATATACACGGAAGAAGTACCAACAAAAAAAATTTGAAAGAGTAAAAATATTTTTTTGCACATTTTTTTTCTAAAAATAAATGAGAGAAAGAATAATTGATGATAGGTCGTTGACGCTCGAGTGTCGAGTACAAAATGAGACATGAGGAAATTTACCGGTTTAGGTCTCATTTTGTCATGTTTTTCACAAAAGACAATAAATTTTAATATAACACATCAAATGACATCATACTGAGCGAGCATCCCACTTCTGCTGTGGATGATTCATTAAATCGCAATTCGAACGTTTTTTGTATACAATTTTTTATAAGTAGGTGGAAACAGTAATTGCTGTTTAATCTCACACTTTCATACGTTATCAAGTTATTTTTCACTTTTTTAGCTTGCGCTCAATATAAATTTAATCGATAAGCATGAATGAATTCAGCTTCGTCATTATTTCATTGCTGTTGTCGCCGCTGGGCAATTTAAAATTCAATGAACTCTCTCATGATGGCCCGTGAATCGTGAGCAAGGCCGTTTTACGGTTTTACGAGTTAATTAAAGTTTTTTATACTTTCTTGTACATTGAGCTAGGTCTTGAGAGATCACGTCAGGGGAAATTTCCATTACAAATCAAAGCCATGTCATATTAGACACGAAGGAGAATAAAATTGAGTAAATATTGACATTTGCCCAATCGACAGAACAAACGCGTGGAAAATAAGAATTTTTATAGTTCATAACGTGTTTTGCAGCAATAAAAAAAAGGTCATGAATTTTTCCCAAAAATTTCCACTCTCTTAAACGAGCGAAAGAGAGAAAAAAAATCGTTCATTGAATATTATCTAAAATGCACAATTTTTTTGTATCAACATTAAACTCAATTGAGGCACTACGATTAGAAATGATTAAAACGCCTTTTTTGTTGTCGTCCGCTAATTAAATTGCGAGTTGAAAATATCTATACATTTAATTAATCGTCATCGTCATCACGAGCCACTTAAGCTAAAACAATAGATAGAGAGAGATGTTGCCATACTAAGCAAACATCTGTAAAATGTGAAAATGTGATCATGGTAACAACACCATCATCATCGTATCATATCATCATGAAGATGTGTGTAAACTTTAATATGGCTCTTTAAATGAATGAAGGCAACTCGTTTATTTCTTTCTTTTTTTTGCAACTCAACGGCAGCGGCGGTGACACAGAAGAGAAAATCAAAAAAGTAAAGAGAATTATAAAACATCCACGTTGACGATTCTTCTTTTTGTCTCTTTTTCAGTTTCATTTTCTTGCGATTTCAATTTAAATTTTATGCAAAAAAATCTGTTTGGAATTCACTACGAATGCTCGTCATTGAAACACATAAGTGACACCCTATACACTTAAGGAAGGTCATCGAAAACATCTCTTATGACAATCGGGAAGCTTGTCATGTTCCATCTTCATTGTAATAATAATTTAACCTCTGGAGCACGAAAATAAAAATTCATGATGGTGTCAAAGAGTCATCAAAAATATGTTCAGGAAATCAATTTCATTCAGAAAAGGAAAATTTTCTTTTTTGCGAGAGAGAGCGAGATGGAAAATGGGCGAGCAGTGAGAGAATTTTCACCGAGAGAGAGAGAAAGAAAATTATGATCCAGTGACGGAACAATTTGCACTATTTGCTTAGCTCAAATGAGATTAAGAGATGGTCCTAATTAAATTACAAAGTTGTTGTCACTCATGTTTGTGAGTAAATAATTAAATTGGAATTTTTCATCCTGGACTTTTAGCAAACTATTAGACAGTTTTCAATCTCTTAATAATCATCTTTAAAAACTATAAATTATCAGATATAAAAAAGTACGTCACTGGCACAATGTTCACGGCCTTTGATCGTGAAAAAAATCTATGTGTGTATCGACTATGAATGGATATATGAAAGGGAAAGAGAGAAAGAGTACAAATGCAAAATGTTCACTCCACAATTTCGTTTAAATAAAAAAGTTTATCGATTAACTTTGTTTAACAACTCACTTGTAATTCGGCTCTATCTGTGTCCCATTGCGAGCGTTCGGCCTGAAATCTCTGCCATTCGTGCTCAATGAAATGCAATATTCCGGGGATTGTGTATTGAGGAACGTTTTGTGCATTGCAATTGTTCGCGTCCTCTGCTATTTTATCGCCTTGCTGCCCATTATTAACGCGATTCTGACCGACACCAACATTTTGAGCACCATTAAGCGAATTTTCATCCATCATCATGTTGTCTTGTCTATTGATTATTCTCATTCCTCATAGCTTCATTATTTTCTCTTGATATATATCATCAACTTTCAGAGTCTTTATCCTAAAATAAAATATTTAAATCCACTCTGCTGTTTGGCCAGTGCTTGCTGCAAATGCCTTTCGGAACTTTTAATTCACACACAAAATCACTTGAAAATTTTCCTTTCTTCTTCTTTTCTCTCTTTCTTGCAAATTATTTTTCAAACACTAATTAAACACATTAATGTGTTGATAATGGCCCAAATTTTACGTCTTCCGATTTCCGACAGCCTTACGTACAGATTCTCGATAAATTTAATGCGTTCGGTCACAATTGTTGGGCGTTTTTGATAAAATAAGATTTCTGATATCTTCAAATTCTTTCACAAAAAAACTCGCAACTGAGCACCCCGAAAACGGCCATTTTAAGTTAGCGAGATTGGCTTGGTGTTTTTTAACGGTTATTAACTATTTAAATTGTAACTTCAAAGTTTTGTTTAATTGATTGCATTTAAGCGAGTGATTTGATAAAATTTGTTTAGAAATTATGACTAGAATTCATTTAAATAATTAACTTGATTTGATTTGCGCCTAAAATTCATCTCAACTTGCATTTAAATTTTTAAGCGACCGTTAAAATAAACAATAAGAAAATAATTTTTCCGATTTTCATCAATTTATGAAAGTATTCAAGCGTTTACTGATCTTTTTTTAAAGATAAATATTTTTAGTTTACCTTGTCACGAGAAAATCCACAGAAACCCCATCAAAAGTTTTGAATCATCAATTTTCCAATAAGATTTTCATAAGATAATGCAAGATGTCAAAAATAAACATTTATTAGCTTTTAATTATTAAAAACCACATAGAAAATATTAATAAGTGATTTAAAAGAGAGAAGTTAATGCGACGTTGATCTTGATGTGGATAGAGGTAGTGGAAATTTACAAAAATTCTTCACACCAATCGTTGAGACATTGATAGCAATCTGCGGCTTGTTTAGAATTGGCATTAATCGTGTCCTTGAGCCATTCTTTGAAGAGTTCCGAGTCCTTTTTGAGAATTAAATACTGACCCAACACTGTGTAAGCCTGTAAATAAACATCAATCACTAATTTGCTCACATTCAAATGCATTTAATTAATCGAACCTTATCAAATCCGGCTGTTTCTAATCGCTTCCCAAGTGTTTCACCAATTCCAGCTAGTTCTGCGTGAGAAAACAAAAGTTTTTAATGATAATTATGAAATTTAGATTTTTTAATCTCTTACCTGTGCATGGTTTGTCGCCCATTGGTTCGGCTACGAAATTACGATGTTTCTGGGATGTGCTCGACATGTTTAATGATCTATTTTGTACAGATTAATTAGCTTTTAAATAAGTTGCCGCTCAAGAGTTTTTTTTTCAGAATGTCGTTATGGCGTAGTTTCAAGTGGGGTACTGTCGAGGGGAGCGTGTGCTATTAATTTATACGATTTCAATCAAAGAAAAAGTTAATTAAAATACTAATTAAACCGCTCTAATTACTTTAGTTAAATTAAATTGTAATAACCTAAAAACTTAAACATTTTTTAAACAACTCAAAACCGTTAAATTAAAATTTTAAAATATTTAACCCGCCACTGCTTTTTTTCAATCCTCAAAAAGTAGTGTTCGACTTTGCCATTTGAAAACTTTATTTTTAATTTTGTCGCGAAACTCGAGCAACAAGCCGAAATTTACAACGCAAATAGCACCATAAGAATTTAGACTTTAAGGCAATTGTGAAAGTGTCAAGCCAATCGTGCTCCTTACACATCTAAAATGCAAAATATCGAACCCGTGTAATTACCAGCAAAGAGAATAGGAAAAAGAAGTGGAGAAGTTTAAAAATTTTCTTCGCAAGTCAAAAATTTTCAAAGTTAAAATTAAGCGAGAAAACTCAAATTTTGTCGCAATTAAAGCGATTGAATGTCTTTAATGAACGCTGGTGCATACTTTAAAGCACATCTGGATGAGAAAAGTACAACCGAGAGATTTTTCATACTTTAAGCTTTGCTGAAACAATGAGCAAGGTAAATAAGTGACTTTTTAAGCCTATTTAATGGTTCTCTTTAGTGAAATGGTGCGTGGCTGGTGTCCAGTGTATGTTAGAAGTGTTTTTCGTGCCTTGAAAATCTCAAGGGCGTGGTTTTTGAGGCAATTTAATCATCCAGAAGTCAAAGAGTTTTACTCACTTTTGATATTGTTTACATCCCACTGGATCTCATTTAACTGCGTGTTTAAGTAGTTTCCTTCATGTTTTTGCACTTCCAACGATTCTGTGACTTTCTTCGACCTCCATGTGCTTCAAATTTTAAAATCCTTCAAAGCCTTTCCGAGCAAACAATTTGCGAAACTTGAAACCTTTTTCGCGCTCAAATAGTCACTGGATGTCAACTGATCCTATTTTGTGACATTCCCGAACCTTTCTGTGCATTTTACAACTCTCTTTGCGTTCTCAACAAAGATCCAGTGCCACTTTAAGTCATGACTTTGAGCATTTTGCGAAGGTTTTTGTGAATTTTAAGCAATCTCCAGCATTATTGATGGTAAAGAGCATCACTGAGTGGATCCTTTGAGTTTCTAGCATCGTTTTTCAAAATTGTTACATAATCAGATAACCTTTTTCCTTGTGATTTTGCAAGTTTTCCTACAAGTGGATTTAGTTTGATTTTGAGCGAATTGTTGCCTACTGGATCACAAATAGTGGTGCTGGTGAGGGTTGCTGGATGATTTAAAGTGTTTTTCTAATGTGCAGTGACGATCTGGGTGGTTCAGTTATTACATAAAGACCTAAATATTAAGCGTTTAAGGACAATTGAGAGTCTTTAGCTCTAACCGGCTTTTCCATGATGACAACACAGTCCACTAATTTTATTTTCGTTTTAGAAAAAAGATGATAAGAGCAATTCGGACAATGAGTCGTCGAGCAGTGGAAGTAAAAGCAACTCCTCGTCTGACTCGGATAGCGACTCAATTTCAGGTTCGGAATCAAGCTCGAGCTCTAGTGAAAACAATCGATCCGGCAATGAACAAGTGAATACATCGACAAACAACCATAACAATACATCAGGAACAACAACAACCACCAACAAATCGGATGGCGAACACGATGCGATAAAGAGTGACAACTCACCGGAAGGCACCGACGAGGATACGCGTGCAGGAGCGCTAACGAGCAAAGCTTTTAGTAATAATAATGTTAACAGTGCTAGCCAATATCATAATGATAATTCGGAAGTGGAGGAAGATAGTGAACCTAATGATTCTGATGTTATCAGCAACAACCATTCGGATGAACATCATTTTAGCTCGTCCAAAAGCAGTATTGATGTGAGTTCAAATCGTTTACATTGCAATTGTAAATTAATTTTAATCTTTTAAGGAGGAAGATATCGCGGCAGCAAAGCAGAGAGCAAGAAAGGAGGCTGCAAAAAAGCGATTAGCCGCACAAAAGAGTAAAACTAAGAAACCGTAAGTTATTTAACTAATTAAAAGTTTTTTTATAATTCTAATTCACCCACAATTAGTGCTCGAAGTCGTTGGAAAGATACATCCGATGAAGAAGATGAATCTGAAGAGAGTTCAGGCAGTTCAGCACGCCCAGCACGTAGACCACCACCTAAGAAAACATCATCAACAACTAGACCAAGAAATACCAACAAAAAACAGTTCAACTCTTCCGATGACGACTTTCGAGATGGTTCGCACAAATCTAAAAGTCGGCCAGCGGCAGCGCGAGGTCGCGGCAAACAAGTTAGTTATAAGGAAGCTAGTGAAGATGAACAAACCGACTCGGAGGATCTTGTTGAGTTCGATGCAGCGGCGGAGGAGAGTCTTCAAATGAAAGAGGACGACAATACAGAGACTATCGAGAGAATTATTGGCAAGAGATGGGGTAAGAAGGGTGTGACCGGAAATGACACGACCCTTTATGCTGTCGAAGAGAAGGGTGATCCAAATGAGGGTGTCAATGTAAAGGATAAGAGTACAGTTGAAGAACAGTTTCTCATTAAATGGAAAGGATGGTCATACATTCACAGTACCTGGGAGTCTGAAGAATCTCTGCAAGCCGCCAAAATTAAGGGCATGAAAAAGTTGGAAAACTTTATAAAGCGGGATCAAGAGATTGAAGGCTGGAAGAGATATGCGAACCCCGAAGATATTGAATATTATGAATGCCAGCTGGAGTTGCATCAGGAACTTTTAAAAACATATACGTGCATCGAGAGAATTATTGCGGAGCAAGAGAAACAGGATGGTGCGATTGATTATCTCTGTAAATGGGAATCATTGCCTTATTTTGAAGCGACGTGGGAGGATGCGAAGTTAGTTCAACGAAAGTACCAGAATAAAATCGATGAATTTTATAGCCGAGAGAATTCAAAGAGCACACCCACATCAAGCTGTCCGCATCTTCGAAGACGACCAAAGTTTGTAAAAGTTGAAACGCAGCCGGAATTTATGGGACTCGATCGAGGACTTCTTCTTCGTGACTATCAAATGCAGGGTCTCAATTGGCTAATTCTAAGCTGGTGTAAAGACAATTCAGTGATTTTAGCGGATGAAATGGGTTTAGGAAAAACAATTCAAACCATTTGCTTCCTCTATTATCTCTTTCGAACGCAACAGCTTTACGGTCCATTCTTAGTCCTTGTACCGCTCTCGACAATGACTGCATGGCAGCGTGAATTTCAAATTTGGGCGCCGGAAATGAATGTTGTGACATACATTGGAGACGTTCAGAGTCGCGAAATGATTCGTTTGCACGACTGGAGCTTTGAAAGTACGAAAAAACTCAAGTTCAATGCAATTTTGACGACTTATGAGATTCTTCTCAAAGATAAAATAATTTTGGGATCTATAAATTGGGCCGCATTGCTGGTTGATGAAGCTCATCGACTAAAAAATGATGATTCGCTCCTTTATAAGGCGTTAAAAGAATTTTCAACAAATCATCGATTACTAATCACTGGAACACCTCTACAGAATTCGCTGAAAGAACTTTGGGCGTTGCTGCACTTTATAATGCCACAAAAATTTACCACCTGGGATGATTTCGAACGTGTTCATGGCAATGCTATGGAAAAAGGCTATCAAAAGCTGCATAAAGAGCTTGAACCTTACATTTTGCGACGTGTTAAGAAAGACGTTGAAAAGAGTCTTCCCGCAAAAGTTGAACAAATTCTACGTGTGGACATGACGACAATTCAAAAGCAATACTACAAGTGGATTCTTACAAAGAATTTCGAAGCATTGCTAAAGGGTCAGAAGGGATCGTCGTCATCCTTCTTAAATATCGTAATTGAGCTGAAAAAGTGTTGCAATCATGCGATGCTCATAAAGTCGGACGACGATGACTTTCAGGTACGTCAAGCCCAAGATGAGGCATTAAAGAGATTACTCAAAGGTAGTGGCAAACTTGTGCTGCTCGATAAACTTCTCTGTCGTCTCAAAGAGACGGGCCATCGTGTTTTAATATTCTCGCAAATGGTTCGAATGTTGGACATCATCGCCGAATACCTCACAAAGAGACACTTCTCATTTCAACGTCTCGATGGTTCAATTAAAGGTGAAATTCGTAAGCAAGCACTCGACCACTTCAATGCGGAAGGATCTCAGGATTTTTGCTTCCTTCTAAGTACACGCGCAGGAGGTCTTGGAATTAATTTAGCGACAGCCGATACTGTCATTATATTCGATAGTGATTGGAATCCTCAGAATGACTTGCAAGCGCAAGCGAGAGCTCATCGAATTGGCCAAAAGAATCAGGTAAACATTTATCGTTTCGTGACGGCTCGAAGTGTTGAGGAGGAAATTGTAGAGAGAGCGAAACAAAAGATGGTTCTCGATCACTTAGTCATTCAGCGTATGGACACAACTGGTCGGACAGTGCTCGATAAAAATGGCACAAATGCGAACGGCGCAAATCCATTTAGCAAAGAAGAACTCTCGGCAATTCTCAAGTTTGGTGCGGAGGAGCTCTTTAAAGACGAACAGGAAGGTGAAGGAGAGGAATTAAATTGCGATATCGATGAGATTTTGAGACGTGCTGAGACGCGCAATGAAGAACCCAGTATAATTGGCGATGAACTTTTGAGCTCATTTAAGGTGGCTAGTTTCACTTTCGATGAGGATAATGTTGCTGTCAATAGTCCGAAGAGGAAAGTCCTAAAGGACGAAGGAGAGGATATAAAAGACTGGGATCAAATTATACCGGAGAATTTCCGCCGAAAAATCGAACAAGAAGAACGTAATCGAGAGATGGAGGACTTGTATTTGCCACCGCGAGCACGTAAGCAAGTTTTGCAAGAGGAACAAGACAAACAAAAGCTTGCGATTGGCGAAAGTTCAAAGAAGGGCAAAAAGAGGAAAAAGTCTGAAGAGTCCGATGAGCAAATGAGTGATAATAGCGACGATGATCGACCCAAGAAACGGGGGCGACCGCCGATTAAGGAAAAATTCTCAAATTTCACCGATAATGAGTTGAGGCGTTTCATAAAGAGCTACAAAAAATTTCCGGCACCATTAAAGCGTTTAGAAGCGATAGCATGTGATGCTGAACTTCAGGAAAAACCTTTAAATGAACTAAAACGCGTTGCTGAAATGCTTCACGAACGATGCATGACATTCCTCGATGAACACAAGGAAGAACCATCTTCGGCGTCTGCGAGTGAAAAAAAACGTGGTGCTCGTGCAGGATTTAGTGTGAAATTTGGCGGCGTTTCATTCAATGCAAAGACTTTGATAACATGCGAGGAAGAACTAGCACCGCTTGATGAAATTCTCCCAAACACAGCCGACGAACGACTAAATTGGACTTTGGAGATTAAAACTAGACCCGCGAACTTTGATATTGACTGGGATGCCGAAGATGATTCAAAATTGCTTTGCGGTATTTATCAGTACGGCATTGGAAGTTGGGAAGCGATGAAAATGGATCCTTCCCTCAATCTGGGTGATAAAATTTTACTTAACGACGAAAAGAAGCCTCAAGGGAAGCACTTGCAGTCGCGTGCCGAATATCTTTTGAAAATTATCAAGAAAAATGTTGAGCTACGAAGAAATAACAACAAACCGCGAAAACAGCGAAAAATAAAAGAACCTAAGGATGATAAAAAGAATCACGATGACTCGACGGCAGTTGCAAATGAAAAGCACTCGATTTCACATACGAACGAAGAGACGACAAATGGAGTTGAGAAGAAGAGCAAGAAAAAAGATAAGGAGAATAAAAAGAAGGCGAAAAAAGAGTCAAATAAACCGATGCATTTCACCGCAAATAACGAGCCGCGCGCTTTAGACATCCTTGGAGATCTCGATCCGAATATTTTCAATGAATGTAAAGAGAAAATGAGACCTGTAAAGAAAGCTTTAAAAGCTCTCGATTCACCCAATCACGGCATGAGCAGTGAAGAGCATGCAAATCACTGGCGTGATTGTCTTCTTAAAATTGGCACTCGAATCGATGAATGTCTCGCCGAATATAAAGATCCTGTTAAAATAAAAGAATGGCGCAGTAGCTTGTGGTACTTTGTCTCAAAATTCACCGAAGACAGTGCATCGAAGCTATTTAAGCTCTACAAAAATGAAAAGGCAAAAATTAATGGAACAAATGACGACGACGACGAAAGCTCGCCAGTAAAAAATAATCACGAGAAGAAAAGTCACAAGAAAGAGAAAAAGAAAAAGGATCATCATGGCTCACATCACCATCATCACTCGAAAGAGGAACGTGATAGATTACATGAGAAATATATCGGTCACGATAACAATATCGATGAGGAGTCGCACGTAGGCAGCAAACGGCGTTTGGAGCGTGAAGAGGGAGAAATTGATGAAGGCATGGATCACAAACGAATGTCTGGCGATAGGTAAATATTTATAATATTTCAACTCAAATTGTAAACTAATGAAGTTTCTATAGAAATCGAGACAAGAAATGGGAAGACTATCATAGAAGAGCGGGAAGTTCGCGTGGCAGTGCACCGTCAACATCATCGTCATCGCAGCGAGTGTATCCAGAGAGTCGGTATGAAGCTTATGGCAGCCGAGAGAGGTAAAAAGTTGTTCTCACAAGATGCTTCAAAGTAACAAAGTCACGTTACGGTGGCTTGTGTAAGAATCTATAAAAGATTGACATTGACTCTTTTATTTATAAAATTAGATACCCAAGTGAACATAAAAGAGAGCGTTACGAAGGATACAGCAGACCATATCACCGTGAAAGGGATCATCGAGACCGTGATAGAAGGTGAGACTTCCTGCTTAGCAATCAAAAGAGTTTGATGAGCTTCCGTTGACCCTTGCTTTATTGTCAATGTTAATCAAAAATTTATTATTATTTTTCTCTCCCACACAAAGTCGTGGCTATCCACCTCCACCATCTCATTTGGGCTACAGTGGCAGCTACGCGCCACATGGTTATTACCCGCCAGAACAAATGCCAACCTATCGTGATCGTCACTTACCTCCCGACTATTATGAAAAGAATTATGAGTACAGTCGGCGTGATTTTGAGCGAAGAGGTGCGCCCACGTAGTCGATTAAGGATTTTATTTCCGTTCAATTTGTTGCATTTCTCAAAACTTAAATTATTCATCAATTATGTGAATAAAAAATCTTAGATATTATAAAGAATTTATGAAAATGGAAGGTGACATAAATCTCTCAATTTTTTTAAAAAAATAGTCTCGTAAAAATCTTTAATTTAGTCACATTTTATTTTTTCACGAAAGAATTTTTATAACCTTTTTTATGACTTGATTTTCAAACACATCTACAAGGGGTACCGCAACACCCACGGTGGTTGAAAATTTTTTTCTATAAAACAAAAATTAGCTTAGTCAATGAAATTATTTTTAATTAAGAAAAAGTCCGAACTGTATATCGGCAAAATTTGTAAATAACCTTGATATCGCTTGCTATTTATTTCATCCATAATCTAAAAAGAAAAGGAGAGATAAACTTTTATTTCTTTTCATGATGTAAAATGTAATTATGATAATTGACTTAGGAAATAAAAATGAGAAATATAAAAATGTCAACAATTTGCGTTGTAGAGAAACCGTTAAAAATTCAAAAATTATGTTTTTAATAAATTTCGTAAAAAAATTGTCCAAAAGTAATTATTTTTTTTTATTAATTTGCGAGCTTTTTTAATCAACCAAAAAAACTGTGCCATTCCCTAGCCACTATCAAAAATGTTGCGCACACTTTTCTCTCCTCTGCTATCAGTCAGAGCGAATTTATTTTTTTCGATAAAGTAAAAGGCATTCGACAGAAGAATTTCAGTTCAGTTCATTTTCGTTGCTCGGAGAGCGAAGAAGCTTTTATCAAAAAGTTGATACAAAATATTTGAGTGAGCTTTTATGTGCAAAGTCTCGAAAAATAAAACACCGGAAAGAGTGAGTTTAAAGTTTAAATTGGAAAACTTTCTTGGTGAATTCTTTTATGCGGGATAAACTTGTCATTACTGACGGTCATTGATCTCGTGAAAGAAAAAAAATAAGTCTAAGGTGAAATTTAGTGCAAGCAAAACGTTATCACGTGAAGTTTTAAATTAATAGGCTTGAAAAAAATTATCATCGAGAGCTACTGCGAGGCGTACACTCTATTCGGAAGGTGAGTAAATTAGCTACTTTAATTGATAATTATCGAAGCTTATCTGACTTGATGATTGAGATTTTTTATCGTTGCGATAAACTATTGAAAGTGCTGATTAAAGTGATTAGAGTTTTTAGAAAATATTCAAAAATGTGTTAAATTTTTGAAAAAAAAATTACAATTTCTTCTAATTTTTTATCACTTAACCATCATTCACCTTTTTTAAAAGTGACCCACATTTCATTCTTTTCCTTATCTTTTGCAAACACATTTTACATTTTTTTTCCTCGACGTCCGCTTAGAAATCAAATTGCAATTTACGACAATTTACGCTCCACAAATTTTTTCAATTAATTTGCATAAATTTGCGATGTTTTGTCTTCCTACTTAAAAATTTAAAGAATGTTTTCATGCCAAATGACCTAGTTGACAAAAATGTGCAGACAGAAAATTTTCTTAAAACTTGAAATAGAAACTATTTAAAAAATATCTGAAATTTTCCATCCCAAAAATATGTTTTCCTCATAATTGAGCATTAAATTTTTCTGGCAAATAAGTTTCAATGGATTTTGTGTGAGAGGCCCGAATATTTAATTAATTGCGTACACATAGTTGCTCTCGTGAAGAGGCTGAGCAAATAGTTAACACGTTTGTTTGTTAAAAGTCGAGATACATTCTCTCGCTCAGGACATATCAATAATAAAAAAATTGTTATTTTCAACACAAGCTTCACTAAATATTTGTCTCCACTGGTCGCCACAAAAGAAGCGCCTCATTCTTTAAAAAAAGGAATGACGCAAATTGCAAAAAGATTTTAGGCAAAAATGTTGATCATAAATGTATGAAGAATATCTACGCGCGTGTCGATAACATAAAATATATGTAAGAATTGTTTGAGACACGTTGATGCTAACGTGCATTGAGATTAAAAATAAAATAAGTTCCATTTATAATGGTGGTGACTGGTGAGACAAAAGTCTCTTTATACTTGCGTAGATGCTCAAAAATTAAAAAACAACTCGTGAGTCATAGAAATACTGATAAACAATCTTTTTACAAAATTATTTGCAAGCTCTGTGAAAGACGCGATTCCGTTGACTCTTCATCGATTTCGGAAGCTTGGTTGGTGCTTACAGCCGATGGTGAAATTGCAAATGGATCATCTTCCAAAGGATCGTTAAACATTTCGGAAATTCCTTGCATATCACAGTAAATGGATTCAATCTCCCTTGAATCCTTAGCATCCTCTCTTGAACGACTCCTTTGCTTAAACTTCGTGTGTCCAGTTTGTCCATTTAAAGCCCTCAGAGGCATTCGCTTTTGCGGACGATCAACAAAACTTATACGAGCGTGTTTTTCCTTGATTGGTGTCTCTTCGTCTGACAAGGATGATTCATATTTGCGCTTTAAGTTTTCATCTCCTGGATTTTCAAGTTCAGCTTGGAGCTTTTCACGATCAGAAAAGAGTTTTGAAAACTTTTCTTGGAGTACAAGCTGTTCAGATTCAAGATTGTCCTTGACGGTGTCGATGCTCTTAATTTTCCTATCAACTATTTCCATTTCGTCATCGAGCTCAGCAATTTTGTCCTTAATGTAGTTCTGAGATTGAAAAAAATTCAGAAAAAAAATTCTGGATGTCAAAATATTCATTTTACCTTATTTCCACGCATGCGATTATTCTTGATCTTATTCTCCAATTTCTGCCACTTAGTCCAACAGCTGGGAGTGCTGCTTTGCGCCATAATTACGTTTAAATGAAACGAAGATTGTCAAAAAAAAAGATTTAAAAATTTTTCGCTCGGAATTTCAAAAAAAAATTCTCGTGAAGGCCCCTCATATTTTTAAAACTTTTCAGGCCGTTAAAATTATTTATTGAGAATTTTTTCTGCATGACTTCTTTTAATTCAATATTTCATGAATTTTCCAATTCTCATGAAAACATCTTCTCATATCCACTTGGTGACTTTGCCATAAATAAAATTTTCTTAGGACATTCAACTCTCAAAAGGTTCACAAAGACATTAACATTAATATCCAGGTAACTTTCATACAAATCAACATCTGTCTTTGAAATTAAATATGATTGAAGAAGGAAATTTTCTATTCAAAGATTTGTTTCCCTCGTGGGAGGTTCAATAGAATTAGAATTAAATAAACATTTTATTGAGGATCAATTGCTGGAATAATATTAAACGTGTTGGCGGAGAGAGAAAAGCTTAAAATAGAAAATACTCGATTGATTATGTGAAGGGGTGAAGACTTATTTAAATATTATTTTAGAATAAACTCCAACTTATTATTTGCACAAAAGCATAAAATTTTAAGCAGGTCAATGTTAAATAATTTTACAGCTTTTAAATAAAATTCTTGCTTTACGTCATCAATTATGATTCCAATTTTGTGTTCAGCTTCAAGCTCACAGAGAATATATTAAAACAAAAAACGACAATCTCCTTAATTACGTGCGAATAAAAATTCTTTCAGTACGCAGCGCAGATGAAAAAGCTCGTTGGCCTACTTTTTCCTCTTAGAATTCGAAAAAAATGTGTGGGTGGTGTAGACCCGTGGCTTACAAATGAGCTTCTCATGTGCCTCTTTATTTCATCCAATTCATTTAATGATTAAACAAGAATAGGATTTTTTGTGTGTTGAAGCTACGATGATTTTTTCATTGTCTTATATGTTTAGGTCATTCGAGCTTTTTTGTATGTTCAAGTCAGGTTTTTGTGTCACGTTCGCTTTGAGAATAATTAAAAAAATTTTGTATCAATGGACATTAAAAATTTAAATTAATGAATTTTTAAAAATTAGGACTACAAATCTTTCAGTAACCTACTCTGTTCGACTCCATAAGTAAGGAAAAAAGTCATTGACCTATGCCGATAGATGTGACAAAAAAATCATAATGCAGATCACGAAATTGTGTGAAATTTACCTCTTCACTCACAAAAATTTCTGAATCTCTTTAAAACGACGAAATTATTTTTTTATTCAACTTTAAATAGAATCAAAACTATTTTATTTTTTTTACTTTATTTATGCGGAAGTTTTTTTTACACACATTTTATTGCGATCGACTTTTCTGGTTGATTTATTTTTGTCACCATAAAACGGAAAAATTGTTTACGATCTAATGTAAGAAGCTAGACATTGTCATCCAAACTATGCGCTAAGTTCTTGTAAGTGGGCCAAATCTATAAAAATAATCATGAGAAGAAAGTTGGTGATGGAGGGAAAATTCTTTGACGCTTTTGGGCCACAAGCATGAGGGTAACTTTTTTGATTATTTTAACCTTTTCGTATTTAAAAATCCATATCACAAACAAGCCTCAAAACTTTTTATTTAAATTCGACCCCAAAAAAATTTTTTCAAAAGGTTAAGAGTTCACAAATGTTTCATTTCATTTATGTTTTTGTTTTATGAGCCCAATAATTTCATCGCACAAACATAAAAATATTTCTTCGGAAATATTTTTCTCAACTCGTACAAAAGAGACATCAACCTTACGAGAAAAGTTTTAATGATAATTTATGATTTCGCTGTGCGATTCCGAGAAGTGTTAAAAGCATACTAATGAATAAATTTGTTAACTTTGTTGTGAGATCAGATTTGTTTTTATAAATTATGATTTTTATGCTTCAAAAATTTTGGAAAAAATAGAAAAAGGATAATGTCAAATTTTTAAATTATAAATGTGATTTTTTTTAAAGAAGTGGGATTTTCACCACGTTGCGATAGTATTCAAAAATTAAACTAATTTATTTATTTTAAATTCATTTAATTTTAATCTAAGATTTAAATTTTAATCCAAAATGATTTAATACCCATGAAATCTTAAATGTGTTTGAATTAAATTCAAATTATTTAACATCCCCTGAAATCTCTCATTTTTCTCTCGCACCAACACAAATGCATGAAAAAAAATCCACAAACACTTTCAAAGTTTTTCTTGTTTATAAAAATTGTGTTTTTTCGTCTCGTCTTTAAAATTAATTTTATTAGGTAATTAAGCTGTTAATCAAGTGGATATTGTAACGAAATTAAAATATTTATCTCGTAGATTGTCGAATGGCGTCTGAAAATGTTCAACAGTGCTCAAAAGTTCACGAATTAAAGATCAAAAAATTTCATAAAATTCCGGTATTTATTGTTGAAAATCACAATGAAGTTTTAGAGCTCCTGCTACCATCGCTCGCCAATAATTATTTACCCTTTCAAAATAATCTACTTATTCACTTTGATTCACATCCCGACTGTTGTGTGCCGCGCCAAATGCCTGCAGAAATTTCTTTCAATAGAACTGAGCTTTTACAGTCGTTGTCCATAGAAAATTGGATCATCCCGCTGACTTATGCTGGTTTCATAAATGAAATTGTTTGGATTCACCCATCATTTGCTCATCAAATACCGGATGGCATCTTTAAATTCAAAGTCGGCGAAACTAATGGAAAAATCTGTGTGAGCTCAAATCTCGACTATTTTCTCAGCGACGGAGCTTCTTTTTTCAAAGAGGAACTAATGAATAACAAAAAAGAAGTCAAATTGCATGTGAAGGAAGTTGATGAGTCACTAAATGAGTTGATTGGAGATCACAATTGGATCCTTGATGTTGATCTCGATTTTTTTAGTACTTTAAATCCTTTTATTGCAATCTATCCAAAGGCAAATACTTACGAGAAATTGAAGGAAATTTTTCATATAGATAAAAATTACCAGAAAGATGATCATGAGAGCATTGAAAAGTATGTCAAAGAAAGGAATCGACATTTAGATTTTTTCGAGAAAATTTTCCAGTACATGGCACAAAACGGGAGCTTAGAAAAATTCGAACTGAATGATGAAAGCTTAAGAGATAAATTCAATTTAACAAAAGAGCTTATCGAAAGCTTATGTCACCACTATAGTCTATACGATATCGACTGGTTTCTAGTGAATGACGCCGGATGTACGACAGACGACGAGGAATTTCAACTTCCCCATCACGAGGCATCAGAGGAAGAGATTAAGGACTCGATAAAAAGATTCGAAGCTTCGTTAAAAAGCATTAAAAAAAATCCTGAAATAATTACCATAAGTCGATCCTCAGATGACGGCTACACGCCTACCACACAAATTGAAATGATTCAAGATTTGACTCTTAAAGCACTGTCAAATGTTTATGCTGAAAATATCGCTGAATCTCCCACATTGTGGTACAAAAACTCTTCTAACATACCCGCACTGGAACTTGTTCAGCCACGTCACCGTAAATAATTTCTTGTTTTTATGTTTTTTTTTTATTAAAAATGCTTTCCTTCAATATTTAATTTGTTTTAAACTCTAAAAATTTATATTTTTCTCACAATTGTTTTCGCTTCTTAAAAATAGAATTAAAAAATTATTACTCAATTATTTATCTCTTCATTCAACCGAGAATTAGCTCACTTTTATTTTGTTGTGTGTAACGAAGAACATTTTATAAATTTTAATTTATTCATGACGATGTGCGGGTTCAAAATTTAGCTTTAAGAATTTTTCGAGCTTTTTAAAGTTTGATATTTAATTTTTCTAAACTTTTCTTTACAACTTCCAAAATACTTTTAAGCTTGATATTAAAAATGAAAATTCCGCACATGTGAATTCATCAATATGTAGAGTGAATTATTCTCTTATCAATGTGCAAAACGATTAGAGGCCTAAAGTCTAAATAATTTTTTTACGATTACAATTTTTTAGGGTTTTCAAAGTTCAATTCACCCACTATTTTAACTTCTCATTCATTACTATCACTTAATACATCCTTTCTTTTAAATTTCTGCTTTCAATTTCTCCATTTAATGAGCATAAAATATTTTTTTTCGTCATTAAAAATAACTATGAGCTTTCACTTTGTTAAGCTTAAAAAATCAGAAAGGAGATTTCGATAAATGTGTTGAGGGGAGATGGAGAAGAGAATTGTTGATTTTTTATTCGTACGGTTCGAAATTATTTTGATTTAAAATTATCACACTTTTGATTTTGTCTCTGAATATTTTTTTGTCGCTTTAGAAAATTCATTTAAGAAATAATTGAAAAATATTCTCGCACTTTATCCATCCTTAACACAGAGTTTTCGAAAAATTAACAAAAAGGTTTCACGAATCACTCGAAGCCAAAAATAAGGAGATTAAAATTTAATATCGGCAAGTGCTCCATCTCCATTTTAAAAATAGCAAATAAAAATTTTGATGTTTGCAACAGCGGATCACCTCCGACCATTGCTAAGGCAATTTTCTCTCACTTGAGCTCAATAAGAAACAGTAATTTGTCTGTTTTTTTTTGCAAACAGCTTTTATATAACTAAGATTGATATAAAAAAAAGAAGTGAATGAAAATATATTTTTTAAAACAGATTGCCACCGAGTGAGAATAGTTACTTTTTTTTCTGTTAAAAACTTTAAGAAGGAAGAGGTCAGTAAGTAAGGATCGCGATTTCTAATCACGTCAACAGCATAAATGCTTACAAAATAGAGTTTACCCATCTTACGAGGGGTAAAATTTACTTGCTCTCATTCTGTATCTTCGTCCATGTCTCGCCGAGAGCTTTTGCAAAATGATCGTCAACTGACATCGACTCGCTCGCATCGTGCTGGGTAATTATCACTTGCTTTTGGGGCTGCGGTGGTAATGCTTGCGGCTGTGCAGGAACGATTGGAACTTGAATAGGAATTGGCGTTGTCTGTATTGGCAGTTGATTCTCCTGTTGTTGAATATTAAGCATTGCCTGGTGATGTTGGTGAATCTGATGCTTTTTATGATGCTTGAGTTTAAGTATGTTTTGCTGTTGAGCTTGCAAGGCCGCCGCGGCAGCTGCCTGTTGTTGCTGCTGCTGCTGTAAAATAAGCTGCTGTTCTTCCAACATTCGCTGCTTCTGCTCCTGCTCCAATTGTTTTTTTCGCATTATGAGATCATAGTCGGTGCCAAGTGAACGTCGAAAGTGCTCGTCAATGAATGGATCACATGTTGATGAGGGATCTGTAGATTATTTTCAGTTAATGCCACTTAAAGCTGTTAAGACAACTTACCACTTGGTGAATTTGAGTTTGTCTCTTTGAATGACGGTGCTCGACGTATAACGGACGGACGACCGCTATCGGAATCATGCTTGGTAATTCGCATATCTAATGGACTATCGTCATCATGAACATTAATCTCCTCATCCTCGTCCATTGGCTCATCGTGATGATTAAGTGGTATGATGGATATACTGGACTGAATCGACGGTGGTGGTGGTGCAATTGCAACGGACGGCGGTGGTGGCGTAGAGCTGTTGAGTAAAAGAGCATTCTGATGTTGTTGGAAGCGCTTCTTTGCTGGAAGCTTACTCATCTCTTTTGCCGCTATAAGCGAATAAATTGATTATTAATTGCAGACTTATTAAATGCACCAAAACACTCACCATCGTGATCGGATAAAAGTAAAGACGGCTCCATTTGTGAAATAATTTATAAATTTATGATTCACTTGTTTCTTCTTCTCTCACTTTTTTTCACCTCTCACAAAATTTGGACTTTTTCCTCACTCAGATGCTTTGCATTAATAAACTTTGCGATGGCTATGTGCATTTAAATCATTTAAATCATTTTAATTGACAAAAATTGCGTGATTTGTTGATTAATTTCGTTAATTTTTTGATTATGATTTTGTGTATGATTCGTGCAACACTCGGATGTCGGTTTAGCGAGGTTCTGATGATTAGAGAGATTTAAATAAATTTTGAACGTTATGTAAACAGTTTGATAATTTGTGCGTTTTTTAGTTAATTACCTTAATTTTTTCGTAATTTTTAGAATTTAATTAGAACTTAAGAGATTAGTCAAACAATTATGTAACTACAGAATTATGTAAACCGAATTAAAATTCATCAAAATAAAAATTGAGTAGATCGCATGCGTTCAGTTGACAACAACAAAAAAAAACAATTTTTAAGAAATATTAAAAATTTAATTTTAAAGGAAAATTGAGCTGAAAAATCATTCAAAACTTACATAGTTCTTGCAGTTAAGCAGTGAAAATGTCCAATTTACTCAAGTTCTCCGACTTTGGACCGGATAGCGGCGGAAGAATGAAGGTAAGGAGAAAAATTAGTTTTCCGGCTTTATTTTTTTGTTTGATTCTTTAAATCTTTTATTAATGTAACTAATTTTAATTTTAAGGGAGTCGTTGAAGTCAAACCAATCGTTTACGGAAACGTCTCTCGAGCCTTTGGAAAGAAACGAGAGGAGGATGGCCACACTCATCAATGGACTGTTTATGTTAAGCCATATATCAACGAGGACATGCAAACTTATGTTAAAAAGATCCACTTTAAGCTTCACGAGAGCTATGAGAATCCTAATCGAATCATTACAAAACCACCGTATGAAGTTTCGGAAACTGGTTGGGGAGAGTTTGAGGTCATCATTAAAATCTACTTTCATGATCCAACAATCTACAAGTGAGTGAATTAATCTTATCTCATTAACACTACTAATAAATTAATTTCATTGCAGACCCGTCACTTTCTATCACATTCTCAAACTTTTTCAACCACCAAATCCCGATGCGCCATCTACTAATCCTGATGGCACACCTATCCCGCCGGTCATTGACACCAAAAAGAGATTGGTGTCAGAATTTTACGACGAAATTGTCTTTTATGAGCCTTCACAGTTAATGCAACAAATGTTAAACACAATTCAGCCGGTAACAAGTGGCTCATGGTCGCACGATACTGATTGTGAGTTTGTTTTATTACTCTTCGCTTGTAATTTTAAATTAACATGACAACATTTTATTTTACAGTTGAGGAGAAGAAAGTAAAGACACTCGATCACATCCAGGAATCGAGAACAAAAGTCAAGGCCGAAATAAATAAATTGAAGGAAAAACTTCAAGAGACGCGAGACAAAATTTCCGAATACAAAAAAATCATGAATGCTCAAAATCCACAGCCATAATTTTCGCAAATAAAATCACAAAATTGTCTATAAAATTTTAATATCATTTTGTCGATATTCCTGAATTTCCATAAAAATTATTAATCTGCGTAGCAATCGAATTTAATTTAAATCACTTAAAATAATGTGCGTCATAAAAATGCAAATCGTTGAAATTTAAATGAAGAAATCATTCACAGACAAGAAATAAGTTTTAAGAGCTTTCGATCGCACACAAAAAATCCTTTTTTACACTCAAACTTAAATTTAATTTTCCGTTTTTCACTTTCTCGCAGCAGCCACTAAAATTCATCGCGAGTCATAAACTTCTTCTAGCGAATTCCACCATAAACCTGCATCGCAGAAACTCTATGAATTTTACGATGAGATGTGTATGAGGAAATGTGTTGAGGGATGGAATGAAAACTCAAAATTCACTGAATTGTGATGAGAAGATTGCGATAAGCAAATAATAAAACTTCTTTCAACGAATATGCAAATGATTTTAAGCGAGCGAACACAAGAGAAAGTTCATACACAAAAAGCTTCTTTTATGGAAATTCTAAACAAACCCTCATTCATGAGTTCATGTACAGTGTTAATCTAAACGAAACATCGGCATTATCAAAAGAATAGAAATTAAATTGAATGAAAATAACTTTTTGGGTAATTTACATGTGGGTAATTTTTAAAGAAAAGCTCAATTTCATCTTGATGATTCTTGACGTGAAAAGGCGTTGAAATGTAAAAATGGATTGAAATTAAATTTAAATTGCTATTTACTGAATACTTTTCTGTCATTTTAAATTCATTTTGAATGTTGAAAAAAATATTTCATGGATTTTACAGATCATGAATTTTTTGCATAAACTAATAGGGTGAATTTTAAATTGAAAATCGAGAAAATATTTTTAAAACGGCTTAATTATAAAAAATATCCTGAATTGAAAATTAAAGCAATTAATTTCAAAATAACTTCACTCATGAACTTCTCTTCTCACAAATCACGATTCCAATTTAAAACTTTATTTAATTACAGTTTTAAAAGTTCTTTGTTGCACTTTAATGAAAGTTATTGCTATGCGATGAAAAGTTGACACGAGACTCAACTTAATGAATTCAAACTTTATCATTTGATTTTTCGGTTCAAGGAATTTTTTTCTTATGCGCTTGCACTTCATTAGAATTTTTTTCCGAGTGCACCGACACCAGTTTAAACTTTAAAGTCATCGATATGCTCAAGAGATAATTAAAAAACTTTTTCATCTTTATGCACATTATAAAGTTTATGAGAAAAGCAGCATACAATGGTGTAAAAAGGGTTTTTATATATGATGGAAAGCACGAACGGAATGCTCATGAATAAAATACGTGAAATAAAATTTTTGATACACTTTAAATTTCAGTTGTTTGTCGTAAATTTTTAAGGATGCTTAAAGCTGGTGGAGATTTAAAAAAATTATTTATGGCAAATTTATGGATTTTTTAATCAAAAATATATCTAAAAATTTATATCAAAAGATCCATCATCATTACTTTTCTAAATTCTTTGATTTTCTATAAAAATACGAAAAATAGAAATTTTTGATCGATCCAGATTTCTCAGAACCGTCATGATCACAAGTTTAACACTAATGGCTAACTCGTGAAATCTCAATTTTGGCCTCAGAGAGAAGACAATTTTCAACGTCAAAAAAACAACTCGAACACGTGACTGAAATCAACTTTTATTCTTTAATAATAAACGCGTTGTAATTAAAAATCAATCTATGTTTTAATAAAAAAATTAATTTAGAAAATTGAAGTAAAAATAGGCTTCATAATTATATTGAGCAAACGGTGATTTAAGTCACGCGTGTGCTGTTAACTTTTTTTGACTCTCAATCACTGATCAAAATGAACCTTCCATTAGAGTCTTACGAAAACAAGAAAGAGAACTGAAATAATCATAAAAGAATGATATCTCGTTAGCGCCATCGAGAATGTTATTAACTCCACGGGATTTTTACTTTTTTTTTCGTTAACTCAACATCTCTCGGCTCCTGCTTAATTTTTTCGCTCATTAGATCACGCTTCAACTTTTCGAGTATCATTTTCCATTTCTCTTCTTCTTCACCAGTCAACATCATCAATCATAATCAGAACGTTTTTTGCCTTCCTCTCGTTTCGCTTACACACGACAGTGTTGAACGCTCGCGGTACCTGAACTTAATTGAAAACGAGAGGCGTAAAAATGAATAATTAATCTGGTTATTTATCAAACATTTTACACCTCTCCTTTCATTTCACGCTCTCGTCAATTGCTCGAGAAGAGATTAAACAAAGAACCTCAAGACACGGAATGCGCTATTAAATTATTGCCGGGTCATAAATCAATTGTGGAAAAAATGTGAAATAAAAACTAGAAGTTGTTTATGATGAAATACACTTGAGCCTTTACGAGATAGCACATCTGGAAACTTGAAGTTGCAAAAGTAAAAATTGAAAAAGTTTTCAAATCTATTCATGAATTATGGAGATAAGTTGAATTGAGAAATTTATGAAAGTTCTGGGTGTGCAAGAATTAAAGATTTTAATTGGAAAACTTAAGCTTAATTCAAGGATTATAAAATAATAATTTAATTAAAATCTTTACTGCGCTGAGTAAGAAAATTGTGAAAATTTTTAATATAAATTTAACGTTTATTTAAATTTTAAACGTAATCGCAAACTTTAATTTTTCCTTTAAAAAACTTTCATCCATTTTCTTCAGAAGAGATTAAGAAATTTTCTAAACTCTCTTACAAGTAAATACAAAATCACCCTTCAAGCGTTTTCCAACCGATAGAATCAACAAGTTTTACCAAGAGTTTTACAACCGTAATTTTCCTTCTAATTTGTACTTGAAAGTCAGCAAGAACGCCTTTGGCTAAAACTTTGCCTTTACAAGCTGAAAAGCTTTTTCTTCTTCGTCTCATTAACTTTTAAAAAATAGTTTTCCATGAGAATTCTCAAAAGTATTTGCAGCTTTCGAATGGAGAAAGTTCAATCTATAAAAGGGCAGCATGTGCTTGAAAAATATTCCCTGCAGAAATTACGTTCAGCACAGAGGCCACAGCAGAATTATCGAAATATGTAAATTTTAACGTAATAAAAATGAAAATTCGTCCTTGAACCGGAACTTTAAAAAGCTGAAAGAAAGCAACAAAGAAAAAATTCAAAAAACGACATAAACAAAAAAAGACTTTTCGAGGGGATTTAACGAAAAAAAAACAGCAATGACCATGGTGACATGAAACTGGTTGAGGAATTTTGTGTCTCTCTCTCGCATTTGCAGACACATCAAATTCCAATTGATTTTAGCGAGCGAATTTTTGTTTTTCGATTTTAAGGATTTGTACTCAATAATGTCACAATTTGTTTAAAAATTAATTTCATTTCGATTTGATTCAGAAAGCTTTAAAACTTTAAAAAAATGAGAGCAAGATGACACAATTTATGAATGGACTACCTAAAAAACACAAACGAGCTTTTGAGATCTTTCACTTTGATACACATCGGAGCCTGGCGTTACTTTACGTATGCAATAAATTAGTCATCTCTGATCTCACATTATTCTCCTTCGAAGGCTTTTAATGTAAATTTCAGTATTTAATTTGGCTTAACGTCTTTTTTGCAACAATGTTTGTAAAAGTGGATTGAATTTTTTGGGAATTGATAAATTGGAATTTTTTATTCGCCAAAAAAAGTTGTCATGTATAGGTGTTGAGTTCATTGATCCCAACTGTTATTTTTTATGAGAGTCAGGTTTTTTTATTGCGACTCAAGGCTGAGTCAAGGTCTTTAGAATGCTAACAAAATTTAATCAAATTTATTAAGGAGCTTTCTTTAATGCTCAGTTACAACTTAAGTATTTTTTTTTAATTTACAAAGATAAAAAGATAAATGCTTTCATCACATCTTTAAGATGATTGACTCACGATAAAAACAAAGAACATAAATTTTCTCGACATTTCTCTGGTTACGCCACCCCATGAGTCGGCTGCATGTAAGTAAGATAAAAACATTCGATTGCGTGGTGATAAGACAACCTGTTTTGAACATTTCAGGCTAAATAATACAAGTGTCTCAGTTGACCATCGAAACAATATAATTGTGTTTACGTTGTGTGTCAATATTGCATCTCAATGCCGGATATATTCGAAACTTTAATTTATTGCCATATCATTTGCAGTTGAGTGAGATAATAAAAAAAAGTTGAATTAATATTCTAGCTCGCATCAACACCATGTTTGTATTTATCCTCCAGCTGATGGTCAGCGACATGACGATGTGTGTGCATTGCATAAAATAATCATCATCTGCGAAATGAGGTAATAAAAACAAAAGAGTGAGTCTCCGCATGAGAGTGAAAAATTCTTCTTATTTATCGACGCGTGTGTATTTAAATGAAAGGCTGAAAAAAGTACGCAGTTGCCGTTAAAGAGAGACGGAGCGTAATTCACTTATGAGTGAGTGAGTCTCTCTTGCTGCCAGCAAAAAAATATATGCATGCATGTGTGGCAAATGTACATATCCGATCGACAAAAAAAATGACTTGACGTAGTAGACTTCGTAGTAGGCTAAGTTGTGTGTGTTTCGCTCTGTGATCAGAGATTGTGAACAAGAGTTGAATAGCTTCATGCAATATGATCGTGATGATCGCTTAGGAGTCAAAACATCTGCAATACTTTTGTGTGGGTCGATGACAAGGGGTTGGAACACCTAAAAATAAATTTTGCTATGTTTCTCACATAAGTTTTAAAATTATATTTGGGACATGAAAATTTTTTTTGGTGACCTCCCCCTTGCCGTGTATGCACAGCCTTTTCGTATGTGTATTTAACGTGAAGATAAGACATCAACATTATATTATTTTTACTTTGACGCTATACAACAAAAAAAAGAGGTATTTTTCTTACAATATCCTCTCACTCTCTTTTAAAAAAAGCCACAAATGTCTCGCAAGTCTCGTAGCCGATCGAATAGTTTTTACTCGTTCGCGATCACAAATGGATTGAAGTGAGAGAGTCGAGGCGACAAAAAATAAGAGTCGAACTGACGGAGAAGTTCAATAATTTTATAAAAATAATTCATAAAAGTGAATTTGCAATAAATCTGTGAAAACATATTTCATTTTGTCATGTATGTCAAAGTTTCGAAACTTGCTTGAACAAAAAAAAAAGAAGTTGAATGAATTTTTGCAAAGTTCATTTGGAAAATTGAACAAATTTTCGTTGTAGTTGTGAATCTTCATGAATGACGTAGAAAAAATAATAAGAATCACGTACGGAAATTCTTAAATCACTTTTTGCTGCCCTTACCAAGTATTTCTGGAGCGACAAGCAATTAAATGTGTGTGAAAAAATTTATGTGTGATAAAAAAAGTTCGTGACACATTAAAATGCCCGAAGAAAAAAATATATTAAATTATAAATGTGTGTTTTCCTCACATTTCAAACGCTACTTATACTTTCGCGACTCACATTGTCCTACATAGCAGAAAAATAAAATAAAAATTATTTTGGAAATTACTCTCACTCTGCTCGTGCCCGCTTTTGAGTTTTTAATGCGATATTTACGCAAAATTGTGAAACAAAACGAACGCCAAAACATTTCTAAATAGAAAATATTCAAATTTTTGTCATTGTTTTTTTCGTGTGTGGATGTTTTGAGTGAAACATCTAATATTATTTATAAAAATTAAATTCAAGATTTTAAATCAATTGCTTAATTTTAATTTTACAATTATTTGACGGAAATGTTAAATTTTATTTATTTTCTCAACCGAAATTGATGGTAATTTACCCATCTTGATTGCGATATAATTTTTAATTAACAAGAAAATTAAACTCAAAGCCTTTTTAAATAAACAAAACGTAAAGTTTTGCTTGTTTTCAGATAGATTTGAAACTTTTCAACTCGATGTTTGAGTTTTCAATTTGAATATAAAAAATTTCCTGACTTTAATTTACGAGCATTTTCAAACACAATTTATTGATGATAAAAATTTAAAATTATTCTATTTCTCTAAAAAAAAATTGAAACTTTTAAATCAACAGAGCAAAAATAATAAGTTTTCGTGTCTTAACTCTTGACACTAGTGTGGAGAGAGAGAGACAAAGGGAATAATAAAAAGATGTATGCAATGTAAAAAAATAATAGTTGTCGATGTACTTTAGTATGTACGCTCTCAAATGTATTGCAAGGAATGAGAAAAAAGTCAATAAAACGCAATCTTCTTCATTGCATGCATGCCTTTGCCTCTCTTGTGAAGAATGGAAACAAGTTGAAAGTCAAGGAGAGCAAGAGTCGTAGTAAAAAATTTCTTCGAAGCCATATTTTTTAAGAGGCTCTTAAGAGATTGTAAGTTTCCAGTGTGAATCATAGAAACACACGTAAATTGCCCTTTGTCGAAAATGTCACGAGTCTATGGGTGTTAATAATCAGATGATAATGAATGAAATTATTAAGAGCGGAATGAGAAATTTTACGGCAAAAAAATTAACAAATAAATCAGAGATGGGCAATTGCATTGTAATCGAGTGAAAATTACATTACAAAAAATTTCACATTTTCATACAAAATTCATGTTATTTCCCAAAATTACCTGTAATTTTTTGTAATTGTACATCTGTCCAAATAAATTTTGAATACCTGTTGAACAAAAGCTCTGACAAAAATCTGAATACTTTTAAATTTACATCTTAGTCGGCCGCCCCTGTTTTTAACCAATAAAATTTTTATTCATCCCACTTTTGAAGAAATCTCTTCCGAAAAGTAATCAATGAAAAAAATGTGACAACCACCATCAAAAATCACAACTAAGCAAAAAGTTTATTTACGTAATTTCTCAATAAAACTGATAAACGGTGTGAATGGATATAAGTGTATGAAAATTTACCCTACAAAATGATAAGTGAATACAAAAATTCTGATGTATTTCATTTTTTTCTATTTTAGTGTATTTGTTGAAAAAACAGTGTGCAAAAAAAAAGCTGAGAGTGCAGAAAAAATTTTAAAGTCGTAATTTGATGAAGTGCGGTATAATCACATGATAGTGAAATGTTGGATTAAGATCGGTGACATTTACAACGACTTAATTGCAGACTTAAATCCTAATACAGAAAGTTGAATTTTAAATTCAAAAAAGTTACACAGCGACTGCTGCAAAGGAAGAAAAAAGCTGAGCTGCATTGTAATATGTAAGTCTTTCTGCTGATAGTTATGCAATCTCTTAAGACTCACCGCATAAGAATATCATTTACCTTTATTTCGCATTCTATGTGTGTATAACAAGCAACTCTGAGGTTTTTAAAAAATTGCAGCAATACAATTTTGCTGCTGATAAAAGAAAAACTTTTGTATACTTTTTATGCATCGCAATGAGATGCTTTTGTATATTTTAAAAATTTTTAAATTGCACTTTTATAGTTATCAAGTGCCTTTTCTGCTATGCATTCAAAAAAGCTCGATTTTGTTTAAATAGGAAGTTTTAAAATGCAGGAAGATTTGACGATAAAGAGATGGAAAATTTTAAATGCATTTTAAAGTTTATAATGGGATTTAGAAAAGTTTTTTGAATTAACGTATTTTATATTAAATTCAATGAAATTTAATTAAAATTTGTTAATACACAAATTAAATTCCGATCAATAATGATTTAGTTGAATTATAAATAATAATTCTGAATTTCTGATAGTGAAATGTTGGATTAAGATCGGTGACATTTACAACGACTTAATTGCAGACTTAAATCCTAATACACAAAGTTGAATTTTAAATTCAAAAAAGTTACACAGCGACTGCTGCAAAGGAAGAAAAAAGCTGAGCTGCATTGTAATATGTAAGTCTTTCTGCTGATAGTTATGCAATCTCTTAAGACTCACCGCATAAGAATATCATTTACCTTTATTTCGCATTCTACGTGTGTATAACAAGCAACTCTGAGGTTTTTAAAAAAACTGCAGCAATACAATTTTGCTGCTGATAAAAGAAAAACTTTTGTATACTTTTTATGCATCGCAATGAGATGCTTTTGTATATTTTAAAAATGTTTAAATTGCACTTTTATAGCTATCAAGTGCCTTTTCTGCTATGCATTCAAAAAAGCTCGATTTTGTTTAAAAAGGAAGTTTTAAAATGCAGGAAGATTTGACGTTAAAGAGATGGAAAATTTTAAATGCATTTTAAAGTTTATAATGGGATTTAGAAAAGTTTTTTGAATTAACGTATTTTATATTAAATTCAATGAAATTTAATTAAAATTTGTTAATATACAAATTAAATTCCGATCAATAATGATTTAGTTGAATTATAAATAATAATTCTGAATTTCTGATAAATTCCAAATTTCAAATTTTATGTGCACTCAAACTAGATCCAGTCCTTTTTTTAAAATTGAAACTTTTCACATGAAATGTTCAAACACAAAACCCATCCAACTCTGAAATTCTCCAAACAATTAAAACCACAATAAAAGAGCTCATGCACATTATGACATGCACGTTCACTTTTAAACTTCATTGAGGGATTAATAGAACAAAATATTTCATGCATTGTTCAACTGCAAATTTCATCCTCAAAAAACTTTTCCTTCCGAAAATGCCAACAACAGATCAACAAAATTGCTCACAAATGAATTTGATAACGTTGTAACAAATTCTCGACAAAATAATGCTCGAGTTTCACATGAAGTAAACTATTTTATCATAAACTTCTTGGCTTGATGATACAATATTAAAAAAAATTTCTCGAGTGTATGCGAGATAACAGTCAGGAGAATTATTCAAGGTCGGCCTCGTTTGACGTTGTATGCAGTTTTTGTTTATGTTAATAACAAATGCAAAGCCAAACTTTTCAAGACTACTTTCACAACATGCTTTATCCATTAACTAACATTTTTTTAATTTCATTTCGCGTGCCAGATAAAAAAATTGTTTGCACACATTTTATTGGAAAACAAGTTTCTCCCGAATTTACATATATCGTGGCTTGATTGATGATGACAGCTAGTGAAATATTTTTTTTGTTGCTCTCGAGGCGCCGATGAGATTCTTCCAATTCCGCTTAACAGTGAACAAGAAAAAAAATTGTTGAGATATTTTTTAATTCTTCGCTAATGACATAATCGGTGTGGTGTGTCATGAAGAGGAGATGATTCTTGTATTGAGTGCGAATAAAGCTTTAACAACATTTAAGTTAATTAATCAATTTTGTGATATTGTAATGTTGAAGGTTATTTAAACAAAAAATGAGGTCAAAGTAAGGTTCATTGACCCTGAAAATTTTTAAGAGATTCAAATCCTTAAAATCAAAAAATAATTTTTTTGCTGACAGAATTTTTAAGTTTAAAAATGAATTAATTGAAAATTTAACCTCAATTTGAAATTTAAACTACCTCGGAACATTACGTTTGTTCAAATTTAAAACATTTAGAATCTAGTTAAATATTATTTCTCGCGAAAAAATAAACGTAAAGCTTTAACTACACATGCATAATTAACGAATCTCTATATAGCAATTAAATATGTCGAGAGAGATGTAGAATTAAATGGCGCTCAGGGTTGTGCGAATAAAAAACAATGCAAATTGTAACTCGATATGCACATAAATGCAAATGAGTCCACTTTTGATACTCCAGTTGGAATTAATGCATAAATTATTTTTATAGACAAATTCTATGTGTGCGCTTACACACTCATAAGTGAGCGACAATTCCAATTAATTTGAAATGAGCTTTTACTAAGCGGTAATGGACACATTAATAAGTCTAATGACATTTGAAATTTATTGCTTCTTACTCATCGAAATCTCTCGAGTAAACAAAATGATTAAACTGCATCACGTTTTTGCTGAAAGTGAATGTGTGAAATTTTTAAATCAATCAATAAAAATGTGAGAACTTAATTACACAATTATGCAACTAATTTTGGTTTATTATCTGAGATATTATTCTTGGAATTTTACATGGTATGTAAATTTATAAAATTAATTAACGTGTTTCTCTTAAATTTATCAGCTTCATCGAATGTGCGCATAATGCGCGTGAAAAACTTTAATTAATTTCATATGTTTACTTAAAGCTCAAATGACAAGTAAAAATTCCACGAAAATTGATGTGTGTGTTAAAAAATTCCACAAATATTAATGGAATTTCAATTGCGAAATAAGTGAAATATTTTCACATAGAAAAGCTGTAATACACACACTGAACATGAACTTGATCTTGTGAGAGAGTCTGATTTGATGACGAATAGTAGATTCTGACAAATTACATGTAACAAATGCTCTATTATACTTTTTTATAAAATATTCTCAATTTCTAAGTGATATTTACGCGACAATTTTCTCAAAAACGCAATATGAAACTGTGGGAGAGAAAGAAACGTTGTGTAATACCCGTCGAGAGGGATGAGAGAGTGTAAATTAAGAGTCATTAATTCAATTAAGCTTACCACACCATGTTCTTGGTGTCACCACGGCAAAGTCAATTGGCTTGGAGGTGAATTTATGATGCTCGAGAGCTTTTTACATAATTCGTGAGCATGTCGTGCTTTGGACTTTAAAGTATCGCAAAAGCTGACCTAATAAATTTTCATTAAAATTTCATAACAATGAGTAATGACAACGATGACCGTACGTGAGGGACAAAGTGTTTAAATGTTATCCTTTTTGGCGTTAAAAATCGAGTCATTTTTTAATTTAATTAATTTTGCTAAAAGTTGAAGATCTTTAAATCTTCAATCCTTACGATCGAACGGAAACTTTTCTATCTCATAAAAGAAAATTAATTTTTATCGCTTGCAATGAAAACTCATCTTAATGATGAAATTTGACTTCCGCTTCATTAATTCTCTCTTCTTATAATTATTTCTTCTTCTAGGAAAAATTAGCTAGCAGTTGGCAAGCTGGCGAATCTACCGAATAATTCATCTCATCCTGTGCCCGTATTGTGGCGTACACGAAGAAAAGGCGGTGAGTTCAATGTTCGCATAAAAAAATTGATTTTCTTTCCTGGTGCGACATGATGCATGAAATTTTATCCTGACCTTTAATATATGCTTAAAGTTGAGCTAGGTGTGAAAGCTCAGATGAAAGTTCAATTAGTTTCAAGTTGTGCAGGGCACTTCAGACGTCTAGAGTTGTTCTACATGCACTTTGTGATGCATTACTATGTTATGATAGAAAATAAAATATTAAAAACATTTATGATTGCGTAAAAAATTGAAAAATAAATCAGGGGTTGGAAACTCAAAATTGAGTCGATTAATTTAATTTTGAAATAAATTTTTTATTTTCAAAAATTAATTTATTAATTTTTTGACTATCCAAACCGAGAAAATTAATTTCACCATAATTTCCCTCCCTCGAGGCGAATCGAGATGAAAACAAAGTATCTAGATTATATTTGACACATAACATCACGATGTTGATTCACGTCATGGAGATTTCCATTGATGCTATAAATATACCATTTCTGCTAGCGGCTACTGCGCGCCATAACTGAAATATAGATTGACAGATGAATAGAAAGTGATGATGAAATTTTAATTACTATGTCGGCTAGACGTTGCATTAACCATCGCAGAGTGTGAGTGAGCGAGAAAATTATGTCGTATTACTGTACTCGCTTTCATTAAGTACACACGTTGCTCTAGTGACAATATTTTCGCATCGAGCAATGCAATAGATATTATATAGATCGAGAATCACTCACCAAGGTCGATAGCCTGGAGTAACTATGGTCTATACTTTGCATATATAAAAATTATTGTATCGACGCGGTGAAGTTTGCGCGTCGAGAGTGAGAGAGACAAAAAACTAGTTTATCGAGCTGTGGCGCTTTTTCCTTCGATGAGACGATAATCATTAACATAACGATGAATATTCATTGTTCTCTTCGCAAGATTACGTGTAGAATATTATTGAGGAGAGAGAACATCACGCGCATTTAAATTTTATCTCGTGATCGCCTTTTTTGGGGTATTTTCTCTCCAAAAACTCTTTGAGATTTTTTGTCAGACAAATTTTAAAAGTTTTCTCGGAATATCGACCACTTATTAAATTATTACGTCGCTTAACTTGAAATGGGTATAGAATTAAATTGGATGCATCGAATGCAGGGATGGCGTGGAATTTTAATTAAAAATTCTTTTAGAATTCGTGGAAGTTTACCAACAAATTCCCGAATAAGATTATGTTGACTACCTTGAATTAAGCGAATTTCGTCAACATCTATTTTTATAAATTTTCATCCTCGAGCATCAAAATCATCAGTAAAAAAAATCTTTTGACATCAAGCGAGCTTCAACATTTTTTTCTCAAGTTTAAGTTTCGAACGAAGAATTTCTCGTAATTTTAAATTCTTTTTGAAACTTTAGAGATAGCAAAATAAATTAGAGAATGAAAAAGTTTTTTGCATCGGAAATGTTTAACATCGTGTATAGAGTTGAGATACAAAAAAGTTAAATAAAAATAATTTATATTTAATTCATAAAGTGAGGTTAAAGTTGTGAACTGCAAAAAATTTGATTCATCTTTTAAAATTTTTAAATTCAATTTTGTTCCCTCCTGACGTAACTATTGAAGGAATTTTTGCATGCTCCATTAACATCAAAGAATCTTTCAAAATTCAAGAAAAATTACCAAGTAAATTTATTTCTAAAAGCTTCTTAAAATTTATTTTCTACTTCATTCATAATAATTCTCAATGCACTGATGTTCCTGAAAAATCTCTTCTACCTATCATCACGTTATCGCTGTGTAATGATTGTTATTTTTCTGCCATAAAAAATTGACAAAAACATTTTGTTGTGTCTCTCATTTTTTTCCCTCTCGAACGACAAAATGCTTTCATCCCAAAATAGAATCACTTTACATTGCTTATAAAAAAAACACTTGAAGAAAAAATAAGAAGTGAAATTGGAGGGAAAATTCCGATGGAAAATTTTCACTCTGATGGCATTATGTTGTCGCTTCTTCTTCAATTTTTCTTCAACGTCGAGCACGAAAAAAAGAAAATCTTTGGGATTAGGTTGCTCATATTGAGATTTTTTAAAATGTACATGCGATGCGAGTCGCGCACATAAAATTGAGTAAAGAATGGAAAATTGAACAACATGAGGGTGCGTTAAGTCCCAAACAAACTGCTCGCATGACACGCTAATTAAATTTGCCTTTTAAGAGAAAAATGTCAAGGTCTAATGAGAGCTTCACGTGTCATTAGAAAGTGCTTTCGCAAATGCCAGAGAGTCAAATTAAATTTTTCACTTTCAATCGTTTTACAGCCTCAAGTCTTAATTACAGTTGCATGTTAAACATTTCTCTCTGATTTTATGAAACTCACGAACAATTGCAGAAAAGCTTTTGCCAATTCACAGTTTTCACATTTATAAGTGAAAACACTTTTCGATTTGCATGTAAATAAGCATCTGCTCTCTAGCTGTGACAAATAATCCGCATGAACAGCGCTTTTCGCTAGTGAAACCATGTAAGAAGATTTATGAGATTTAGTAGATTTGACAGAAGCTTATCTGCGCTGTCGTTATATTCTTCACAGCTTCACTCAATTACTAAGGACTGCACTTAGCGTAACAAGATGCAGTTTAGCATATTAATGAATGGCTTTTCGCTATTCGAGCTTTTTTAATGAGCGAAGTACGTTGTTAAAGTGACAAAAAGGATTAAAGCCTCTTACACTTAAATTTTAAGTTTTTTGAATTAAAATTAAGTCAAAATTTATTCATTAAAAATTTAAATTCTATAATTCCTAGAATTTTATTAATATTTTTAAATTTTGCAATAATTTTTTAATTTATTATCGCATGAATTATTTAAATGACTTTTTCCTGGATGTTTTCTGTTCATTTATTAGCTCGCAATTTCCGCGACTGAAAACTCTCGACTGTAAATTACATTTTCAAATTATTACTACCGCAATCAGCTGAGCGACACGCAAAAAGCTTTGTTGAACAAGTTTTTTATCTCTATTTTATAACAACTCGACAAAATGGAATTACTATTGTTATAGAAGACATTCTAAGGGTTCTTTGTATATGGCGATAATATGCAAATGCAGGAAAGGATTAGAGCTTAACTTAATTCTAACAGAAAATGTTATCTCAACCGTGTCACATGTCGACATTTCTCACTTTGATCCCTTATTGCTTTATCTTATCACAATGTCCATAAACTTGTAATTTATCCGCGTATAAAATGTTCATAAATTTAGAACTTTATCGACTTTTTCGTTGTTAATTTATTCTGAATAATTAAATCAAATTACTTAGCGATAAACTTTTAATTGCATGAGTTCACCTTCCAATGATGCTTAAGAGCGCCATAATTAGACGATGAAAAGCTGCCAAGGAGCAAATTTGGCACGTTCTTAAGTTTGTTAGAATTAATTGAAAGAAAGGAAAATCCGAAAATACTTATCAATGGTGTAGCCATGGCTGTGACATTAAAGCGTTTATTTCTAAATTTTGAACAAATTTAAAAATATTTTTTCGGGATTGTAAAAAATTCTTTATCATTGCTAACTCGCTTTGAAACCTCCTTCAAAAAAAAAGAGTCTCTCAAATAATTGTTCTGGGTTGCTCATTCACCGATGAAACACGAGTCATAAATATTTAATGTTCCCTTAGCGCAGATTTTTTCCTTCTCCCAGCGACGGTGAAAAATAACAGCAATTTCAGATGATGCCACAAAAAGAAACCTGTTGTTGTCTCATCACGGAAAAAGCAGAGAATTTTCAGTTGAATAATCGGCAAAAAGAATCAGATATCAATCTCATGTGCGAGGGGATAAAAAAAATATCATATGTGTCTTCTTATAATGGAAGAATGTTGATAATCGTCTTATTATGAGAAGAGACAGCGCCCGGTTTTCTTGGTTGCTACTGGAATTAATGCCAGCACACATTTCTTGATCTTATTTTTCTCTTTTTTTGTGTGTGGATATCTCGTGTGAGCCGAAGAGATGAAGCACATTCCACGGATGGCGAGGAAAAGAATAATAAACGTAATAAACACACAAAAAGTCGTCACACGAGATGTGGCCAAATGATAAATTACTTTTGTATTTTTTTTTGCGAGAGAGGTGAGAAATGAAATAAATTTCTATGAGTGCATAAAAGAAATCTTTAAGTAAAATTTAATTCTTTACTTGTAAGCGGCGAGCAACATAAACACAAGCACATGATTTTGAAAATGCATTCCGTGATCTGCAAAGCACATTTTTGCTCAGAGAATTACTCGATTTTTTTTGCTTATGTTGGTTTCTCTCATTCGAGCATTATCTTTAGTAAATAAGAGTTTGTATAAAAATTGAGAGTTTTGCAATGGTGTGAGTTGAAAGAAAAAAGGGTCAAAAAAGATTTTTTAAATTTTTTATTTTATTTTTTTTCTAATCTTAGATAATTAAATTTTGCGATAAACTCTTAAAAAGTAGAAAAATCATTAATTTCTATCTTTACTACTGCGCACTATGATCGTGAAAAAGTTGTATATAAAACAGTTCATGAGAGAAGCAGCTGTTGAATGAGAGTATACATAATCGAGAGAGAGAAGAGAGAATGTTTCTCTTTCACACACATGAAAAAAATATATAATAATTTTCGAAACGGCACAAATAACTTGAGTTGAGCACGGAGTCGTCTTTAGCGCGTTGAAATGATCAGAAGTGGTCGGTTTTGAGTTTCGCAATAAATACATTTTTTTCGGAATAATAAATTTATTTTCATTGCCTGGCTATTGAGAAGACAAAAACTTACTTGTCAGAAGTTAGTTGTGTCACAATAATGTACGGAGAGCGAAAATATTAAATTTTAAAAAATATTTAAATTAACTGCAACTGAATTCCGATAAAGCATAAATATAAGAAGTGAATAGTTTTGTAGTGAGCGAGCAGATGAAAAAATAAATATTTTTTTGGCCGGCTACAAGAGGAAAATCAACAGACAAAAATAAACTCAAGGCATTTAGTAATGTGAAGGTGGAAAGTGTCACTCTTCTAATGTATTCGATCTCTCCACCCAGCATGTCGATCTTCGGCCGTGGGATGGAAAATTTTTCCACAGTATTCATACAGTTCGAGTGAATTAGTTCCTATATGTACAGTCGAGAGTAGAAAATTATATTCGTGTCGTAAAACAATTGCAGAAAAAATATTTGTATGAAAAATAATTTTTAGTGCAAATTTAATGGAGCGAAAAATTGAAAACCAGAAGTGAACTTTAAAAAATATGAAGTAATAATTTGTTGCAATATCGAGGAGTAAAATTTCAAGCCCTTGAGAGCTGATGAGCCATGGTAAAGCTGGTTTATGTTCATTTAATTAACTAAAACGAGAGAGAGACTTGAATATTTGCTTTTGTGACTGTCTGCTCTCTCTCACAATATAAAAAAAATATTTAAACACATACATACATGTGTGTCCATTTGTATATACGTAAAGTTTTTTTTTTGCATAGAGGAATTTACAAAGATAATCAATGCATCATTTATAGTCATCCCATACTCTCGGCGTGTAAACAAAATTACGATTCCTGGCAATTTTAGAGGCCAAACAACATATCGCCGTCGCCAGAATAATTTTTACTTTTTTTTCGAGAATTAATTTAAGTTCCATCGAGACATCGACCACTTCGTTTTTTTTATTTCGTCCGACGCGTATAACGGAGAGTTAATCGTATCGTGGAATTTTTCCACAGAAGCTTTTATCTCATTTTCTATTCATAATTTGACTTAATCGAGAGAGTAGCATATATAAGTGCAAACAGTGAGCGAGCAATTTTTTTCTGAATAAATAACTTCGCGCGTGTATATTCGGCGATGATTGTTTGAATTTTTTTGGCACTTATCAGGAGTAATAACAGACGATCCCAGGAGAGGCAAGTAGGAGGAATTTATATGTTTGCGTGTGTCTCACATTTAGTCAAAACTCTCACACGTTTGGCCTTATCATTCATGGCTGATGATAACAGATGACGTATTAATATACAATACAAGGAGAGTGTGAGAAGTGTGTTGTAAAGCAGGCGCATGAAAGTGCTATTAAAAAGTATCTTGTCGAAAATGTTTTGTTGATTAGCTCGTGCGAGTAATTTGAGGTCCAAAAGTTGACACAGATGGGAATTCTAGAAACAAAGAATTTATTTCACAGTTTAATATTTTTGCTAGTAAATTATTCATTTCTAAAAACTCATTTCACGCGATAAATATTTAAAATTAAACTTAAAAATTTTGAAGAAAAGTTCACGGATATAAAAAGTTGTAAAATTTTAATCACAAAAAAAAAATTTTACAATGACACCTTTTATAATTCTTTAATATGATGATAAAAGTAACATGACTTGCGATTTCTACTGTCATTCAGCCAGTTACTGAATTTATGCTAATTTAATTAGCTTTCATTATATCTCGGCTATAATTTCATCTTCTTTCAATCACCAACTTAGTATAGTGTTCATGGCAATCTTTTAAAACATGCATAAACTTGACGGATTAGTTTTAAATTTTTCTGACGCGTCAGACATTATGAAAAAAATACACAAGAAACACATGATCCAGCAGAAAAAATATCCATAAAGCGTGAAAGAGGAGAAGAAAAAATTCCTGTCTGAGTCGCATTTTTTGATTCAAATTTTATTTTTTTCCCGCAAGGCAGTGCAGAGTCTCATTCTTAATGACTATACACTAATCGTCAACATATCGACGACGACGGCGACTTGCAAGTTGATTATTTTTTCTTTTTATTTGTTTCTCCAACCATAATCGGATTTCATAATTTCTGCGCCTTTCGCGTAAAAGAACCGTGGCCGTGTCTCAAGTTTTTTATTAATACGAAAGCGTAAAGTCAACGTGTTTGTGAGTTGAGATTAAGGCGCCATGTGATTTCGTGTACAAACTTACAAAAAAAATTGATATTTTGTTCTTGATGACTTTTAAAAATTTATTCGATTATGATTGTAAGCAGGAGTTGAATTTATTTTGAGCATTTAAATTAATGTGGATATCATTTTCCACTGCAATTATTTTTCAGCGCAATTCATCCGAAACATTTCAATTTTTTCTCGCAGTGATTTGCTAAATTTTTCAAAAACGTGATTGACAAATTATCACCAAGAAGAAATCAATTGACACAGATGTAATTAAACGCTAAAAATATTCTGTGCGATCTACAGTAAGTCTGACAAGACTTTTTTTAAAGAGAGACAAAACAAAGACATTGGAAGAAAATTCTGGTTTAATTTTGTTTGCATCAATTTTTTCGACACAGCTCATTGCTTTTGTTATTGAGCCGGTCGGGATGTTTTTAAATTAAAATTTTGTTTTTTGAATTCAATCAATCAAAAAGTTATTAAATGCGTAACACTCACACGCGTCCCTTTAGAAAATGATTGAACTTTGATAAGAATTTTTTTCTTATTATGCGAGCTTGTGTTTCCAGAACCGGTTCATGAGTACTTTGCCATCTCTATCACACTCACCCCACGAGAGCATTTCCATCGGCCTTTATTAAGCCTTAAAGGTCATTCCGTGGATTTTTTTCTCTCGCTTATTAGCATAAATATGTGAGAGTGCGAAAAAATAAGCGAGATAAAGCGGGAAGAGTCATCAACGGGCTGTAAAATGAGCGTAAAAATTTTAAAGCGCACAATGGCACGAGCTTTTGTCTTTGTGGATAAATCATCGTAGTATTTAATTGCAAATTATTCGAGATAAGAAAAAATATGAGAACACACCTTGAATAATTTAAATTAGAACATCTGAAAATGCAAGAGGGTGTATCTCGAGATGATGCAACTTGAATCATTTAATATTTTTTTAATTTAAAATAAATTTAAAAATTTTTGAAGTCATTAAGTTTTTTTCTGGAATTTTTTTGTTTACATTTTTGTCCCAAAATTTTAAGCTGTCCAAACCTTTAAAAATGTCCCAAAAATTTAAATTAAAAGTCTTACAAGGGTAGCAAAAATTAATATCCAGTTTTTTGATTTTTCAGCGTCAACTTCTGGAAAAATTTTACAAGCTTGAAAGTTTCTCATTATTTCATTTTCAACTCATGCCGACTGATGTTTCGCTGTAAATGTTAATTACACAATAAATTTCTGTTTCAATTGCTTCAGCACTCAAACCCCGCATGTACCTACCGCTGGTTCTCTCACCTTTTTTTTGTTATAATTAGAAGCGACATTGACATTAATACAAATTACAAAATCGATCGTCTATGCGCCACAAAAACCCCTTCGCTCTCTCTCGAAATCAATTTGTCTCGGACAATGCAATTGCACAATGACTTGTTCTTTTTCCCACACTTGTCGTGATGGATGAGGTTCTCGTGAACATCGCAAGCGTTTGAGAAGTGCAAAGAGAGCAAGAAAATGTTCAACAAATTTCAATTTCCAGCGTGAGCTGTAAAAAATTGTTTTAAATTAAACCAATTCGGAAATATAAATCTAACTGCACTTAATTGAACTTCGAGAGGAAGAATGAGCGAAACTCATTTCGTCGAGACGATGAAAGCTGTTGGCACAGTTACCGAAGTACAATTATGAAGCAAAAATGCCAGGGAGTGACAATTTTTTTACTTTAAATATTTTAATAATTCAAAATTAATAAAATCGTAAAATTATTTTTTTAAAAAAGTTCATTTAGAGTTTAAATTTAATCCCGTAAAATTCTCCATTTCAAAGCATGTTTAATGCACAAAAGGAAGAAAATAACTCGCTCTACGGCAATTTCTGTTCTCAGCAAACCACTTAATTCTTCCTCATTCTCCACAGCGCTCTTGTTGCTTCAGCAAACAAACAAATTGAATTTTTGCCGTCGACAATTACGTTCCTCGAAAAGCTCATCTCTAAATGAACTTCCAACCGAGAGAAATGTAAATACTCGAGAATAGTCCTATACTTTCGTTCTCTGTCTTCCATCAGACAATAAAAAGCAATTGCAATGGATGTAAATTTACTCGGTTGTTTAAACAGAAGGGCACTCGAGGAAGTGCTCTTACGAATGCTCTCTTCCATTAAGTCATTCTCTCTATAGAGCAATCTCGAAGGCTTTCAGTGTTTAACATTGTTGATGCCACGCAAAAATGCAATTAACACAAAGCGTGCTAATGGGTTCCTCTCGAATATCAAAATTTTTGGAATTCGCAAGAATCGGTTAAACTTTCAAATTTTTTAGATTTTTGGCGAATTTTTGAAAAAATATCATATGACTAAGTTTGAATATAGAAAAGTCGTTAAATTTTTGAAATAATCTTTAAAAACCCAAAATATAAAAACATTTGAAATTTTTTCGTTATGTCCAAACAAAATTGTAAAAAAAAATTACTTAGAAGTTTTTGCCAGCGAAACATAAAAGCAGATAAATCGATAAGATTAAAGTGACAGATGTGTTTCGGAAATGAGTGCAGCCCTACTGACAATATCAACATCAATATCTCTTTCCGTTCTTTTATCTTCATACAGACTTGTGTCAATATGGAATTAAGTGATATCTTTTCAAGGTCGAAAGAATTTTGTCTCTCGGATGTCAAAATGAAGAAGCCCTTAATTTACACAAATCTTCTTTTGGGGGTGAAAATGTCGTGATTACACACGCCAAGGCTTACTCGCCATATCAAGATCGCAGATGTTTACCTCAAGATCGTGCTACTGTAACACACAAAAGCGTTTAGTGAGGCATTTACATGTAATCTATATCACTTCGGTATAGTTGAGAGAGATGTGTGCAAATATTGAATGTCAACAGCAGGCAGGCATGCCGAGAGAAAATTGAGTCGAGAATCGAATGAAAAATGTGACGGAATTCCTCTAAATTGCTACTGTTTACGTGGTCGTAAAATGAGAAACCTTATATGAATTAGCTAGAAAAAAAATAAATTCCTGGAATATTTTTAACAATTATTTAAATTCAAAGATTTTAGAAAAAAAATTATTTAAAGCTTTTATTCCATTGTTGTTGTGACAGATGGAGAAATTTATTACATCACGTAGTGGAATCCTTTCGCCTCTGCATTGAAGCACGATAGAATACTTTAGGGATAGATGACAAGAAACGTGTACATTAGACGGGAATACTTAAGGCGTGAAATGCGCGTGAAGAATTTAAATCAAATAGTTGGCGCAAAACAATCAAGTAGATTCTACACGTGTCAATATATGCATGGTAAAATCACAGCTTTAAGTCTCGTTATTTATATTTTTTAGCTTCTCGGAATTTTAGAATTCTGTAAACGGATCAGTGTTGATATTTTGATGCGCATATTTTTAAAAAATTATTATGAAGTGAGGCTTGAACTAAACAACTGTGAAAACAAAGTTAAGATGAATTGGTTAAGAAAGAGGAGCCTCACGTACACCTGTTTTTATGTACATTCATTATGAGAAAATGGGAATTATTCAAGTCATTAGTTAAGCAATATTTTTGGTTTTTCCATCTCAAAAATGACGAATTATAAAGTCATTAAAATTTGAAAAATTTTGCGCAAAAAATTTAAAATTAATTTTTCTTCTCTTTTCGACATTAATTAAAATCTGCTCCATTTTAATTAACTCATCAATTTGATGCCATCATGAATCTAAATTAGTTTAAATTGATTGAACATAAAACAAACTCAATTTAAACCTCATTAGAAATTTAGTTTACAAAACAAATAAATTACTCAAAGAACAACTCAAAAGTGCCACAATAAATTAGAAATGATTTGAAGTTAATCGCGGCTTTAATTCAATTTCCGCTTAAGCTCAAAAAATAATCATTAGAGTATTGATGAAAGCCAGAAGTGAAGAGGAAAAAAACAATTTCAAAAAATTACTACAAGCTCAATATCGACAGCAATTTTCATCTCCGGGGTTTAATTTGAGAGCGAGAAATGTCAAATTGCCTGATGGATAAATTGTGGTATTGTGGCTAGCCTGAAAAAGACTCTCCGTAATAGTCGAATTAGCCATTAGCTCTAATGTGCCATTTTTGTCTGCTCTCGAAACTTTCTCGAGTAGCAAAAAAGTTCAACTGCATGATATATTCTACGACAATACAGGATAAAATTATTTTTGGAGATGTGATAAAAAGTTTCCTTTGACTGTTCGGCGCCCAACACTCTAATTGGATTTTTTCCTTTCAAAAGAAAACAACCCTACAAAAATAATAATTGCTTTTCCTGCCCACAAAGCTCTTTTTCTTGCAGCGGTGATAATGAAATGATTTTACAAAAAAATGTAAACCCCTTTTTTGCTGTAAGTTGTAAATTTTGCAAGGAAAGATAACTTAGCATTTGCATTTTAAAATTTTTTTAAATAAATTTTAATAAATTCTAATCTTAAAAAGTTTCGATTTTCTAAAAAAAAAATTAAAAAAAAAAAAAAAAAAAAAAAAATATCCTTCTTTGAAAAATTTCCACGGAAAAGTATTAAATAAAATAAAATCAGTAAAGATTTGAATAAATTTAAGCTCTCTTGAGAACTTACAATTCTAAATTTTGGTTTTTTCTTTTTCGCAAAATAATAAATATATGTTTGCAATACTTGATGAATTTAAATTAATTAAAAAAAAAAAATAAAATTTTTTTAATAAAAAAAAAACATTTATTTATCATTTTTTTTTTTTTTTTTTTTTTTTTTTTTTTTAATTTTAATTTTTTTTTTTTTTTTTTTTTTTTTTTTCTTTTTCCTTAATTTTTTTTATTAAAATAATGTCGAAAATTGTCTAAATGAAATTTCGCGCAAAACAAAAAATTTCATCAACAAAAGAAAAAGGGTTCAGTGAACCTTTCGCTATTTTGTGATGCAGTTCATATACAATCTGACGCCTACATGCTACAAAGCCTTTTTCTCATAAAGCCTCACATTTTAAAGAAAATTTTCATTGTCTAGGAAACAAAAGAGTGTTTAGGAAAATCTTTTTTCATAATGAATAATTTTAAATCGAAGCATGATTAATTTTTTGAACACGATAATTTTCACCCACTCGACTACCGATAGCAATTGCGTCAGTCGAGTTTATGTTCTTCTAAAAATATCAAAAAGGGGCTTATGCTTTATTAAATGCAAATAATTTTCAAACATATCAATTTCGGTATGGGACCACATTGCCATTGAGGCTTAATTAGAGTGGTATGCAAATGACATGTCGACATACATTGAAAGTGGCAAGTGCTATTTGCATAATGATAAACACAACCATATTGACTCGAGTGAATTTTGCCGGGCTCAAAGAAGCACAGAAAATGTCAAAATTGATTTTTTTCGCTAAAAAATATTCGAGAACGAATTGTGAACAAAATTGACAACAAAACAAGGTCAAGTTGTTTTAGTTCAAATATTTCATTGAAAAGTTTAAAGCAATGAAAAATTCATTGTTTTGTAAAATATTCAATTTAAAAATTTATTTGTTTACTTCAACATCCAGGGCTAAATTCAAATATTTTCACCATTAAAATGTCAAGTTTCCTTATCGCGAATGACGATAACAAAACAGCATCAAAATTATTGCTTTCAGTTGATAAGCAATGTGAACAGTGCAGTGTGGAGAAAATTGAGTCAATAGAATCGATTTTCATTTCGCTAGCAAATATTCAGTTGTTTTTTTTTGGGGGGAGTGAATGAAAAGAAAATGCGAAAGAGTCTAAAATTAGAATGTATGAAAAAAATGCCACCGCGATAACGTCATAGTGTAATTTTGAGAATAATGAATGGCTTAATGGCTAAACGATATGCTCGACCAGTATACTTCATTGCATCCACTGCTATGTCCAATATCAATGAACCCTTCTAATTTTTTTTGCTTTCGCTTATCGTCGTTTGTTGTCAACTCAATTAGGAAATTTTTGCCTTTCATTTAATTTGGAAGAAAATTTACTTTCGTCAGATCTCAATGAACTTGAGTTCTCCTAAATTTAATGATGAAAGAACTAAATTTAAATTTTATAAACATTTTCTCAGACATCCAATTTATTTTCTATTTTAAGCAGCCACATTCAAGTGCTCTTTGTGTGGAGATGATAGATATTTCGCTTAAGACCAGAGCCATACTAAACATTTCTCTCGAAAATATTTTGCGCCAGTTTTTGTTCCTTTAAAAGGAGAAAACATTTATCACAAGTGTTGTATGATATTCTCAGTAGTGATAAAATAAATTGTTTGGAAGACATTACACACATGAGAAATATGACGCCGAGTTGGCTGATGAATGCTTAATTACATTAGATAAAATTGTGAATGGAAAATTTTCTCAAGTTTATGGCTTCTCCAAACATAAGGGCTAAAATACAAAAAATCAATCGCTCGTGGAAATGCTCAAGTAATTTAATTGGATTTATTGAGTATTTTAAACTTTGTTGCATTTGACGGACACTCTAACGTAGGTTTCTCTATATAGGTCTTTCTTTTTAACTTGATCAATTGTTGGAATTTTATGCCAAGTTGATATTTTTGCTTAATGAATTCATGGAAAATTATTTTATGAAATTTTAATTAATGATTCGAGCTAAAACATAATTTTTTATAATTTTATTCCGGAAAATTAATTTTGATTACAAAAATCTCTTCCTAAAATTTATCATGATTCAAAATTAAATTTCAAGTGAAAGCTAAAAAAACATTCTCTAAGCAATTTTATGAAAAATTCACTTCATTCCTTCCTCCTTGATTGATGTTTCTCCTGCTAAAGTTCACATGCTTCCATCATCATTTTCAACGCTCGAAGCGCAGCACCTACAAATTATTGCGAACGGAAGAACTTTAAAGTTTTTTCCACTTTATGCAATGTTATCGTCATCATTATGGTAACGTACAACGACATGCAATTGCTGGAGCGCTTCATTGTGAAGAGGGAAATGAATGAATCGATGCTGTTGTCATTTAAGCGAAACTCATTGTTCGCTATCTCTGTCGTCCTTCTCCTGGCACTTCTAGGGGGTTGAAAATCAATTTGTGACACGCAAAGAGATCTCCATAAGAGCAATGAACCTTCTTCTCATGTTTGCTTACGATTAATCAAAATGTCCTTGTACTCAATTCACATGACACTTGCATAGCATCTCAGACACAAGAAGTCATTTTCATATGTATGTTAGTAAAATCGTTCTGACAGTCGAATAAATATTTTATATGGTCATGCCCATCAACATAAAATCGACAATATTTTTTATCGTTTATCGTGTTCATTGATGACGAACAGAGATGAAATGACAAGACATCAACAACACGGAAGTGTGTGTCATCATCATCAAAATGACTTTCTACTCTTTAAGTATCCCTAGAATTCTTCTCTTTTAAAACTCCGACATGATTTCATCAAGCTGTTAAACACTATCAAGATCGATAGAAATTTATTGCTGACTATTAAACTCATGCGATGATGAAAATCACTCAAGAGATTCGCACGCGTTTCTAATGAAGTCATTTTTTCCCATCGAAAATCTCTCACTAATCCAAAAGATTTGGTCAAAGGTCGAAAGGGGTGAAAGAAATGAATTAAAAATATTTTAAACTTGAATAAAAATTAAAATCAAAGAAAATTATATTAAAATCATTTCAATATTAAATCTACATGTTCCACCCTTTGCCGAGTTTTCAGAACGAATAAAACAAAAATCTCGTTGACTCTTTTTCACTTCCAAATCCACGAATCGAAGTAAATCCTTTCATGGTTTCATGATGAAGTAAAAGAGGATTAAAATTGACATGTTCGGTTAGGCTCCATCGGTTGTACATACTTAGTGACTGACGGCCACGTGTCGGAGGCAATCGCCTGCGGTGAGCAAATCCACACTAACGAATTTATGTCATGGCGAGTTAATGACAAACTTTGTGTCTCATAATCGATAACAAATTCCTCGCACACTTCATAAACACACGTATGGACTCAATTGTGTTCGAGCTTTTCAATTAACTGCCGATAAGTGAAATTATTTCTTTACTAATTGTTGGCACGTGTCAAAGTTTTTTGTTGTCCTTGAAGAAACCCAAAATTTGGATTTAATTCACACACGACATGACGTCTAGCGTTGACAATAAAAATTATGAACAATTTCAATAATGCTTTGATGATTCAATTTAGAAAATTGAAATTATTCGAGAGGAAATCATAAAAGTTCACAGCGTTAAATAAGTTGTAATAAAAAGTTTAATGTAAAGCCGTAAAGCTGAGATTTGTATGTGAGGTCAATGACTGTTGGATGTCTATTATACTGCCAGCATATTTCGTGTGCAAATATTTGCCTTAGGGATGCAACACCCATTTTCCCTCATAGCTGTTTGCCAATGAAAATAAATTTCATTCTTTCTATGTAATTTACATATTCAGTAGCAAATATTTAAGCTCACATAGCAATTCGAGTGTTTTTCTTCTTTAAAGAGCTGATTAATTTTTTTTGACTCATAAATCAGTGAGAGCTTCCTCATATTGACATTGAGTCGTTTTGATTTTAATGAAATGAAATTTTTTGTTTTGACTTTAAATTATTTAATTCAAAGGTTGATAACTAGCTATATCGAAATTAGGAGTATCCCGACCCCTTTTTTGTTTTGAAGGTTTTTAAACCCCAAAAATACGTGATAGGGTATCAATAAAATCACATTAAAAACCTTCAATTTGAAATATAAATCAATCATAACTTTAAATTATAAATTCCGCACCACCTCCGAAAAGTTTTTATTGAAAAACTTGGAGACACATTTGGAATAAAAATTTCTCTTTTTTTGCAATCACTCTCAGCTTACACAATATTTTGCTTTAAATCGAATGAATATGATAAATTTTTGGCAATCGAGGGATGAATAAAAAAATATTCGCGTATCATTTTTCGAATAATTTTTTCCCCGATGCTCTCTTGTCTCGCAATTTGCATGCACTCACATACACATATGTCGTCATATTCGTATGTGAGAAATTTACATAGAATTTTGATTATACTCATTTGAATATTGTTCCGATAATATTTTCTGTTGTATGTTGACATTTGCATTATCATGCCATAATCGCAATCATTGACGTTCTTTGTATGTGAGCTGAGATTTGATCAGTCGCAGAAAGAGTCAATGAATGTCTCCAATGACCGCAATAACTTACTCTCTAATGCACCGCTTGTGCACTCTGTGGATCGTAAATTTTCAATTCTTTTTTTTGCACTCATTGCTTTATTTAATGAATTATGTGCACACAGAGGTCAATGCAAGAGGAGAAAAATTTAATTTTTAAAACTTTTCTGATGAATTCATGTGATTTTCTGTTTGAAAATTAAAATAAATTCGAACCTCAAAAAATTAAAAAATCGTTTGAAGCTTTTATCCAAAAAAGATTGAACAATTTTCTTAATTCAAAAATTTTCATCCCTTTATTATTTTTTTAACAAAACATCTCTGTTGAAGGTGCAAAAATGTCGCGCACTAAATTTATCGCTTGTCATTTTGTGGAAAAATTGCAGTGCGACATTATCGAATGTTTATCATCTTTATAGCTTCACATTTTCTCACTCTTAAAAAGAATTTTTTTGAACAATTTATCATCGTGAGCCAATCATAATATTATTTTTTTTTCGATGAATTGGATAAATTTAATTTTCTAAATTGACTCGAAGGGAACAAAATTGTTTTAACGAGTTTGATGTAAATAAACAATGGAAAAAGTGGGAGAGGTCAAAAGATATCTTATTTTATATTTCGCGGAATATTTGCGTCGTATTTGACAAAAGTCATTGATAGTTCTGGGAATTGTGCGACACTAAGAGAGTATGGCGAAAATAAATGATGCATTAAAAATTCATTAGGAAAATTTTCCCGCTTTCTAACTGTTTTTCATCATCAGCTCATTTCATGTTTGATCGCTTTTCATCGGTAGAGCTTGCAATAACAGCTTCAAGAGAAATAAAACGACTTCGGGTGCAACTCGGACATTCTAACCAAAATCTTAAGTCAAATGAAAGTAAAGCGACGACGTCACTTGTGGACGTACAATTGTGTGATATTCAACCGTGATATTTTATCGTATAAGACCCGATTGAAGGTTTAAAATGCCCTAACTAAATGGGCCAAAAAATGTGTCACTTTAGCACATCTTGTCGTTTCAAGAAGAATAAGAAACCAGGTAAAAATAAATTCTTTTTTTTGTGAGTTTTCTTATTTAAATTTTATCAAACTCAAAAAATATATTTGGCAAATAATAACAGTAGAAAAGCGTCAATATAAAATTTAGTATTCGAACCTATTTTTTGACAAAATTTCATTTAATTTTCTAAAACATTTTAAGCTAACTTTTAATGTATGCTTGAAAATGTCACGAAGGAAAGAAAATCAACTTCAGCACTTCACTGCTAGTGAACACTTTCAAAAATGTTAACATTTAGTTTCTTTTCTTCCAGGACTGCACTTACGGAGTATAGAGGAGCCCCAAAGCAGAATGCCCGCAGTTGAGGGCACATTTTTGGGGCTCGAAAACCACCATAGCGTACGTTCTGGTGTGCATAACTCGCACAGTAACAATAATCACCATCATCATCAGAACAACAGTCACCATTATGATCTCGAGCATGCACGAATGGAAGCTTGGCTCGATGAGCATCAGGAGTTTGCTCAAGAATACTTTATACGTAAGGCAACTAGAAATGTTGTCGACACTTGGTTGGTGGCTCACGCAACGCCGGCCGCCCTCGCATCTAGTGACATGATGACGCTTGTCTCATCACCGACACACGTGAGTCAGCAGCAATCGGCGTCGCGCAATGGAAGCGGCGCCACGACACCCGTAAGGTAAGTTGAGCACATCAAGTTACGTGGACGTGCAAAACTCACAAATTGCATTACAGAAAAATCTCAGCTCACGAATTCGAACGTGGCGGCTTATTGAAGCCAATTGTAAATACAATCGATGGAACACCGACTTTTCTCAGCATAAATACACAGCACGATCATCATACACAATCGGGATTAGTACAAAATCAAAATGGCACAACGAATAGTATTATTAGTCGTACGCAGAGACTGTCGAGGAATGAACTGAAGCATTTGGACGAGAAAGAGATGATTTTTGAGTTGGTGAGGATGAATTTGAAAAATTATAATTATTTCATAAATTTTGAAATAATTTTAAATTTTTAAATTTTTAAATTTTTTTCATTTTTATATTTTTGGTGAGTTTCCACCCCTTGAAAATTTTTAATTTAAAATTTTCATCTCAAAATAATTATTTTAATTTTTCCTCGTCAGGTTAAGGACATCTGTAACGAGCTCGATGTCAGATCTTTGTGTCATAAAATTCTTCAAAATGTGTCAATTCTTCTGAACGCTGATCGTGGCTCACTTTTTCTCGTCCAAGGGAAAACGAGCGCTGAAGGGACTAAAAAGTGAGTATCGTAAACAAGAAAGTTTTCCATCGAGCCTGTCTACGATGTTTTTATTTTGAGTTAATTTTTTCTTGCGGTCAGTTTACGCTTCATGAAACTTTGGGAATTGTTTTTCGTAAAATTTTGCATAAAAAAAACCTTCTTCGAAATTTGATGCTCATTAAGTGCAAACCCATCGACCGGGAAGATGAAGGAAAATAATTTTTGGATAAATTACCGATGTTTGTTTACCCGCGCTGAAAATTAATCTAATTAATTTAAATGAGTGTCCAACCGCGACCCTAATCAATAGTGAACATCGTTCGAAATTTATTAAAGCCATCGCAAAAATCACATTGGACGTTAAAGTTTATGTCAAGAACCCCAATGAATTCTCATTTTTATGCTCGCGGCAACAAGAAAATTTTTGCAACTCTTCCGACGGACTTCTTCTTTACATCCGGCATAATATGTTAAAAATATGTTTTTATTGTATGACATCCAACTGCCGTTTATTACTCCGCATAACCGGACTTATTTTATAGCCATCTCATATTCATGTTGACATTACCATTTTTATCTTATTCGTCCGCTCGCTTTCGTAATAAGGTTCTCAGCATACATGAATGCGTGCTACTAAGGAATGAATTGAGATTTTCAATGGCTTGTCGTTAGGTCAAATAATAAATGGAGAGAATTTTATGATTATAATAAACATGATGAAATTTTTGAGGATTTTTAAAACGTGTCGTAGCTCCAAAAATGTCAAAAAAATCAAACAATAAATTTTGAATCCTATCATGCGTGTCCTCGTTTAGACCTTCTATAGAAAAATAAATGCAAACATGACTGCAATTCACACAGGAAGAACATGCACAACTAAAATCAACACTCGTCGTTCATTGTTTGCTTTCCTCAATTTATTGCATTGCACTCTTTTTTCATTCACATCGATTTCTACTGCATTAAATAACAAATGAACACATTTCTGCTATTGTCACGAAATTCCCTTACGACAAGACGCTTGAATTATTTATGAAAAATATTTTCGAGAGCATTTATTGAATTAATGCGGATGTTTTACGATATGACAGCACGTCAAACTTGTTCAATACAGCGAGTGCGGGAGAAAACTGTGCCAAAATTTTTCTTTTTCAGAAAAATTCAAATTTTAAATTATTGAGTTGAAGTAAGGAGAAAGTTTTTTTTGCATTTTCATTTTCAGTTGTCCAAATACCAATTAAACTATCAACGTAAAATAATTTCGATGATAAAGTTTTTTACGGCAATTAATCAAAATTCAGAACAAAAGACAGAGAAAAATTTGTGAACTCTCAAACTCAGCTAGTTCAAATAAAATTGCGCGTTACAATTTTAAAAAGATTTAAGATATAGCTGGAAGCTTCTCAATTTTCAGAAGCAATTTTCATTTTGATAGTTCGAATAAACAAGCGATGGTGTACAGTGTACACACTGCGAGCGAGATCAGAAAATTTTCCTTTGTTTTCTCCGTTACTCATCGCAACAAATGTGTTTATGTGAGAGAAGAATTTTGATTTATCAAATAAAGTTTCACATGAGGAAACAAAATTAAATTTCAATTTTCTGAGAACAAAAGTTTTAGGATGAAGTTTATGGTTCTTGGAATGTCTCAAGGGTGTGAAAAGTTTGAAGTTGCTTTGTTGAGTTAAAACTTTTTGTATTAATTGCAAAGTTTATTTAATTTACTTTGAAAAGTTCTTAACCTTTAATTAAAAATTTATTAAAAAATTCAGGAGCTTGTAGAGAAATGTTCAACACTTTCAAGAATTAGATCAAAAATATTTTAATAGATTCTGTTCGTATTTTAATATAAACTTGATAAAAATCAACAAAGCTTTCCTCAAAAAACATCAAATTTACCTCAAAAATAGCATGCACAAGTTCATTCTCAATAAGAAAATTGTTTGCGAAGGAATTTCGAATAAAGCGAGATGATATTCAAATCGTGTACATTACCTAAGGCAACGAGATGAGGTTTGAGCGTGCCAATAAATGTCGAGTGAAATATTTGCAAGAGAATTCTTAATTTATCTCGCATACATCCGGCTTTTCCCGTATTTCAAATGTGAATTCTGTTTTAAACAGAAGCAGAAAAAAAATTAAATTTATATGAGTTTGTTTTTGACATGTTTTGTAGTATTTTGAAGACCCCACTTGTGTTAATAATTAATTAAATTGATGAAGGTGTGACTTCATTTATTTGTTCAGCAAACATCTCCTTCACATCTGTTTCATATGTTTTACCCATTCGAAAAGCTCTTATCATTTTCTCATTAATCAAAAAGGATTTTAATACAAAACAATTTACAAAATACTTTTTCAAGATAATTTATATAAATAAAGAAAATAATAAGAGATTTTTTCCTGCTATTTCTTTTCATACATAAAGTCCAAAATTGAAAAGAATTTATCTTCCTGTCACCGAATAACGAACGAGATAAATTGTTTTATTACTTAGGATTGTGGAGTTGGTGAGGAATGGATCAAAAAGGGATTTAAAAATAATCTAAAAAAGAAAAACTTTTATTAGAAAAGTTCTTTTTGATGTAATTGAACACTCTTCTTTAGCTTGGAAGAAGTTTAAAAAATTGTAGTTATTATTTGGCAAACAGATTTTCAGATTAATTAGAACTAAAGAATTTTTAAAGAACTTTAAAAAGTTAATTTACAAAAATTTAAATTTCTTAATCCAGGAAAAAAGTTTCACTACCTCAGCACTTTTTTCAGTAATCTGTAAACTATTGACCATCTGATGCAATAAATCAAAATGGAATTTTATCCACAAAATATGAAATAAATTTTTATATATCAGTAAAAGCCTTTAGCACAAATATAGTTTTGTGGCAATGATTACGGACAATATGTGATTAATTGAACTTGAAATTGTAATTGCACTTAATGTAGTTCTAAGTGTGAATGCAATTTAGTTACAAATAAAAGACCACTTAAGACTTTGAGTAATGTTTTAGACGAAGAATAGCGCCATAAATCATCGATGGCGATATGCTTGGCGTTCTACAATGAAAAGCTTTTGCAATATATTTCTGGAAATACTGAGTGAATGCACAATGTGTTGAAAATGTTTTTAAAGTGCAATAAAGAAAAATTTAATGGAGATCTATTGCACATATTTTGAACCGTATCAGACAGTCTCGAGCATTCCATTCTGATTTACTTTCAATTTTATCTAATTCACATTCTTACATTTCAGATGTTTAGTCTCGAAGCTTTTTGACGTCTGTCCGAGGAGTACGATGGAAGAAATGGAATCGAGAGAGGAAGTCAGAGTCGCATGGGGCACTGGAATTGCTGGGTTTGTTGCTGATAGTGGAGAGCCCGTGAATATTCCCGATGCTTATGAGGTGAGTTTTCTAACATTTGTTTTTTCCATTTAAAAAAGCTCATTAAATCGCCTGTTCTTATCCTATACAAATTATTATGATGCATGAGTCTGTGTGGATACACAAAAAGCTCATTTAATTAGCAACATTGTTATATTATAAATACACACATGGCTCGTATACAAAAATTATGGCTCGAAAAAGTTTTCATAATTTTCCTTGATATGTAGCGAAAGCATAATTGGTGATATATGGGAATATTTATAAATAATAAAAGCGGTTTTTATGGCTATCAATCTTAAATATTATTAGAAAAGTTTTATCGATAAAATAAAAACTTTTTTGTTTATCATATGAAATTTCTTAATATTTCGTAAAAATCTCCAATTGAAAAAATTAGAAAATTAAATAAAGATTTTAAAAAACATAATTTTTCGGTTTCAAGTTTTCTAAAACAACCTTTTATCCTTAAAACAGTTTTAAAAGCATCAAAAATTCTTCTCTTTATCAATAATCGTAACCCCGTCTATAAACATGACCTAACCTCATAACATCTACATTCATCCCTAGACAAGAAAATAATTTCATTAAATTTCAATTTAAACTAATGAGAAATCAACTTTTATGAGCACTTAAAAGCTTTTGGAATCCCTCTTGAGTGGCTGTTTTGTGTTATGTGCCAAAAACACCAATTTTTCAGTTTTCCCATTAATTATGAAAACGATTCTCAGACGACTCTCTACAGGAATTTTATTTTAAAATTCCGTTTGTGTCTCGGGAAATTGAATTTCCAAAGTTATTTGAATTTAAAGTTATTTTGGGCTTCATCTTGTCATCATCATCTGAGTTAGAAAATCCCTTTATCTCCTTCTCAACTGTTGATGCGTAGATAATTCGCAAGAATTTCTTCAATCTAATTTTAGCACTTCTTGATAAATTTAGAAATTGCTACAAATTTTTATGTGTTCGTTGTTAAAGAATGTGGAAGAAATCGTGAAATGACCGGAAATTAGAAAATGTCATCCTACGCACATAAATGTCAAAGTATTTGGAAATTCAATATTCTTTGGAACTTTCTTCATGTGACATTTTTAGGGGTTTTACAAATAAGATAAATAAATTCTGTTGCACGCGCGTTCTTTGTTACTTTTTTTACTCTTTCCTCTTACACGGACAAAAATCTGATTCGATTTTCTCCGAATAAATCTCAATCAATTTCTTCTGATGAAGGAATTGATCTCGAAAAAAAACCGACAAGAGATTTTTCAATGTCACTTTAGGGGAGATGATACATCAAAAAGAGTCAGCATAGCGACATTGCAAGGCCATTAGACATGCTGAGCGATGTATATGCGGTGAACTGTTAGACTATCCAAACATGTCAGTGGGTTACTAAATTATCTCGTCCGTCTGTGACGACTTCATCCATCTAGTTAGTTGTGGCTTTAGAGAAGGATAAATGTCAAATAATCAGAATGATACATTTTGTGGTTTAGTGAGGATTTTTTAAGAGACTCTAAATCAAAGTTTGCGGCTTTTTCCTATCTTAAAAGATTGTAATCTCACTAGAAAATATTTTTAAATAAAAAGTAATTTGAAAATACTGAAAATTATATTTACCCAAATAAAAAAAACGTTAAAATGAGAAATCTAATATTAAAAAAATTGTTCTTAAATTTAACAGTCAAATTTTTTTAATGACAGAATTTACAAATATTTTCTGGGTTTTGATAAAATATTTATCATGAAATCAATTTAATTCATGCAGAATTTCAAATATGGATATTTTCGAAAAAGCCCTCCAACAAAATTTAATGTGAAAAAATAATTCTTGTCGGCGTCTCGAGCATGTGTAGCGTATCGAAATTTCTCTTTTATATGGATTGCGACCTTGAGACAACGATGATTTGGAATAATCCTTAAATTACATTCCAAACATCCAACTCGATTTTTTTTACGCAAATATTCAAATTGAGTTTGAAAAAATGTCGAATTTTTATTTTCTGAAATTTTTTTCTTAAAAACTATGCAGGAATTTCAGATATGGAATCGACATCTGCCCAAATTGGGAAAAATGTGAACTTCACTTTATCACGAGGAGGTGAATTTACTGAGTATTTGTGTAGACACTAGAAAGATAAGTGTCAAGTGATAACAGACAGCTTCAATATTGTGAAACACATACACACATCACGTTTCAATCGTGAAAGCCAATTCGATGAAAAAGAAAACATTCGCTATAGATACGAGACAAGTAGAAGAAAAAGGAATAACTTTGAATATCACGTGCATATAAAGTCGAAAATTGATCACCTGAGAGTCGTTTTGTATACTTTTTAGGGGAAAAAATGCTAAAATGTCAAGGTTAAAATTTTACAAAAGGGTTGTAAAAAATAATCCGAGGGTTTGAAGAGATTAGATGAGTATTTTGTGGGAATTTCAGAAACACTCGATTGTTTAAAAATTAAACGTCGGTAATTAGCAAAAATTCCTAAAGAAAATCATAAATTTCTCTATTTATTTAAAACCCACAATTTTTTTTCTTAAAAACTCGTAAATTTTCCGCCTTTTTATTTTTCTCTTTTCAAACTTTTCTAAACATTGAACTGTGAAACTTTTAGTCTTTTCCAATTCTAAACAATTTTTGCTCTCATGCAATTTTTTAAATTAATCAAGCACGGTAATTAAATTAAGAAAGATTGCAATTTAAGTGCTTCATTAATTTCTTCCGAGCATGTACAATTTGCATAATTCTGCCGTTGATTATTTGTCGCTTTTTCGTGAGAAGATGAAGAAAGTTTTTTCAGATGAAGAAAAAGTTATTACTTTCGTAGGATTAAAATAAATTGTTGTGATAATAAATTTTAATTCCTTGTATAAAAATGACAAATATGAAAGCTCGTTGTTGGTAGAAAGTAGAGCTTTAAAGCACACCCACAGCACATTTTTTTATTTCAGTGGTTTTTTTTAATTTATGTCTTCCGTGGTTTATGTAGGATTATGACGATTCTAAAGGTTGCTATTTAAAAAGTTCAAAGTTACCAAAATATGCCACAGGCTATCATGAAATGTTTAGACTGATTCAAAATTTGAAGGCTGATTTGGAAAAGGAATTTACCTCTTGAAAAAATAAAAAACATATTTAAATTTTTAAAGTCGGGAATTTTTAAATTTATTCCGGTAATTTTTGACTATTCAAGCCACATTTTAATATTTGCTTCGTTTGAGAGAAAAAAAAATAATCATGACAGTTATTTTGGCTTTACGACAGCTAAAAGTTGGCGCATGTTTTAAGGATTTATTAAAGCTTTACTTAAAATTTAGTTGTAATACAAATTAGTCGCACTGCGGTGGATGAAAATTTTATTAAATTCCCGCTGTTATATTTTCAATTCCTTATAAATTCAGTTTTGATTCATGTTTCGATTTTTTTATTTCTTTCTAGGATGAACGCTTCAATCGGGAAATTGACTTAGAGACTGGATATAGAACAAAAGCTCTACTTTGTATGCCTATTAAAGACGCTAGTGGCGATGTCGTTGGAGTGGCGCAAGTGATAAATAAGCTGGGCGGTGAACAATGTTTCACAGTAAACGATGAGAAGGTAAGCTTAATTTGTTTTTCTCTCAAAAGAATCCCCGAGGTGATGTTGATGAAAAATACTTGACCACACGAAAAATGCTTTTAACATTTTTCACTTCAAGTTAATTAAAATTGCTCAACTCAATTGAAAATGTAATCAATCATGTATAAACTCCAGGGGAGATGTGGAAAAAATCAGAGATGTAAAAATTTATTGAATGCGAGAGAATTTTTTCGGCAATAATCTGAATGAAATTTTAAATGCAAAAAAAGTTCATACCCAATTTTGAGCTTTTAATTAATTTTTTATTCAATTAAAATTTTTGTTTTGTCTGGACAGTAAAAAATAATTAATGAAGTTTGGTCACTTCAGACCTTATCTGATATTTCCCTGCTTCTTCTTTTCGTGACATTTTGTCTGTCAACATTTTTTTGGGGATTTTTCATAAAAATAATTTTTTATCGACGATTGTAAAAAGTTCTTGATAATTTTTTCTCAACTGTCAAATGTTTGGCCATCAAATTTGAAAAGGAAGAAATTCAATCGCTAGGAAATTCTTGTTTGTCATAGACGGATGAAAAATTGTGAAAATCTATACAGAAGTACGTGACTTGAATTCGCTAACACTCATTAAAATTTAATTGCGCACAGCTTGATTCGATAAACAATTAAACTTTTCTGTGATACTTCAGTGGCGCAAAAAAGATACTCGAGGAAATCTCCCACGACCACCAAATCCATCATATTTTTTATCATCATCCAATAAAAAAGCAATTTTTAGCTTTTTTCTCACACTCGAGTGATGAAAGGAATTTTTTTGTGCGAAGTCCAAAGTTCGCCGCATTTTTTGCGCCAACAGAGATGTTTTAATTTATCAGAAGATTGCACAACATAAATTTTACAGAAATGTTTTATTCATGGACACTCAAAAGCTTTTGACCTCAGACTGTAAAGTAAAAGCATGTTGAATGTGTTTATCTTGGCCCACCCTTAGGTTGGCAAGTTCATAAAAAATTCTAAACAATACAAACTGAATATTGGCTCGCACAAATAAGATTTCTTGTATTTTCTGGCCATTCAACATTTATGATACACTTTTTGTTCGATGTTTGTGAAGCGGCAAGAGGCAAAAAGCGGAATTGCATGTGGATAAAAAAGCTTTTCTCCCCCAAAAAAAAAAGTTCACAGAAACATGACTTCAGTAGCAGCTGCATGTATGCGGTTTAAATATTCACGAATAAAATTTTAATGCTCGCTACTCATATCAAGAACATTTTCAACAAGGGATGAAAAATTTAGAAATACAAAACGTATTTTTTAAATTTAAATTTTAAAAATCTACTAAAAATAATCCTGCGTGGGACATGACCAAATGTTACCGTTAAAATTCAAAAAATCCTCATACAAATAAAATTTAAATCTCGGCCAACGATTTCAATAGACAATGAAAAAAAACATAAATTAGGCAACGTTTCATGTCCACCAGGAAAATAATTAAAAACAATTTTTAATCCCTTAATTTTTTATTAAAATTCATTTTCCATCCATTCGAAAATCTCTGTTGCACTTAAGTGATTTCCCAATTGAAAATAATCTCTCGCTTTATCCATTTCGCAAAAAGAGATTTACATTATTGAATTTTCTCTCCATCAGGTATTCGCATCATATCTGCAGTTTTGTGGCATTGGCTTACGAAATGCACAGCTTTACGAGAAATCTCAGTTGGAAGTGAAACGAAACCAGGTTCTACTAGATTTAGCGCGAATGATATTTGAGGAACAAAGTACAATTGAACACATGGTATTTAGAATATTAACTCACATGCAAAGTCTAATTCAGTGCCAAAGAGTGCAGGTAAGGAGATTAAATTTGTCCCTTTTGAAATATTAATTGCTAATCTTTATGATGTACGCGCAGATACTGCTTTTACACGAAGCGTCCAAAGGAAGCTTTTCACGTGTATTCGATTTTGAAGCTAATGATGATCTCAATGAAAGAACTAGTCCGTTTGAATCGCGTTTTCCAACCAATATTGGCATTACTGGTCACGTCGCAGCGACCGGGGAGGTGAGTGATTAAAAAATAATAAATTTTGTCATTTGAACAAAAAAATTAAATTAAATTTAAATAAAGAGTACTTAAAATTTAAGGATTCGAACCCAATTTTTTTGCTTTGTTTCCTTTCAAATTTTTCAATTTTTTAAAATAATGATTAAAATTGCTCTTTTATTTAAATAAAAACTCTTTAATTCCCAATTTATTAAAATAATAAAAATGTTTTCATTATCTAGACCGTTAACATCCCTCACGCATATGACGATTCCCGTTTCGATCCGAGTGTTGATGAAAATACGTCTTTTAAGCATAAGTCAATACTGTGCATGGCTATTAAAAACTCATTGGGTCAAATCATTGGCGTCATTCAGTTGATTAATAAGTTTGATGACTTGGTAAGTTTTCTCTTTTTTTCATCGACGTCATTCGAACATTATTAAAATTTCCTTTCATAACTTTGCGATAGAATTTCACCAAGAACGATGAGAACTTTGTTGAGGCTTTTGCCATTTTTTGTGGCATGGGAATAAATAACACCCACATGTATGAGAAGGCAATTGTTGCGATGGCAAAACAGAGCGTTACATTGGAAGTGCTCAGTTATCACGCATCAGCGTCAACAGATGATGCCATCCGACTGATGGTAATGCCACATACACAAAAATCATTTGCTCTTTTTTTCACATAAATTTTTTATGCCAAACAGAATCTGAAAATTCCGTCGTCAGCATACTTTCAACTTCACGACTTTTCATTTGATGATCTTAGTCTGGACGATGATGACACTTTGAGAGCGTGCTTAAGGATGTTCCTCGATTTAGATCTGGTAAATCGCTTTCACATCGACTATGAGATGCTCTGTCGATGGCTTTTGAGTGTGAAGAAAAATTATCGCAATGTCACTTACCATAATTGGCGTCATGCGTTCAATGTCGCTCAAATGATGTTCGCGATTCTCACGTCGACACAATGGTGGAAGGTCTTTGGCGAAATTGAGTGTCTTGCACTTATTATAGGCTGCGTGAGTTGAACTTAATTTATTTCGTAAAGCTCTCATGATTTATGAACATTTTGCAGCTATGTCATGACTTAGATCATCGAGGAACAAACAATGCATTTCAATTGAAATCCGATAGTCCATTGGCAATTCTCTACTCGACCAGCACAATGGAACATCATCACTTTGATCAGTGCTTAATGATTCTCAACAGTCCCGGAAATCAAATTCTCTCGAGCCTAACATCAGACGACTATAGTCGAGTAATTAAAGTCCTTGAGGATGCAATTTTGTCAACTGATTTGGCTGTTTACTTTAGGTGAGAACTTCCATCCTAATTGAGTGGAATTTTATTTAACAAATTTATCAAACAGAAAACGTGGTTCATTCCTGAGCTCCATAAACACCACGCCAGTCATCGAGCAGTTTTCAAACGAAGATAATCGTTCCTTATTGCGAGCAATGAGCATGACAGTTTGTGATTTATCGGCAATTACGAAGCCGTGGGATATCGAGAAGCGGGTTGCAGATCTTGTGAGCTCAGAATTTTTCGAGCAGGGTGATATGGAGCGACAGGAGTTGAATATAACTCCAATCGACATTATGAATCGCGATAAGGAAGATCAATTACCGTCAATGCAAGTCGGATTCATCGATTCGATCTGTCTTCCTATTTATGAGGTGAGAAAGCGTTAAAATTTGTAAATTTAAATTTTATAACACCAATAAAACTATTTTAATGTTTTTCTCTCCCTCTTTAATAGGCTTTCGCTGATTTATCGAAGAGTTTAAAGCCACTCGTCGACGGCGTCAAAAATAATAAAAAACATTGGATGGAGCTCGCTCAAACGGCTCAGGAGACGATTAAGAATCGTAAGAACAGTCTAAAATCAATGTCAAATGGAGGCATAAATAACAACAATTACTATAATAGCAATGGAAATACCAACAACAATGGCGATGAGCTGAGCAATGCCAGTAATGACAGCTTAAAAATGTCGAAAATTGTTGGAAAATTTCCCCTCGACATTAACGGCGGCAACTCAATCTTCTCGCCCACATACATAAAGCCACCACAAAACGGCATCATTAATTCTTATACACCGGCAATCGTGAGTTACGCCAACTGGAGAAAGAAAGATGGACAGGAGGTCATGGAACAATGATTCTTCCTTTCAGCTTCAATTCTTGCATTTCATGAAGGGTCCTCGACCCCTCCTCGTGTAAATTCTTTTTGTAAATAAGTTTTATAAAATTATATAGTGAATATGAGAAATGAACTAAATATGAGAGAAAAATGGTAATTAAGTTCCAAGATAAATTTTAAAAAAAAAAAACTTAGCTAAATTATTAAAGCTCTTTTGGTGGTGTAAGGATGTATACGAGCTAATCTAATCTGCATCTAAAGAGCAAAAGAAAAATATTTAGCCACCAAACTTGGCTTCTTTTAATAGAATTAAATGATGGTGAGAAAGCTCGTGTCAATTGATAAAGCCATTCGACTCGATGTGGGCATTAAGAAATGATCAATCATTCGCAAGGTGTCAGTTGAAGTAGATTGGTGTTTTAAAATTGACTGATATAAGACTGTGTTTACGGGATAAACTTAAAATGATTTGCACTCTGACGCGCTCTCGAATGATTGAGGAGAAATTGTCATGAAGTTACTTTAAGAGCAAACCTACACTGGATGTAAAATAAATTTTAAACGAATTTAAATTAAATTTGCTATTGTGGTGGATGAGGTGTGACTTGAGGGATAAATTTGAATTTAAAGCAGTTATTTAAAAAATAACGGCAATTATTTTAAAAGTTCTCTAAATAAAATTTAATGTAAAAAATCATTTTATTGTATTTTTTAAAACTGCTATAAATTCAAATTAATTTCCGTTATTTTCACCTCACCCACTCATGGTAGTGCAAAATGTAGTGAAAATTTAAATGAGAATAGCTTAAACTCATTTCCTCTCTCGTTGTAAGAACCTTCAGTGATTAAAATTTGATAGTTGAGGAAAGATTAAATTAGCGAGCAAGTTTGAATAGCTTAGAGAATGCATATTTTTCTACAAGTTGTAGCTACTATAAATATTTAAAGTCTCTGTAAATTTAAAGTGCACCCGCAACTATCAGAAAATAAAGTTATTTGTCCTATAAGAAAGCAAGAAAATCAAATTATGACGTTTATAAAGTATTATTACGTATCCTCACAAGCATCTTAATAATGTTAAGAGAGTCAATCGTGTTTGTTGCATAATTAATCTAGACAATTAATTCACACAGACTTTTTCGAGATTCACACATTAATTCGTATGAGAAAAAGAAACTATAAAAAAAACTTTTTTGCTCTCTTATTGTAACATTAATGAATGATTGATAACGTGCTGCATACAGTTGTGAGTTTGGGGATTGTTTGGAGGTTATGAACCTCATCAAAAAAAAATTAAAAAAATTTGTGAATAATCCGCGAGAGAGTTTTCCAGTGAGCTTGATGAGAAAAATTTAAACTTTTTCCTAAAATATTTATTATTTAACTGATAAATAACATTTAGAAAAAAAAACTTATCGAATATTAAGAGCAAAGAAAGAAAAATTAAATCCTTTTAAAGGATAATGAAAGTACTTTTTTGAATATTCTTCGTTTAAGTGGCACAAAATAAAGTTATTGAAATAAAAAAGGAATTATTTAATAATTAAATACACGTAAGAATAGAAGTTATTGTTTTAATTAAAATTTCAGGTTAAATTATTAAATAAAAAGATTCGCTAAATTAAAATCTATTCTCGTCCCAAATATCTTACAAGATCATCTCATAATCTCATAATCTTTCATCGTCTGATGAGGATATAAAAATAAATCACTTCTATTTTCTAGGGTTGACATTTAGAATAAATTGAAATTGGAAGTTCTTCGTATTTCAGAGCCAGCTCGCTTCGAATTAAAAGAGAGTTTTGATAATCTGAGATGGGTCGATTTTTTAGCGTAACCCACAAAGTGGTGTAACGCTTATATGCTCGTGATTCCGTCCGTCCGTCCGTCCGTCCGTCCGTCCGTCCGTCCGTCTGCACAAGCGAGATCTCGGTCCCTGGACCAGCTAGAGACTTCTAGTTTTCGCCAGATGGTAGCTCTTAGGGTCTATATGTGCAGGCACTGACTATTTTTTGAGTCATGACCTATGGTCGTGCCATGGACGGCCATAACGTCCATTTTTCATACAAATTTTCTCTTATATGGCTTCATGGGTATCGTTGAACTCGTGATTGGACCAGAAATCGATTGGCATTGATTCGTAACTTGACCAGGAATCGATTGACATACATGATTTTTCGAGTCGTGACCTATGGTCGTGCCACAGAAAGCCAAAATGTCCATTTTTCAGAACTATGGCTTCATGGGTATCGTTGAACTCGTGATTGGACCAGGAATCGATTGATATAGATGATTTTGGAGGAATGTCCATCATGGCCGGCCAGCAGTGTCACGGACAGCCGAAATGTCCATTTTTCAGAACTATGGCTTCATGTATCTCGTTGAACTCGTAATTGGACCAGGAATCGATTGATATAGATGATTTTTGATGAATGTCCATCATGGACGGCCAGTAGTGCCACGGACAGCCATAATGTCCATTTTTCAGAACTATGGCTTCATGGGTATCGTTGAACTCGTGATTGGACCAGGAATCTATTGACATAGATGATTTTTGATAAATGCTAATCAAGGCCGGCCAGTAGTGCCACGGACAGCCAAAATGTCCATTTTTCAGAACTATGACTTCATGGGTATCGTTGAACTCGTAATTAGACCAGGAATCGAATGACATAGACGATTTTTGAGGAATGGTCGAACAGGACTGCCACGGACAGCCAAAGTGTCCGGATTGACTTAAACTCATTTTTTATGCACTTGATTTTCAAACACTGATCTGTTACAAGTGGGTTACGCGGCAACACCCACGTGTGGGTTTTGAAACATTTTTTATGTATAAAATAAAGGGCTTTGTGAGTGATTAATTTTTGAGTTAAGATTTCGTGGAATGTTGTAAAGTAAATTAATTTTGAATGACCTGCTTGAGCACGTGGAATATTGCACGAAAAAAAATATCTCGAAAACTCAAAAGCTCTTATCACTGATTCGAACTTAATTGAAAGTAATTTGATTGATTTCTACGCTTCAATAATTCAATTACGCCGTATAACATGCTTTTAATGAAAATGATATCAACTTTTATTGTGAATTATTTTGACATTTATTTTTTAGTGAAAAAGTTCATGATGCTTCCTTGCTTTGTCTTCGCAGTGACATTGGACTTTGCTTTTGCTGAAGTTGCCTTTTTCACAGGAGAACTCTTAACAGGAACTTCTTTTGCTGCTGGAGGCGAATTTTTCTTTCGATTCTCATCATTCACCGCTTCATCTTCAGATGCTGAATATTCTTCGAGCACTTTCTCGGTTCTGATAAAACCATCATCGGTTTCAAATCGTTTTGTCACCCAGCGCTTTGCTTTATGCTTTCCAACGGGCTTCTCAATTTGTGGCTTTTCTTCAGGTGTTGGCGACCTTGAATGCGCAGCCTTCGGTTCTGGTGTTACCTCACGATCAAATTTAATTAATTTACTTTCTGGCTCCTCAAAAATGCTTTTCTCTTCGTCCTCATCTTCACTCGAATCATCCATCACTTGAATTCGAGATCGCTTCTTGGTTTTGGACTCTTTTTGTTTCTTTTGTGGAGGTTTTTTCTTTGATTTTGGTGGTGGCGATGCAGAACGCTTCCGTGGGATTTGATCAACTTCCATCTTTTCTTCTTGCACTTCATCAACTTCCATCTTTTCTTCTTGCGCTTCCGGTGATGGTTCCTTTTTCTCTTGCTTGACTCCATTGACGGATTTTGTGCTGGTAGTCGTCGATGATGGTTTATTGAAGAAAGATGTAATGTTGCCTTTTTGAACTGGTTTAGTGTTTTTCTTTGCATTCTTGGAAGTTGAAGGCTTCGGTGCTGTCGGTGGGGATTTTTTCTTTTCTTCAACATGTTTTTCTTCTGGCTTTTTATCCTCAACAGGTTTCTTCGTATCAGACGATTTCTCTAGAGACTTTTTAGGCATTTCTTTAGACTTTAAAGACAATTCTTCGGTCTTTTGTTTCTGCACAGTGTTAATCTCTTCTGTTTTCTTGGCTACGGGCTTGACCATTCCGAATGGGGTCTTAATTTTGGTTGTGTCCATGGGCTCTTGCTTGACAGCAACTGGAACTTGAAGATCACGTTGACCAACATCAATCAGGATGTTTTTACTGTAATGAGAGTATGTTAGACTGTTGATTCATTAAATAAATTATTAACTTACACTTTAATTTCCTCATATTTAGGCGGAAGATCAAGATCCCGAGAATTTGATTTAGTCTCAACGCTATAGAGCCACGATCTTTTAATATCTTTCCATTTTTCATCTATTTTCTTCTTTGTCTCCTCGTTAACGACAGCGATTGTAAATTTACCCTTTGAATTAATTCCCTGAACCAAAAATTCCTTTACAAGATCTTTAACTTTCTTCTCATTTTGTTGCGTCCATTTCTTGAGGACTTCCTCAGCAATGTCATTCGTTACAAGCCAGTTATTCGAAATCGTTTTCAATGTCACCTAAATATTAAATTTAAAATTATTTCAAATTATTTTCTCAACTTTTCCTCACCTTCTGAAGTGCATCTAAAATAAGTGATGAAATCTCTTCCATGCAATTCTTTTCAGTTGTCGTGTCCATTGCGACGATAATTAAGGACTCTTTTTGGTATAAATAAAACAAGTTACTGGTGTAAGTCTTTAGAAATTAAATAGATTAACTTTTTTGTTTACAATAATTTGAGAGGGAAAATTTTCGAACTACCGTGAAATCTGAGAAAAGAGATTGAAAATAATCTCGTAAAATAATTTAACGTTACCAAGTTCAAATTAATCGACCTTGAATTAAAATAAATCTGAAAATGTACAATTTTAGATTTGTAGTAAAAATTTACTTGATTTCATTGCTAATAATTTAAAAATATCCGAAATTCCACATGTTTGTTCACTTTAAACAGGTTTCATTAAGTTCAATTCTCACTGTTTATCGAAAGTTCGAAAAAAGGGTGCGTGACTCGAAAGAATTTTTAAAATTGCATAAAAAGAAGAATAAAAAAAAATTTGAGATGTGAAAAAAACAAATTTTCATGAAATCTAACAAGTGAAAGCTCATTAATCAAGTTAAAAACATTTTAATTTTATAAAGGAGAAGGAAGTTATGTGAAAAAACATAAATGTGAAGCACAAAAGGCGAAAACAAAGTGATAAAAGTGAAAATTTAAAATTTGATGACCTGGAAAAAGAAAATTAAAAACAAGAACGAAGAAAAAAGTTTTTTTTTGTGAAGATAATTCTAAGTTTGATAATTTAAAATAAATTGTTTATGATGTCGTTTGTTGGGAGTGGCACAACCGGAACGGAAGCGGCTCAAAAATTCCTCGAACAACTTCAGAATGACTTTCGCACTTTGAGCAATGAGACGAAGAAGAAAAATCCTCAAATAAAGGAGGTAATTAATTTATGAAAATTTCTGCTGTTGTCATCGCATACGTGGTTTATCAGGAATCTTTGTGCGGATCAGCAAAAATTGGCTTATTGATTTTTCCTCTCGTCCATTAATTATGCATTCATTCCGTCCCTCATTGTGGCGTTGACACATCTAACTGTTCATCATCTCCGCATACTTTTTGCTCCGTTGAAGATGAACAATACGAAACTATTTACAAAAACAACGATAACAATACACCAATGGAGAATTGCGTAATATTTCACATTTCGGAATCGTGCCGAGAAAAATCAATAAAAGTTGTCAACTCTAATTTCGTTATCAGAACTCTTTGATAATGTGCAAACAAATTTGTATGAATCACGAGCTTAAATTGATAATTTATTACTTGGGCAGCGCTGATAACGTCACATTTGCATTAACCGTTAATTAATTAAATTTATTCTCCAACACGTGCTCAGCTCTCGCGAAGAGTCCATTAAGATCCCTTTTTGAATTACATCAGATATCGTTAAGTAAACTAAATTAGTTTCATTTAATCTTTGTAAAAGTCCTTCTTCAAGTCAAACTTGCCCTTATCTTAGGATAGCATGTAAATGTATCGGATTGTTGTCAATATAAAGAAAGAGAGAGAGAAGAAAATTGTATGAGCAAATATAAACCTTTTGCGAGTACACATAGGCTTGGCATCCAAATTGTTGACACAAGAAAATTGCACACCATGAATATTAATTTAATTCAATTTTTTTTCTCTCTTATTTTAGTCGTGCGAAGAGGCAATACAAAAGCTGAAGGCGGCAGCCGCTAATCCTCAGACACCAATCTACTATGTCGTAAATCAAATTCTCTATCCGCTCGTTCAGGGATGCGAGTCGAAGGATGTTAAAATAATTAAATTCTGCTTGGGAATGATGCAGCGACTGATAACGCAGCAGGTGATTGATCAAAAAGGTGCACGATATATCACCGACACGCTATGGATGTTGATGGAGAATGGCATAGAAGAAGTAAAAGTATTGCAGAGTGTGACACTCTTATTGACCACAAATTCCGTTGTACACGGCGAAACGCTTGCAAAGACAATTGTTTTGTGTTTTCGACTTCATTTTACAAAAGACTCGACCACAATCAACACGGCTGGCGCGACAATAAGACAACTGGTGTCTTTAGTATTTGAGCGAGCGATGGTCGAGCATGCTGAATCGCCGCAAGAGGAAGAACCGAGAGAAATTAATTTAGAGGAGCTTAAAGCTTCATTCGGACAAGCGCCAAAAGGTTTGAAACCGTGCGCTGCCGATGCTTTTCTACTATTTCAAGATTTAGTGCAGCTCGTTAATGCCGATCAACCTTACTGGCTACAGGGAATGACAGAAATGACTCGAACCTTTGGCCTGGAACTTCTCGAGTCTGTTTTAACAAATTTTTCATCAGTTTTCTACAAAAATCCAGAATTTTCATTCTTACTGAAAGAGCGCGTGTGTGCGCTAGTGATTAAACTCTTTTCACCCAACATTAAATATCGGAATGTGGTCGTGCCAAGCACACAACAACCACCTGCTCCGCACGATAAACCTTACTTTCCAATTAGCATGCGACTTTTGCGTGTCGTCTCAATTCTTATACAGAAATATCATCAACTGCTGGTGACAGAGTGTGAAATTTTCTTATCACTGATCGTAAAGTTTCTTGATCCCGATAAGCCGACATGGCAAAGGTCACTCGCTCTAGAAGTGCTCCATAAAATGACCGTACAGCCTGATTTACTCGTATCCTTTTGTCGCTGCTACGACCTCAAGGATCATTCGACGAAAATCTTTCAGGACATTATTAACTCGCTTGGCGCTTACGTGCAAAGTCTCTTTGCGTCGCATCAAATAGGAGGAAATGCAAATCTACAGTCGAGTCCACCAGCGCTGATTGGTGGACTTCCAGTTGGTTCTGGAATTTCGCCGCAATCAGGGTTTTACTTGAGAGGCGTTTGGCTACCGCTTGTCATCACTTTTCCCACTGGACAATCAAAATCTCAATACCTTGAGATGCTTGATAAGCTCGAACCACCGCCGATTCCCGACGGATATGGAATATCAATTGCATATGCATGCTTATTGGATATAGTTCGATCGATATCGCTCGCTATAAATGGACCTTCCATTGTGAGCTATAAAATTTTAATTAGTTTCAATTATTAATGACATTTTTTTCTAGCTCGGCGAGGAAAAACCAGTTCCGTATAAAAATCGAGTGACAGAGGAAGAAAAAACACTTCATTGTCAACTGATAAACTCAAGCTGGTGTGGATTACTTGCCGGTTTAAGTCCACTAATCGATGCAAGCACCGATGAAGCGATGGCTGAGTGTGTTTTAAAATCCATGCAAAACTATGCGGCACTCTGTGGAATGTTGGATTTGAGCACGCCTCGTGATGCTTTTATCACTTCGATTTGTAAAGCTTCATTGCCGCCGCACTATGGATTGTCTGTGCTTAATATGGGCTATCAGGGAATGAATATGAAGGGCATGATGAGGAGTGGAAGTCAGGATGTTGGAAATCAATATATGCATCAACTTCACGATGATATTCAACAGAGATTTCCAATTGTTGCCGTTGGCACTCCCTTACCGACTAGTGGCTTGCAACCTGGCGCACATCAAGGTCCCGTTATGTTGACTGCCAAGAATTTACAATGCATGCGAGCAATTTTACATCTTGCTCACTGCCACGGAGGAATATTGGGAACATCATGGCATATTGTACTCGCAACTCTTCAACATCTCGCTTGGATATTAGGCTTAAAGCCATCGACTGGTGGAAGCTTGCAAGCAACTCAAAAACCAATGACTGACACAAACTCAATCACACAAGTAATGGCTGATCTTCCCGTATTATCAACAATGTTAAGTCAACTATTTGAGAGCAGTCAATATTTGGACGATGTTGCACTACATCATCTAATCGATGCTCTTTGTAAGCTCTCACACGAAGCCATGGAATTGGCTTATAATAATCGTGAACCCTCGCTTTTCGCTGTTGCCAAACTTTTAGAGACGGGTCTCGTGAATCTCTTTCGTATTGAAGTTCTTTGGAGACCACTAACAAATCATTTGCTGGAAATTTGTCAACATCCTCACATTAGAATGAGAGAGTGGGGCGTCGAGGCCATCACTTATCTTGTTAAGTCAGCACTTCAGTATAAATATGAGGTTCCTCTTAAGGATAATATGAAACTTCAAACACTTCTTCTCGGACCACTTTCTGAACTTTCGAGTGTCCCCCATGGAGATGTTAGACAAAGACAATTGGAATGCGTACTTCAAGTACTGAATGGAACCGGTGAAATATTAACGCATGGCTGGCCATTGATTTTGGGCATCATTGGAACTTTTAATGATCATCATGGTGAGGCTTTAATCAGAATCGCCTTTCAATGTCTCCAGCTTGTCGTAACAGACTTTTTACCCGCGATGCCATGGCGATGTTTACCGCTCTGTGTCAATACAGCTGCAAAGTTCGGAAGCCAAACGCAAGAATTAAATATTTCATTGACGGCAGTCGGTCTTATGTGGAATATTTCCGATTATTTCAATCAAAATCAAGATAAATTGAATCAAAGTGTCACCGACGATATTTCAGTGTTGCCCGATTTCCCTCACACGCTCAACATGCCGCACTTTGACAAATTATGGATGGTCCTCTATGCGAGACTCGGCGATTTGTGTGTTGATCCACGACCGGCTGTTAGGAAATCGGCAGGACAAACACTCTTCTCAACAATTACAGCACATGGAAATCTCTTAAATCCACCGACTTGGCAAGCGGTCATGTGGCAAGTTCTATTTCCACTTCTCGATAAAGTAAGAACAGCTTCAAATTCAGCGAGCAATGAAAAAGTTGACACGAGTGGAAACATCTTAATTCATCACTCAAGAAATACGGCACAAAAGCAATGGGCTGAAACTCAAGTATTGACACTGTCCGGTGTCTCGAGGGTAAGTCAGAGTAGCTCAAGTGTTTATCACATTTTTGTTAATTATTTATTATCTCACAGGTGTTTATTACAAAGTTTAAATTACTTCAAACCATCGGAGATTTTCCACGAGCTTGTCAATTACTTTTGGAATTTATCGAGTGCTCAGCGCTAAGTAAATCAAACGAAGTATCGCTAGCTGCACTGAAATCTTTCCAGGAAATTCTCTACAATAAGCCAATTAATCAGATGAAGGGAAATGGAGAGGATGACGATTTGTGGAATGTAAGTTTAATAATTTTATTTTAGATTCGATTTATTTAAATATGAATTCTTACAGGGAGCATGGCGAGTTTGGTTGAATGTTGGAATTAAAAGCACAAAAATATCTTTTAATGATCCCGAGAAGCAGCCTGATGACCTCTACATTCCCAGTCAAGCTTTCCTAACTGCACTCGTACAAATTTTCCCTGCACTTTTCCAACACATCCACACGAGGTTTACTAACGAGGATTTAAAGAAACTCTGTGATGTGCTTATGAACGCTGTAATGGTTCCTGTTCACTCTGATTCAACTCCATATATAATGAGCACAATGTCTGATTCGCTGCTTACACCTCTTCATGATGGCGTACTCGATTGTATTGAAATTCTACAGAAAGAAGCAATCGCCAAGACAACACCATTGGACACAATAATTTGTGCTGTATTCAGACAACTTTTGAGCTTTAGTAAATTTGCATGCTCGCCACCGTTCTATGAAAATAGAAAGAAAAATGTGCCACAAAACACAATCGAGTGGGTTAGCATGAATTACATTCCTTTTGGCGAGAAATCGATGAATGTCGCTGTAAAGCTTTATCAGCAAACAGCTGACGATCCAAAAGTTATTGAAGGACAAATTCTCCATGAAATAGTAAAAGCCCTTTCACTTCCACTCAGCCTAAAATACAAGTGCATGTCGAGTAGTACGTGGAAATTAGCTGTGAACAGTCTCATGTCGGTGCTTCACTGTGGTCTTCCAGTTGCAAGGAAATATCCGAAAGAAAATGTGAACATGTGGATGGATCTGTCGGATACTCTCGATAAATTTTTGTTCCCTAAAAAGTGAGTGTAATTTTTTTAAAAATTCATAAATTCAACAAATTTTGTTTCTTTAGTGCATGCCAAATTGAGGACAGAGGTCTCGATGAACTCGTACTAGATGAAGCGATCGATTGTCAATTAATTGAGCTTCTTCGCGACGAAGTTTTACCGCATTCACTTGAAGTTCCCCACCAATTCATTTTGAATGTAGTCGTGCTTTTAAATAAAGGTTCAATTCATTCGGCCACAACAGCTTCGTCGAGTTTAGGTTGTGATGTAGAATTAAAGCTACGCGAGGAGTTTGCAAAAACTTGTTTTGAGACATTGTTGCAATTTTCATTGCTCGATGAGAATGCCAATAAAGAATCGAGTATTCAACTCACAAGCAATGACGGAGGTGTGGCCGGTCAATTGGCAATAACTGCTCTGCTTCACCGCTTCGAGGAAGTGCTGAAAAGGTTTAATGACGATGAAAGGCAAAGTGGAAAGTGTCCATTACCTCGATATCGATTAAGTGAAATTTCATTCGTACTAAAAGCCGTCGCAACGCTCATAATTAGCATGAAGAAAGCACCGCCGGCTAAGGGTAAGATTATTTAGGTCTTTTGCTATAAAACTCATTTTTATATATTTTTGCAGTCGGTAAAACAGCATGGGAGCAACTCGTAAATTTATATCCATATCTCGTCGACTGCACAACAACATCCTCATGTGAGGTGTCGCGTTCGCTTCGTGAAGCTCTCCTTCAATATTGTGATCTTCTACAGCCACCATCGAACTCGATTCAATTGAATGGAACTACAAATGGTCTCTCATCGAGTCACTGCTAACATCAATCAGATCACATTTTGACACGCAATTTTAAATACTTTTAAATTTCAAAGGTAATTTTTTTTTGGCTACGCTCGACTTTTTCAATTCAAATTCCAAATATTAAGCAATAATTCAAGATTTAAGTAGAAGATTTGAGGTGATTTTTACGTGGATAAAAAGCTAGAAATCAGTTTCAAGATAGATTCTTTAGAAACTCACATAACAACCTATAAATATTTTCAAATCATCCCCCGATAAAAATGTTAAAATATTAATTTATTAATTTAATTTTGAAAACATCAATTTCAAAGATATTTTTTTTGCAAAATGGACAAATTTGATGCCAAGAAAGAAAAAATCGGATTTAAAAAAATATATTAAGGAACATCAGCAGCCTTAAAATGTTATTAGGACATTAGACAATACAAAATGAAAAAATGTAATGTTAATTTTGATCCGTTTCCTTATTGAGATGCAACGAGAAAAGTTTTTCAAATGAATGCTGATAAAAAAAATTGTGCAATTTTCTTTTTTGTTTCACTCTGTGCATGATGAAGTGATTTCTGTTTATTATATAATGAAAATTTAATATTTAACTTGTAGGTGTTGTTCAGTTTTGATGACAGAAAAGTCCTTTTACGTATTATCAATAAAATATATCCAAAAATAATCAAATTAATGATTTTTTTTTCAGGTTAGACGTCATTAAAAAAATACTTTTTGGTTTTTCTTTATTTTTATTTCCACATTTGAAATCATCGAAAGAGTTTTACAATTGATAAATAATAGAAGTTATTAGAAAACATCAAAACGTCGTTTAAAAAACACTTAAAAGTTAAAATTTTTCCAACTTTTCTCTTCCAAAAAAATATTTCGATTTGTATGCGATTGATTTTCTCTATTTAAATCGCACTATGTATAATAAAATTATCAATAAGCACTTTAACGAAGTGATAAGATATTTTAAGACTGTCTATTTTAATGAAATGCTTTGAGTTGAATGCTGATATTTATATAAAAAAGGGGAGTAAAAAAATTGAGAAGAATTATGGCCACTTTGTATTTACAATGTACGTATCTCATCGTAACAAAATCACTCAATTAGCCCGAGATGAATGGTGAGAGGTCGGGGAATCGGAAGCCCTGGAATGAGCGCGATGTTTGTTGACCACCTACCGATCTCTGTCGTGAGCGTGGCAGTCTCTGTTGACGAGAGGTCGCTGATGGTGGACGAAGATCGGCTGAACTTGAGGTCTGAAGTGATTGACCGCATTGCGCGGAACAAACGTCATCACGAAGAATTGTTTCTCGCGGCCATTCGCGTGCCAATTGTGAACAATCTGTGATTCTGAGTGATGCACATTGTGGCTAAAAATGATTTTGTTTAAAATTTTAAATCTTTTAGATTAATTAAACACTCACTCCATCATTTGTGCAAATACAGGATGTGCAAGGCGATGGGAATGCAGACTCGCCAACTCCAACACGTTTTCCTCCAATTGTACATCCTTGAACGTTGCTTTCACGCCATGCACTCAAATCAATTTGTGGCATTTGATGGCATGCAACACGTGGGTTCCTAAATAATCATTATTTCTAAGGGTTATTTATATAAATATTTAAGATTAACTCACAAGAAATTGCTTGGCAAATCGAAAGCGGCTCTCTGCATGTCCCCGGGAATGTCCAAATTCTCACAAACAATCTTTGACATTGTCGTCTTTCTCAATTCGGTCAATTGAGCTTCGGTGAAGCGAATTGCCGGATCAGCGTTCTCATACCTTCAAAGTGAAAATAATTAACAAAAAAGTTATGTAATCCAATTAACCCAAATCTCACCAGAAACGATCACATTTTCTCAACTGTCTAAACTGAATTGCGATGATGCACGCGAATGTTGGACCGACTAAGCCACCTTGCAACGGCCTCTCGGACATGCCACCTGTTGATCGTTTAAAAAATTACTCAATACATTCTACTTAACGCACATCATCATTTACCTGGGAATAAGTCAATGTCGTCGACGCTCGGATAAATTCGTTTCAATCGATTAATGACTTCGGGCGGAATTTCACGACTCAAATCGTCCCAATTTTGAGCGCGTTTTAAGTTGCAGAGTGCACGATAATTATTGTAGCCGGGAATTCCATGATCGCGAGCACGTTGAACATTAAGTGCGACAAGATCAATGCCCGAGAATGGAATTTTAACATCCTCAAACAAATGATTTGTGACTTCACCGGTGATAAATTGATCGAGAGTTTCCATTGGAGTTGCTACTAAACCACGCATAATTTCATCCATCATTTGAGGCTGAAGAAGATTGTCGGTTTTGAAGAAGCCATTACGGAGAAGAATTGGTGGATCGATTGGTTGATGATTGACACTCAAACGTGGAATGTGAGGACGTAAAAGTGAGTGACCAATTCTGAAGGCGGCAGAAGCGAATTCAGTGACAATTGCTGGATTGCAGGTCGGATTGTAGTCTTTATAATATCCTTGTGGCAATAATTTTAAACCATAAAGATTGACGGCATTCCAACTGAGAATACGTGGAAGGAATTCATTGTACGTGATGTGTTGATTTTGTGCTGAAATAATTCTGCGAGCATGTTGGAAAATTTGTTCGCCAGTCCAATGCGGATTGACACCTCTCAGGCCCTCAACAATTCTGTTGTGTTCACGAAGGAAAATTGTATGGATTGCAGTTAAACCGGGTTGTTCCGATGCACGACCATCGCCAGCAATGAAACAATATCCACTCGGTGATTTACACTCGGGATGTGATGGCGATGTTGGAAGAAGTTCTTTGCCTCGGGTCGGATGAATTGTTGAATTTAATCTTCCAATTTGACCACGCAATTTTTGACAAATACAATAATTTTCACCATAAACTTGAGAGGCGTCGAGGAAGGCTGTATTTTGATTGATTTGTTCACGTGGTCCGAGTGATTGCTGACCTGGAAGTGATCTCATAGATGGGAAGCAAAGCCGTTCGCCACTTGTTACATTAACTTCGGGATAAAAGTGATCGCGTGGTGGAACCGGGAAGGGATTACATTCAGGATGAACAGTACGAGGAGAATTGCATGATCGACAGCTTGGAATAGACTCGTGGAAACCTTTGTGGATGGGTGTCATTGTTAAATCGTGATCCAAAAATTGAGCAAACTGCATAAGTGCAAGTGAATAGCGCGAGTGAAGATTAGAAATGTCAGGATGAACAAGAGTCGAGACTGTACGTGGATTTGGCAATGGCTGTCCGTTTGTTGCAGAAGCACGTGGTCGAGAAACACCGTCTTCATAGGCCGAGGGAAGTAATCGAGCAAAAACAGTCAAGGACTGACCCAATGTTGGATTACGCAAGTTATTGCAATACCCAGTGAAAGTTCTGAATGGAGTTTTTGCGTCACACGGCGCGGTGAGGTCTTCGCATTGAGGTTCGAGGGTAACTGGCGAGATTGTGCCCGTCGAGAAGGTATTGATGTCAACATTTGAGATGCTGTTTATGAAATCATCGCCATTAAGGTTGTTGTCAAACGCTTGTCTCTTTCTTCTTCGGAGACTGTGAAGTGTGCCAATTAGTTCATTAGTGGCGAGTTCATAAAAGTGTGATGAATTTGCAATCATGAGAGAATTTCGGTTGGCCTTGCTAAATGAAGCTGCGGTTCCGTCAGGTGAGCGGGCATCGATGCCACCCTGTGCGAGCCACGATTCATATTCGAAACGATTTAGATCCATCATTTTAATTTTTGCACGCTCAATCGCATCGCTAATAAGTTCTGAGCTCAAATCTTCCAATTCTTGTACATGTGGTGCAGCAGCTGTTTCCAAAGTTTCAATAACAACTTCAATCTCGTCCGACTTCCATGCGCTCAAGTCTAAGCCGGAAAGGTGATCGCATGTGAGGGGTGCATTTAAATAAGGATCGGAGCGGAGGAAGGCTTTTGGCTGTGAAGTTGAAACGCCATTTGCGGCACACATGAGACCGGCTAGCGAAACTCTTCGCACAGCTTGTAATTGCTCGAGGCTTAACGATGAAGGCGGTAAATCATTCTCGTACCAGAAACGATCGCTAATTCTCAAATTGGCAAACTGAAGTGCAAGCATACATGTGAGCGTTGGTCCAAAAACACTGCCTAGTGCTGGCGTTTCTGTTAGTCCACCGATAAGTAAATCAATGTCTTCTGGATTTCTATTTTAAATTATTTAAATTAGCAAACATTTAAATGCTAAAGTCAAGTTTTATACTTACTGATAAATTTTCTCCAAAACTTCGCGCTTAGCTTCTGAAATTCCAACAGTTTCGATATCGTCAAATGTCAACTTTGCATCTTTATCGACGCCCAAACGAGCTTCGCATAAATTTAGCGCTTTATGATAAGCCGGAATGCCATGATCTCGACTTCGTTGAATTGCCAATGATAAAGGTGTCCATTCATCATCAAATGTCTCATGGACCGGAATGAAATTTTGCGTTAATGCCGGTGTTTTGATTAAAATCTCTGCCGATATCGAGTCATTCATCATGTCAGCGGGAAGCATGCTGTAGAATGCAGGAAAAGCGCTAATTGCCGCCTCGTTGAAAATGCCTGCACGATTTGTGCTCGAGTAGCCGCTGTAGTGCTTGCGAGTTAGAAGTCTATTGAATAAAGTCGTTAAAAAATTTCGAAACAAAGCCGTTAAATTATTTCACTCACCTCAACTCATCTTTAGTGACTGTCTGTTGTCCGAGAAGTATTGGTAGAAACTCATTAAAAGTGACATGTTGAATTTCGGCGGTGAGCGCTCGACGAGCTTCCAAAAACAAGGTCGCGTCACTCCAGTCGTTATTCAATTTAATTAGCTCATCAGCAATGCGATTATGTTCCTTCAACAAAGTGACATGAAGAGCGCCAATTGCGCCTTTTTCATTGCATCGAGCACACGCTTTAATATCAACATGACCACCGGTGAATGTTCGGAGTGCTTGGAATTCTTTTTCTGTCACACCATACAATCCCGAGCCATCGATGAAGCCCGAGGCTGCATTCATTTGTTCACGATAATTGAAGTTACAATTTTGGTACTCGCGCGATGGAATTGAACGCATGTATTCTTTGCATTCGTCGCCCGTGCGCACATAACATTGAGCCAAGTCCTCATTTGTCTTTGACGCTTCATCACAGCACTTGTAAGACGACGATTGTGGCGAAATGACTTGGAAGAGATCGTAGGCTAACAATTGACCCCATGCAGGCAGCATTGCAGTGATGTGTGGATGTTGTGCATCTTTCTTGACGGATTTCTGAAGTTGTTGTATAACATGATCGGGTGAGGGGAGGGCATGTGATCCGACTGATGTACGCGGTGAACTTTTGCCATCGGCATAGTCTGGCGCAAGCATACGCATGAAGACATCGCCTCTCGCACCCCAATCACGATGATTTACATTATTGCATTCGCCAGTTGGTGAACGAAATTTACTCGGCGGACATGGCGTTGAGTTTTCATCTACGTCACATTCTTGCTTAAAATTTCCACTTCCTAATCGCTCTAAAAGCAATGCCGAGCGTGCACGTGCCCGCAAATCTGACGAGATTGTGTCTTGTAATGCTAATGTGCTAACGACTAGATGAATGCTGATGGGAGATAAATAAGAAGAAGACATTAATCATGTGTCGAGACAACTGATGAGCACTGAATGTCACGCGAGATCTTTGTGACTTTAGAAAAACAACTTTTTTGTCAGAAGCATTTTTTTGATTGAACTTAAATGGGATTTTAAAAAATTATTCAATTATTGAGTACGTAAAGTTTACGTTGACTTGAATGGATATTTGTTACGTAAGGAAAAATTTTGAGGAAGTAAAAATGATCCCATCTCAAACCTTGAATTTATTTATTTTTATTCACAATTTTTTTATTTAATGTCAATTAGATTAATAGCTGGGTTGCTCGCTTATACCTGCATTTAAGTCTATCAAGACAAAAAATATCCATATTTTAACAAATTTAGAGCAACTCTCGTGATTTAAAGTTCTCTAAATGGCATTTTTGATATTTTTTGCACCATTCTGAATCGCATGTGGATAATAATTTTAACGAGAATCCGGATCTCGCACATGGCGTGTGTGGGCATTAAAAGTTAATACTTGCTTAATATCATTTCATTGCCTTGATCGATGTCGTGGATTATTAAACAAAGCTTAACTTATAAAAATTGCATTTTTTGCATCTCTCAGTTTCCCTTTCGCTTTTCTGCTTAATGTGTGTTGCAGTGCCCACATTCATATGTATATCTGCATATTTGCATCGAGGCAGTTCACAATTTCTTTCGTTTTTCCGATCGAGAGTGAGTGAGAGAAGTTTATTTATAGACTCATGCATGAATGAAATCGAAAGTAAAAATATTACGGCGATGGTGCGCAATAGATTCGAATTCGCTGAGTCCGAGGGCAGTTAACAATTTTTCAAATGTGTGTTTATGACGGACCGATGACGTTATAAATCTTCATTTGCCGCGAGAGTCGAATAAATTAGCATAATGAACATTGATGATTATTTTCACATGCAAATGTATTTTTTTCCTCTTCTTTCCAAATATGATCGCACAGGAAATTTTTTATTACTTTTATTGAATGAGAGTGAAAGTGCAGATCGAGATAGCACGACTTGAACTTCGCGCCGTGAAGGTTGAGGTTTCAGTTTTCTCGCTTTTAGATGACAATATTTTAAATTCTTCAATGTTATTTTTTTGGTAAATTGCAATTGTCAATTTTAAATAATTTGCTGACGTCTTCATACAATTTTTAAAGTGCTACTCAATTGTTATCATTAATTCAATCAATTTATTTTTAAAAATCATGTTAATTATCAAAATACCCTTAATTTTGTTGAACTCCTCCCCGATAGCACGATAACGTGCAATACCTGTAAACATTTCCTCGATCGCCACTGCCTGAGGCTAATTACGCATGTCATAAAAATGAACTTGAAAGGTAAAAATAATGAAAACATGTAGAGCATTCAAGTCATGTATGGAAAAAATATGATTCACTAGTTCAATGGCATTTCGATAGCCATATATTCCGCAACATGCGAAACGATTATGAAAAATAAACGCGTACAAGAGTGAGATAGGTGTTTTTGGAAACTTTTATCAGCATTTTAACATCAGCTGATGTTCACTTCGGTGGTCATTTGTCGCTTTCTGTTTGGCAAAAAAATTATTTGTAAGCTGCTAAAAACGACACTTTCGCCTCCGATGATGTCAAACGTGTGACTACCGGCTGGTTATGATGAGATTAGAGTTGTTTGAAGAAAATTTGAAGTTTATTAAATTAAATTAAATTTTAATTCACAAAGTTTTTGGAAAGATTTCAAAAATTCACAACTTTCGCTGCAAAAATCTCATAAATTTCGGTATGTGATAACGGAAATCCATAAAAGAGCGTGTAGGCGGGAAATGAAAATGGTCAGTTTTGAATTTTATGTGATTTCACTTCATTCACACGCACATTTATGGAAATTTCATTCAGCGAACGTTTTTTTATTTAATTAACATCTCTCTCACTTTTTCTCTTTCTCTATGACACATTTGAAATCGTATTTGTGTCACTAGTGAGCGATGTTAATCGTTCATGTTGCGTAACTGCGCTTTCCTATGATGGAAGTCACTTACACATTGTCTCTTGAGACTTTATGCTTTGTCTCACCTTGCTTCATGCTATTTACATATGTTTCGCTTCAACATGACACCACCGATAGTGTGAATGTGATGACAAAAAGAAAATTTCATTTTAATATTGCATAATTCATTTTTTTCGGGTTGTCAGAGGAAGAGATTAATAAATTAATGTTAATTATGTAATTTTGGTAACATGTCAGCTGAACTCGAACTTGTCGTTTTTTCCGGTTTTTTGATGGTGATTTCAAGCACTGGATTATCATTAAATGGAAAGGGCTCAATTATGATTTTGCAAAGTGCGTGAAAGGTAAAATTTTCATGTTAATTTTTAAGGCTTTTTTGAGATAAAAAAGTTTTAAAGATTATTTTGATGGACACTTTCGAGTTTAAATCATTTAAGGAAAAATTTAATGAAGAATTTTTTTATAAAATTTAACTTGACTTTTAACGATATTTCTTTGAATAATTTTTAAAATTTTGAAATGGCCGTTAAGAATAAAATTATCGTTGATTCAATCTCATCTTAGTAATCTTCACTAACCAAAAACATCATCTAAAATTTCCACCAATCTCCTTAGAAACTTGCAACCCATGAAATCTCAAAAACATCTCAATTATGGACAAATATTTAACTAATAATTTAGACAAAAATCTCTGAAGATTATTCACGACCAAAAAAGCTTTAATGCTCGACAACGACCGAAAGAAACATTGACCTTCACTCACCTTCACATTGTCATGTGGTGGTTGCCAAAAAGGAGTTGAAAGAGACTTTCGTGAGTTCGTCTGGCATTGCTCGCACTTTCGATTATAAATTTTATCTTTTTATATGCATATGAGAGTCGTAAATGGAACAAGATTCAATTAAACAACGGCAGCAACTAGAAAGTGAATTTTATCCAAAATAAAACTATATTTTAAAACCTATAGTATGAATTTCACTTTCATCCGATGACATCGCACGTGCGATTTAATCACAATATTGCGACAATTGAAAAGGTTAGTAGTAAAAAATGTTAATTGATGCACAAACGGGTATTTTGTGCTGACATATGATCGATCGATGAGTATTTTCCATAGTTTTCACTTTGCATCCGCATGAGTGTCGTCATGATGCACGACGATGATGATATAATGTGCATTTTAAGATTTTTTACAGCATCAGTTAGACTTATAATTGTCTATTGTTTCAAATAGAATATGCAGTGGATATTTTTATATTTTTGAAAAAGTTTGTTAAATTTTTAAAATATTTTTTTCCTTTCCAGATCATTTGAACGTAGTTTTGCATAAACCAAAAAATGACTTTAAAAAAAACACCACATGCCTGCTTCGGAAAACACATTTATTTGAAATATTTTTTACCCGCTCGATTTTTATTTGCGAAAAACACTTCTTTTTTAACTACCAGACAAGAAAAAAGTTTGGTGGCGATATCTATGAAATGTTATCAATCTTTTATCTTAATTTTTAAACACTCATTAAGATAGATTTTTGCAAATAAAAATCGAGCGGTTGAAAAAATTTCAAATAAATGCGTTTTCCGAAGCAGGCATGTGGTGTTTTTTTTTACAGTCATTTTTTGGTTTATGCAAAACTACGTTCAATTTTCAATCAAAAAAATTCTTCCGCCATTGCATGTGCCACATATTTAAACAGCCTCAATAGCCGCAAGTGAGGGAAAAATAAGTGATGAAGTATTAGAGATGAGTAGAACAATAACAAGGTAACGCCATTGGCAATGATATTCAAAAAAAGATGAAGTAGGTTTCCTCTCGTTCATCACTCAATTCAAAGCTTAACAAGCGACCCATAGTTAACAAGTCGAGAGAGCATAATTGAATGCTTTTTTATGTAGGCTTAATAATAACAATCAACCCATCGTGATATTCATGCGATTGAAATGAGTTATGGGGTCTTTAAAAGTGAGAAGTGTTAACGGCAAGGGGAGGAGTACTTGGGAGATTTTTTTAATTTTGACTTTTTGAAATTTAAATTTTAAAATCTTCGAATTTTCAAAATAAATCATTTTTAAAATTTTTTACTTTTTTTACCTCTCGATTTAAAAAAATTCTTCTTTTTCGACTTTTTAACCAATAATTTGAAAATCATTCCAAATCTCAAATTGAACCGCTTTTAAGACCCAAATCAAACATCTCATGATGGAGTTCACTTAAATCGGATTTATTTTAAAAAATTTAAACGTTTAACATTTGCTTAAATTGCGCTTTATGGCATCTGCCACGAGCGAATGAACGAAAACAAGAGGAAACTTTCACTTATAATAATTTTTTAACCTGTACACACATTTTTTTGCGCTCGAATGAAGCTCACCACCATTCGGGCCTCTTTTGGAAGTGATAATAATTCGAAGAAATAAACCTTGACTCGAGTGAGTGAGGAGAGGAAGAGAGCGATATTTGAATATGGAAATTTGATGAAGAAGAAAGCAACAATGACAAATTTCTTCGGACATTTTGGTCTTCAAAAAGTTTTCAATGTCTTTGAATTTATTTTTAATTTAAATAAAATTACAGGAGAAATTCTTCAATGATATTTCAAAAAAAAATTGAAATTAAATTAGAGTGAGACAAAATAATTTAATTAAACTTTCTAGATAATTTTTAATTTTCCATCTAAAATTTTCTGTATCGTAAAATTTCCAACTCAATTTGATTCAGATCGCGCATTTGTCGCAGTTTCGATGGAGAAATTAGATTTAATTTTTAATGACAGTGCTGTGCTAATTAATTAGAGACCGGGGCAAAACTTTTAGTTTAGGAAATGCTTTTATTATTCTGCTTTTCACCCAAACAACATGTAACACATTTTTTTATTGTTTTTATTTTCGGATCATTATCTAATTGTACAATATGCAGGCACTGCTAGATGTGTTAATTTTTTAATTGCAATTCTTTTTTCATGTATGTCGTAATCACGACAAAATGTGGGACAGACGATTAGACGGAAAAATAACGCACATTAGAAAGAGTTGTCATGGATGAAATTCCGTTACATCAATGTAAGCACGCTCGAGCATATTTGCATGGTAATTTATCATATTGAGGCGCTAATGAACGCTCCACGATGAGAGTGAAATGTATCACTCAACTCTCGATTTCTTTTCGCGGGCGCAAAAATGAAATTTAGGATTTACGAAAGCTTTAAAATATTTACAAAATTATTTAGAAAATTAAAAAAATGCAAACAAATAAAAAAAATTTAAAATTAAGAAATTTTTTAACATCCTCCATTACACTCGCATTTAAGAAAAAGTTGGGCAATATCCAAATGAATTGGCAAATGTGCCACCGTCGTACGCATTAAGAAATCTCAAAACATTCACTTTTATGCGATTGGAATTTTTATATCACGATCTTCCTCAATTCGCTGCCATCGAGCCGAAACGTCAATAATTGATGGCCACTTTATCGAAATGATGTCATATGGCGATGACCTAGTCATTTTTCAAATTTAACTTTTTGTCGCCAATAAAAACTCGATTGAGTCATCAAACGAACCTTTTTATATAATCAAATCGTGAATTTTTTCAAAATCAATTTCACTGCTAAATTTATGCAGTTTTGTGTGTCAATGGCAAGCATTTGTACCCTCAATTATTTATTTTATGCGTCGATCGACCAAAAATTTGTTTTGTAATTTTTATCAAATTCGTGGTTCGAGTGGCTTAAGCACGTCTCGACTGACAGCAAGTCAATTGAAGCTAGTGCAAATATTTTTTTAGAATTCCAACGAATTATTTACACACGACAAACTCTGTAGGAAGCACTTCTTGAAAAAAATTACATCTAAACCTTTGAACGTAATTTATTATTAATTAACTGAAAATTTGTCAGTTCCTCAAAAAAACTTTACGATATTTCACATGTGCGTGAGTGATAACTTAATGATGGAGCTTCGCAAATTATCGACGCACTTTCTTATTTATGCCGATGATATAAAATGCCCAAAATATCTGAAAATAATTGACATGAAAGCGGAATTAAAAAAAATTAAATTTTTGAATTTTAAAAGATTTAGGAATTTAAAAAAATCTATGCAATTTTTCAAAACAATTAAAAATTCTCAAAAAGAAAAAAATTAACACCACAAAGAATTCCGGAAATTTTGATGAAATACCCTGTTTTTTGGTTATAAGGTGGCACCTTAGTAAGTTTTAAAAGTGTTTTATTTTCGGCTCATGCACCTTAGTAAAAAAATGAACCTTAGTAAAAAGTAGCACCTTAGTAAAGCGAAATAAAAATTTTATTTTTATTCTTCATCATATTCATTTCGATGCACTTTGAAATGCTCTGCAGCTCTAGATTGAGATGAATTTTCAGCGTAGTTGACGGCATCTAGCTTAAACTGAAGCGTAAATGTGTTTCTCTTTGAACTAGACATTTAAATTGAAGATTTAACTTAAAATTTTACAATTTTAAAAATATTTTTTTGAGAATTTAACAAAAAATTTACAAGGCCTTAGTAAAGAAGGATTAGAAGAGAAAATAAAAGATCAAAAAATTAAAGGGACTAGAAAGTAAATAACAAAAAACAGGGTAATTTCTTTCTTCCTAAAGTTAAACTTAGCATCTTCAAGCATGACTCACATCCATGATTTCATCACGATTAATTCTGATTGCATCAACAAGAAATTCTTCTTAAAAAAGATTTTTGTATTACATATGGAAATTTTGTCCTTCTCGATGCTAATTTTCAAGTTCATTTGTGGGATTGACTTCAGACTCATGACTCAGCATTAATTAGTTGCAACACTCTTCAACGAGTGATGAGATTTGTCGCAATAATTTGAACGTTAAAAACTTCCAATTTTATGGTAGCAGTCGTGTGCTTCGCAACCTTCACCCAAAACGTGATGGAACATCTTGAAATTTATTGATTGAAAAATTACATTGTAATTTTAGATGTTTGAGATTTTAAGTTGTCTGGATCGATTAAATGTAACGGAGTTGTGGTTTTTCAATTTATTAAAGCTGTTAAAGTTAGAAAATAAATTAAATCAATTTCTGGCTTAAAAAAGCTTCAAAAAAATCCAGGAATTTTAAGGACTTCTATTTTAAATCGAAATACCAGAAAAAGTAATTAAAATTATTTTTTTTTGTTCTTTGATTCACTAATAAACTTTTATTTTTCATTAAAGTTCATTTTATGTGTTCACACGTGTGTTTTAAGATGCTGTCAAACTGTCGCATGCTTTTTTATAGACTCTTAAAAGATTTAAAAACAAAGCAAAAACAAAATAAAGATTCATGAGCTTCAATAATTGTCGTGGTTTCGATGATTTTGATTCAAGTTTTTATTAATAGCTAGTAAATGTCAAATGAAGCTGATCATTGAAAGTTTGTTAAAAATTAAAAAAATGTTTTGAATTTTTTAAAAATTAATCTTTACAAAATTAATTTAAATTGTCTAAATTCCTTTATAACTTTCGACTGTCTTAATTTTTTTAACAATTTTTTTAATCTCTTCAACAACGAGGATGTAATAAACCCATAAATCCGCACAAATTTAAGTTCAAAGCACTCACAAAGAGACAAAAAATTAGCTTAATGCGATTTACTGCTAATTCGCACTACACGAACGAGATTAATTGCTATTTTGCCAACATTCACGAGACTTTTTCATCTCCGGCGCCGTCCATAAAAATACCATTAAGCTCATCATTGTCCAGAGTTAATAAAGCGATGACCTCTCACGGCAGTTAATAAAATAAAGCAAATAATTTGATGTTTGTGATCATTCAGAAAAAGTCATGGCTTGGGATTTACTGTTTATGATCGGAGCACATCATCATCATCATTGCATTCACCAGTCTTACGCCAAGGTAGGAATAAATCACAATTTTCTAAGGCGGAGATGAATTTTTTTTGTCTCTAATTAAGTTGCAACAAAAGTGACATTGAAAAAATAAATTCCAACAGCTGACGAACGAGATGAGAAAAATATCAACATGAAATAATTAAGTGGCTGACTTGTAAAGAGCTCATCAAGTTTCGTAGAAAATTCTCGAATTATGTTGATTGGATTGTGTAAAAAAAATAATCAAAAAATGGCTTCAGGGTTTTTTAGAAGACTGAAATTTTTTTTCGAGTTTAATAAATTTCTATGTCAAAATAGCTTTCGATAATTTTTAGAATTAAATTTTGTACAAAGCCAATTTTTAGCCAATATTTTTTTATTTCTTCCACTTAATTTTCTTGAAAATCAACTTAGAAGTTGTCAAGGTTGACAACCCAAAAAAATGTTCCTGGACACAAAATTTTTTCATTATACTTTTGACTCTTGTTAAAAATCAAATTTTTGTTAGAGATGAGTAAAAAATTAATCCGGATTTTCGAGTAGAAATGTAGATGAGTTTTACGACGTCAAAAACTTAACAAATTCAATACAAAAATTTCGCTTTTCGAAATGCAATAAAAATTTACAATTTGGGTCAAAAAAAATTCGACTCAATAAAATTATTAAAAAACAAGTTTTGATCGCCAATTCAATTTAGAATGCAGAAACTCAAATATCCTGTTCTTGCTGCAATCGATCACGAAATAAAAACTTTAATTTTTAAGTGACATTTTCTTGGAATTTAAATTAACCGACTATAACAAGAAACGAGAAAATTTGTGGACTTTTAATTAAATTCTGACTTCTCGTTTGATTCGCTAATGAAAGATTTTTATGGCACGTGATTAAAGAACAGAATGAAGAAGGATTTTATGTGAATTTAAAAACTTTGCAAACATTTTGGTTTGTTGACTTTTAAATTTTTTTTAAAAATTTAGATATGAAAAATATTTTTTTGTTTAAAGTTCAAAAAACATTTCAAAACCAATAATTTTTTTAAAAGCTCGGAAAAGCTTTAAAATTTTAAAGGTTACTTCAGAAATATAAAAATTAAATTTTAGTTATCTTTTCATGACATTTTTCATAAAATCGCTTGGACAACAACTATGCTATTTTTAGAGTATCGCTTTTAGAATTTCAATTAGCTCAAACTTCTCATGAATTTGTTATAAAAATCGGCTGCATGCGAAAAAAATCAAAAAAAAAGCCTGAAGAGTTTCATGAACCCGAAACACTTGTTCCTCACAAAATTTAAATTATTTTTTCGTGGGCTTCAACTTGACACTCATCACAAGTTATAGAGAGGAGTTAAAAGAAAATCGAAATAATTTATGCGAGCACTGACGACTTTTAAATGTGGTTTTGCAAGAATTTTATTTAGATTTTAACGAGAGCTGGAAACTTGAGAAAAGAATGCAGTGAAAAAATTAAAAAAATATTAATTTTATAAAAATTAAATCCTTTTTAAAAAAAGCTTTTATTTTAATATTTTAAACCTCAACCACATACCCGATGTCATAAACTCATAAAATTTTTGTTATTGCTCTTGATTTCATCCGTTTTAAACTCGTGATCGTGTCGCTTTATGAGATGTAAATTTTTAAAAAAAATATCTATATGTTTGTGCAGAAACGGTCCGAATTGTTTTGGAGAGTGAGAAAATGAAAAGATCCGGGTGGAATCTGATACCTCATTGCGCTTCTTACGACTCTTGTAAGACAACTTGTTTACTACAGAATGATGAGTTTTAAGAATTCGACAAGAGGCAATTTTTAGATGTTGCCGAATCCTTATGAAATTCAGAGAAAATTTTGTGAGGTTATTTTGAGGTGAACCGGTCATGACTGACGTGTCAAATTATAATTAATTTTAGATAGATTTTGAATAACTCGTTTTGTGATAGCGAAAGAAGAATTTCGAGAGAAAGAATCTAAAATTTTTCCTGTTTTGTGAGTTTTTTATTGAAAGTTGAACCTTTAGAAAATCTCTCATTAATTTTTGTGAATTTTTTATAATTTAAAATTCCCAAAAATTTATTCAAACCCATAATTTTCTTTACATCTTTAATAACCTACAAAATTTACAATCGTGTCTCTAGTGCCACAATTACAAGACTTAACCTCTCTTCGAATTGCATAAGAGCTTTGAAAAATAATAAAAAATTAACGTTACGCAATTTCGATTTTTCCCTTGCGCTTAAGTATTCTCTTATGATTTACGATCGAGTGTGTTAACAAAGCGCATCGAATTGCAGAAGAATCCAAAAGCGAAAAAAAAGTGCAAAACTTATCTAACTCCGAGACTGTCTGCTGTGTGTGTGAATGCAAATTTTTCTTCTTAGTAATTACTTTAAGATTTACCCGGAAACTTTTTCTTACAACACTTTGCAAATCCATTTTGTCAATTCGAGAGGAAAAAATTTTGTGCTTGAAAAATTTCGCCCCGAAAAAAAAAGCGATTTAATTTTATTTTTATCCGGCAATTTGAGCATTGAAAGGAAAAGTGGATTTATTTTTTTTTTTCGTTTCATTTTTGCTTAAATCGATGAAATTTACGGGCGACATGTCTGACTATGAGGAGAAGAAAAAAACAAGTTTCGCCTTCGAAAAAAAGAGCATAAACGACAGTCGAGAGTTAAATTCGAAAGAAAGTTCCTTTTTGTGATGTGCTGCACTGAAATTTAGTGAAATATTTTGCATTTTATGAACTCTAAATTGCAGCGAGTGAAAAATGTGACAGTTGAGATTTTAATAGGTGGAACATGTTTAAAAATAAAATTAGCAAGTGATATTTTAGCAGGGCAAACCAGAAACGTTTTAAAATTTGCTAAACTTGATTTCAAAAAATTTAAATTTTTTTAAGAATTTTTTCATAACTGCACCTAATTTTGAAACAGTTTTTACTATAAATCAAAAAATATTAAAATGTCAAAATAAAAAAAAAATATTCAAAAAAATACAAATTCCTTTTGATCTTAATTTCGAACCATTTTGTTTCTAATTTCGAAACTTATTTTTTGCACCTCTTTCAAATTTTATCACAAAGCAATTTTAAAAGTTTGTCAACTATCAAAGTTTTTTATTTCTCACGACCTTTTGCTAATTTTTGACAAACAATTTTTTCACCAAATAAATTTCAGTCTGCTCATAATGGCTCCAAAAAAAATGCCTTGACAAAATATTATATCACAATGTTCACTATCTATTGACTCACCTAAGTAAAATTAATACGGACGATTTGATTGTCAAATTCATCCTTGATAATTTTTTTTCTCCTCCACGTTTTAAAAAAACCTTTTTTGTCTTCAAATTCAACGTCAAAAAAACTAAATTTCGCTTTTAATTGCTGTATGTTGACATTACACAATTTTTTTAACCACTCTCTAAAATGATACGGAGAAAAAGAGATAATTTTTTAATGCACAACTGTTAGATCGATTTCACTTGAGTAAACTTAATCTTTTTAATTTCCATCAAAATTTCGCTTCGAGCGATTAAACAAATTTTTTTAATTGCACTTAATTCTTTTTTTATTACTCGCCAACCTTTTTAAAGAAAATAAATTTTTTATCACAAATTTTTCTAGTTGTACACACACAGTAGACGACCACCGCAAGAGACGTCTGTATCGCACCAAGTCTCGCAACTAAATAAATCCGACTGGTTGTGGGAAAAAAGCTAGCCAATGTTTTTATTATGCGGAGAAAGTTACCGCGCTTCTTCTTCTCCTTTAGTCTGTGTGTTGTGCTTCAGTATTGTGCATGTAAATGTGAACGATTGTGTCGGTACATTATAAATTTGCATTTTCGCACGTGTATGCTGATCAAAAAGCTCAAACTGGTTTGAGAAGAGCTTTCGGAGAGTCGAGAGAGAAAAAATTCTTAGACACCGACGAGACTTGATGAAATCGAAAGTAACATTTATGAGCTCTGTAAAAAAAATTCCTGTCATTAACTTCCGCAATTAAGTACACTCGACAGTCACATGACATTTCATCATCAAGATGACCAAAATCACCTTTTTGCTTATTGAAAGGGAAATTTTCATCGAGATGGTAATTGATTGAGCAATAGACTGCAGTGCGATATGAGAAAAGTTGCTAAATAATTATTTTATCGTCATGCAAATTTTAACGGGACCCGGTTTTTAGATTCGGTTGTAAATTTACTTTTAGTCATGCGAAGATGGAGAGTTAAAGCGCAATTTTAAAAAAAAAATATTTTACTCAGTTGAAAATTGTTGAAATAATTTTTTAAATGAATCTTAAAAAATTACGACAACAACCCTTGAAAATGTCCTTTTTAAGCAAATGAAAGGAAAAGTGAGGCTAATTGCACTGTTTTCAAAATAAAAAATTTTGCCCTCAAATTCCAACCCTAATTTTTTTAAGTTAAATCCTATTAAACTCGTGACGATAATTTGTTGACAATAATAAAATAATTTGCACATTTTAATTGAATGATCATGTCTCATCCAGTTGTTTGCTTTTCAGGTGTTAACTATATATTTTTTGGCGAAAGGTTATAATTAATTATAAGCGTTTTAAATAATTAAGGTTTTTACTTTTTTAATACGAAAACCGGCGCGAACTAGAAAAATCGGAGTTTACGTCATGTGGTATGAGATCATGATAGCATATCATTGAAATACCAACTCCAAAATTAAAAAAAATTATTTATTATATTACAGATTTGTCTTGCGCAACATATTTTTGTGTGTTTAGTGAAGATTTTTCTCTTTTCGCTCTAATGCTAATTAATTTTATTCATTTAATGCCGCATCGTTATGGTGTTGAAGATGAATCAAATTATGAGGTTTTCATTATGATCGTTGAAACATGAGCTTTCAACATTTTAAAATTAATTTTTTAAAGCTTGAAAGTTTTATGAAAGAAGCTTTCAATTTATTTGAATTCGAAAATACCGTTAATAATAAAGCGAAGCTTTGAAAGCACATTTGAAATCATTGAATACGTTAAGTTAAAAATTAATTTTTCCAAAAACTCTAAGGACCATAATTTTTCATGAATTACAATTCATCTCAACTTAAACTTCGTCATTATTTGTGACAAGTCATTAATTAATTTTACTTCTTATAAATTGCCTCGTTTAGTCGCAAAAAAATTGTTGAGATCATAAAATAAGAAATTTTTGAAGCTAAAATTTGATCAGGAAATAATAAACGAAAATAATTCTAATTTTACTCAAACAATCGCTGTGTCCTTACGAGGCAAAATTGATTGCTCAATTAATGTGAACCATAAAGGCTATTAACGACATTGTCATTTTATCATTATAACTTCAGTGCTGCACAAAAAAAAGAATCTCAGGAAATATTTTTCAACGAAATTCTCGATCGTTTCTCGAAAGGCGAACATAGTTGTCAGCATGTCTGATATCTCCATTTAATTTTCTTCTCAAGCATTCCTTCAACCTTTTGCTTCTGTTTTCGATTGAATTCCTTCAATTTGTTTCATGAATGTCATATCTTCCTTTTTTTTCGGCAGTGCGATGTGTAAATTTCTTGTTTTGCCATCGAAGCGCAGTAAAAATAAATTAAACTCGAATTCCATTGTGAGCCAGTAAGTCTCTTTCGAGAGAGATGCCAAAGTGCTGTGGAGAATATCAATAAGGTATTTTTTTCGAGTGTGCAAGAGGAGAAGACAACAGTCATGTCCGATTTAATTAGTCTCAATTTATGTGAAAGGAATAAAAATTGAAAGAGGCTGAAAAAATTTGAAATTTTGACTCACTAAAATTCATTAAAATAAAATTGGTACAGAGAGTGGAAATTTAAGATTTTTAAATGCATCAAAAATTGTAAAAAAATTATTAAAATGTTTATTTTAATTTTTAAAATTTTTTAATTAATTCCAAAAGTTTTCAACCCTCGACTTTTTAATATTCCCTCAAAAATCACTCACGTTATTTAATTAAAATGATTTTTTCCAGCTGTGAATTTTTGAAAATTTCTCTCCGAACCTTTAAAACCTTAATGAGAAACGAATTAATGAAAAAAGCTCAAAAAAATCATTAAGGGCATCACCACAAAGTGATAAATGGTGAAATGCGTAGGATTTATGAACAATATGAGAAGCAGTTAATGAGCTTCACATCAGTAGCTCCACGAGATCAAAGTTCGTCGCTCATAAATTGCCAAACGCGAGAGAGTAAAAAATTCTTTCATGTCAACCTGCGAAGCCTTTTTTTTGGGAAATTTACGACCTGGGTGGCAGAGGAGGAGAGATGATAAATGACACTCATTTTAATGTAAATTATAGTGTTATTTATTAAATGTGTGTGCACACACAAAAAGCCAATTACATGAGAAAAATCCACATGAAGCACTTCGACGATGAATATGGCAGCGAAACAAATCGCAGCGTAAGGTATTTATGGGAAAATGTGTGATGAGGAAGAATAAAGAGCCATTTTTCATGAGAATTTAATTTCTCCAGCCGAGCAACGAGCAATGATGCATTAAGAATGAGAAATTTGCATGAGAGATGAATTTTTTTAAGGCGAGAGTTCGAGAAGACAAAGAAAAATTATTTTTTATCCGTTTTTAATGAATTTAAATTTAACGGAAAATTCAAAATTGATTTTATTTTTAACTGAAATATTTTGATTTTAAGAGCTTCAAATTTAAGTTGACTGACCGTTAAATTTTATCAGAAATTCCCAACAAACTTCTTAATAATCTCCCATAATTAAATTAATTAAATTCTCCTTTTCATTGTAATTACAAACTATCTCTTCTCACGACCGTTCAACAGCATAAACACTTAAATTTTATGTTTGTCCATTGTCACATTGAAAATTTGCGTGATAAAGTGAAATGACACTCAGAATTTCGCACTCATCGCTTTTTTAAATTTAAAATGCTTAATTTTTATAGCCTGCACGAAATTGACGACGGCATGTGCGTTGTGGATCATAAAAAATCATAATTAATGCCTTTGAAACTTTATTTTTTAATTTAATGTCACATGGCGAAGATCTCGAGGCGAAAGTTGAAAACTCCTCGCTTACTTTTTAATGGAATTGAAATCTTTACGACTCGATCTCATCTTGTTATGCTGAGGTACAATATTCCTCCAATTTTAATAATTTTTTTCTCGTATGGCGCCTCAAAAATCCATTTATCATTTTTTTATTCCTCTCTCTCGCACTCAATTCAATAATCATCATCAGCATATTATGAGAGGGCTCGAGTTCGAATTGAAATCGATAAAAAGCGCACTGTGCAAATAATAAAAGCTCAAATTTTTCCATAATCATAAAAAATTTGCGAAATTGTTGCCGAATTTATAGCTGCAAGATCTTAAATTATCGCTCAAAATCCAATTTAAGGATTCTTTTGGCCATTATTTGGGCAACGCGCATAAAAAATCTTCAACTTCGCTTTAAACCGCGGCATGCTCGAGAATTGATTTATCAATGTGATTATTTGTTTGTTAGTTGCGAAAATTGGGTGAAACCCAGATGGGAAATTGTCGAAAGTTGATGAAAATATTTAGAATTATTTGAATTTTGATATTTAGATATTTTAGCGAGTTTGTTCCATTTTCATAAAAATTCCACTTGCTATAATTATAGCAAATTCATTTAAATTTTTGACGATCGTTATTAAATTTTTAAAAAAAAATTTTTACTGGATACAAAAAATTCTCGATGATGAGAAAAAAATTTTATTGCCCATAAGTAACGAGCTCTCTTTTTCCGTAAAAAAAATACTTTTTGTGCCATATTTACGATGCAATTGATTTATGGATTCATATCTTCTGGTGGTGTTTTATGCACACGTGAAAAAAGGCAAACGAGAAAACAGAATGCAAATTATGATTACACTAAACAAACATTCAATAAATTTCAATGCCTTTCAAATATTGAAATTCGATTTTGTTTCTTAATTATCGAGAATTGGAGAGAGAAAGAAATTAAAAATTAAACCGGCGCTTTCAATTAAAATTGAATGTCGAGGGATGGAAAATTTAAATGAAATTAAAATTTTTTGCTGTTGAAAAATTTAAATCTTTAATTTCGAATCTAAAACGTTTTAAATAATTTTTAACAAAATTTTCCAACCCTTTTGAAACAATATGCAGAATAGAGATGAAATTAAAAAAATTTGAATTTTCGTTTCGCATTCTGAAACATTAAATATTTTAATTTGAAAAAAACATTTTATAAATAAACCAATTTCTCGATTTTAAGCTCAATCGCTCGAAATATAAAAAAAGAAGCAAAGACGATCGGAAATGATGCTATAAATTCTTTTTTCAATCGATTCGCTGTGGCTTTCATATTCATTCATTCATGGAAATTGGAGAGTGAGCCGAGGCGCAAATTTGAGAATGAAAATCAAATTCATTGATTATGGAAATATTTATTAGATCGATTTTTATTTGATTTCAACGCCCGACTCCAATTTTTTTTTCGATTCGAGTGCGAGATGGATGAGTGAAGTTCATTGAATTGGAGCTCAGTGGGAAGGAAAGATCTGAGATTATTTTTATAATTTTTCAACTTAGAATTTTTTTAAACCCTAAATTTTTAAAATTTGAATTGACAAAATTAAAAAAATTAAAGTTTGACTTTAAATTTAAAATTAACCGTTATGAACAATTAATTTTGAAATAATCTTATAAACTTGCTATAATTTCATCAAAATTCATAAAATTTTTCATTTAATCGCTCGATTGTATTTTTTGCCCATGGTTTAATAATTAAAAGCAGCGAATTTCTCGAGAGATTATTTTCACATTTATCTTCATTTCCTCTCGCTGCCCACTAGATTAAAAGATTCTTAGATCTTGATTTAGATCGTGTGGAAATAAAGAAAAACGTTTTTAGATATTTTTTATGAAATATCATTTCCTCACCGCCAGTCATCACATTTTCTCATGCTCATAAAACACAAAAGTATTTTTTTCGAACATTATCATGCTGGTGTGAGTGACTTTATGAATGCCATTGGATAATGAAAGGGCGGAGCTTAAAGGTTTTCGAAAATAATTTTTTGTGTCATAATGCGAGAAAAAATTCTCTCCCCCGAAACACAACAAAAAAGAGATAAAAGAAAATTAAAATGAAACTCGTGGGATTAAAAAATATTTATCGAAAGGCATTTCAGTATCATGTTAATATTCATGTCGTAAAGTTGCATGAGCTTAATTTATCTTTTTTTCTGTATTTCACGGAATTATTTTGTTCGTTGTTGAATGTTGTCCGGTCAATGCTTTGTTAATGTTGCATGTTGATCGAGTGAGCGGAAAGAGAGAAAAAATACCGAGAATTCATTAGTCAAATTAATTACGTTAAAGTAAGAAGAGAACCTGTGCATGTGTTACGCTGATTATGCAATTCATGAGTATGTAAGCTCTTCGGCCAAAAAAAATTATTATATTTATGTGAAAATTCGTGGAATCATTAGATTAATTGCCACTTTTGGGACTTTAAAAATACTTAAAAACTTCCCAGAATAACGAGGAAGCGATCAAAGGAAATTTCACCTTGCGTTTCAATCAGGTAAGCAAAAATAATTTTCCTTCTTTATCGCGACACATCTTTAACGTTATGAGCCTAACACACTTTAATTAAGTACAAGTAATAATTTCAAAAGAAAAATCGTGTTTTAAAGAAATATTTAAATTTTTTTCGGGATTGAAATAAAATTATTAAAAAATATTTGAAAAAGAAAAAATAAATAAAAATAATTAAATTAATTAAAAACTAGTAAAATTTTTAATTTAAAAAAATGGTGGTTTATGTATATTTCATTTTTAAAATTAAAGTTATAGGATTCGAACCTAAATTTATGAAGTTTTTACATCATTTAAATTATTCTTGCTTTTTACTCGACTTACTAAATTTCCTATAAACTTTGAAATTAAATTTTAAGCAAGTATTTTTTGTTTTTTAATAATTGAGTTTGTCTTAATTATTTTTAAAAATTTAAAATCTTTGTGGTTTTAAAATAAATAAAATTTCAACTCTGCGCTTTAGTTTTTTCGATTATTAAATGATTCAAAATCTCAATGACAATTATAAAAGTTCTCTCGCTCTTAATGCACTTTTAATCTTTACTATCAATATTTTTATCTTCACCCATAATTTAAAATCCCTCCAAATTTAATCAAAATCCCAATAATTATTTTTATCTTATTAAAATTTATCTAATCAGCTTTAAAACAAATTTTTTCGTCATTCCACAAATGAATTCGATATTATGCAAAAAGGTTTTTTCATTGATATGCAAATTGTGGCGATTATTTTTTCAAACATATGTCGAAAGCTTAATAATGACGATTTCTGTCACTACTTGATAAGCACACATCAATTTTAATTAGCTTAAGCTCCACTCTATTTTTCACTGTTGCGATAAAATGACAAAAAATAAATTTATTTTTGGAGGTCTAGACGTAGACAATTTTAAAGTTCATCCGCGTGATGATAAAAAATTCGTTAGGGAGATTCCAAAAGGCACGGCAAGCAAAGTCCAAATGTGACAGTGATAAAAAAAATCACATGGGATTGAAGAAAAAACAATTAGAGACTTTTTCCAGCTCATTTCAATTAATCGACTTAATTTCCTCAAAACTTTTGTTATCACGCCTGCAGATAATCAAATTATGATAAGAAAAATCTCTTTGCGTCATTCGAAAATTTTGTGTACGTGTTGCGGTCGAAATTAAATTTGTCATCGCCGACGATACAGGAAGACACATTTGATTAGTTTTATGTTTAGCCATGCAGCAATGCCTCTTTTCCGCAAAACTAATTCAGGTCACATTTTGAGTTTGTGTGTGCAGTTTCGCTCTCTCTTCTTTCACAATCAGGGTGGGGACACTTTTAAATGGCATGTTCATGATTTTTAAAATAAGTTTAAAAAGTTTTTAAAAATATTAGAATATTTTTAGGAAAACTTTTAATTAGGTTTAAAAATTTTTTGTTCAACTTTTAAAAGCTTAAAAAAATTACATTTTAAAATGTTGATCAAATCAGATCCACCCCTCGTTTTTACCTCAACTCTTATATTTTGTGACAACCTTGAAAATCCCAAAAATAAAATGCATAAACGACATAGAGAGAGCCATAAAAAATAAATTACCAATTTATTTTCATTTCCTCCCCGCTTTTGTTTCCGAGAAAATTTATCCATCGTGAAGTTGTCGCGAACAAAAGGAAAATGTCATGCAATGCGCGAGATCAGCGAGGCCCACTCGGATGTCGTTTGAAATGTGCATATGTATTCTCATGCCACCCCAACCGATTGGCAATTCTTCACGCCAGCGCACTATTGACATTCTCATATCATGCGTGACATCTGCTAATTTATTATAATAAAAAAAATTCAATATAAAATTTCATCGAATTTCGCAAATCTCTTTTATTTGTGTGCCACTGTTGACTTTCTTTTCAAATACTCGAAACGAGTAATTTTAAATCAATAAGTGGAGAGAATAAAATGCAAATTTGCATTGTTGAAATTCATTGATTTATGTCTCGTTTTATTAGCAAAACTTGAAAACTACCAGTTTATAAAGTTTGTCGGACAAATTCGCTAAACGCACGTAATTTAAGTGTCCTTAGGCGCTTTTTGCCGATGAGAAGTTTTTTCACCGCGAGCGCAGAAACAAGCACAGTAATTAATTCATTAGATTTATTAGCGTGATAAGAGGCAGTTTAATTTCCTCCTTTTAAATGCAATGAAATCAAATCGATTAAAGAAGAGATTGCGGAATCAAATTAAGATGGGAATTATTCAAAAGTTATGGAACTTTGATTTTTTAAATGATGAACTAGAATTTTTTTGTTAAAGTAATTTAAGAAAAACTTTTAAAAGTTTATTAAAAAAGCTTTCAAAGTTTGACATTCTAAGAAGCTTTAAGCTCTAAAAACTGACTATTTTCGAATAATTAAGGTCATTAATTAAACTAATTTTTTTTTCACTAAAAAGCTTTGATCTTAACACACTCCAACATGTCTCAATTAAATACTTCAATTAAATACAAAATTCAAGATTATAAAAAATGTGATAATTGCATTGATTTTGATGGCATCGGCGATTTTAATTATCATCGCATATTCGCAATGCGACTCGCAATTATTTGTAGCTTGTTAGCATCGAATTCAATCCGCTCATTAATGCCGAGCTCCAGCATGTGATGATTATAGTTTGTGAGACATTTTTTTCGCGTGCATTCGAGAGCAACACGAAGGAAAAAAGATCTTTCGCTATTAGCCACTACATTTCATGGCACCACCTCAATGTCGTACGAGAGACACGAAAAAAAATCGTTTATTAAATTAGTTCTCAGAAAGTTGCACTTTACTTCTTCATACTCTCACAAAAAAATTATGAAAACAACCTGAGGCGGTGAAACAGAAGCCCAAACATATTGGCAGAAAATTAATGGCGAGCATTTCCTCAAACTCGTTCTCGATTTCTTTTCACAAATTGGAATTATCGTGTTTACAGTAACGCTGATCCTCGTTGCGTGCACTGCCAGTGATACGGCAAGAGGTGCTTATATGTGCATTAAATATGGAAAATGACATGGAAGACATGAAAAATACTTCCACGAAACCTCTCTCGGGAACCGCCATTGCAATTCATTGCTTTTAAAGTGAAAGATTTTTAATAAGCACTAAAAGTGTGTGTGCGGTTGCTGGCATGTCATAAATTTAATTTGAGTTGTTCTTAAATGTTTAGTTGAATTTTTTTATAAATGATTTTTTTAAAAATTGAGTTGATTTTTTCCAAAACTGAGAATTACCCTGTTAGCACATGAACTGACCTGAAATTTTGAAGCGACTTAAGGATTTTTTATTAAATTATTCAGTTAAACTTTTATCTAAGCTTTTATTCACTGCTTTAAGAAGATCAAAAATTTTCAATCAAGAAGCTTAAATTTTGATCTGGTTTAAAATCTTCCACCTGGACTAAAAAAAATATTTTCTAGTATCAACTTTAAGCTTCTCACACCAAGAAAATCAAATGTCGCTCAACTGAAATGAAATGACGATTTGTCATCCTTAATTCCAGCTCGAGAGGATTTCACCAAGTGGTGTGACACGACCACGACAGAGAAAATAAATTTAATATAATTTAATGAAATTTTTCTTTTCGGATGATAAGTTCCATTAGCGATTCTTAATGTTTCTCTCTTCATTCGGGAGGATAGTAAGCAAATATTAAACATTATATAAAAGTCACCACAATTGATGCCATAAAAAGCAGGCTTTAAATTAAAGAAAGAGCGAAAATCATCAAGCTTGTTTCATCTCGTGATAGATAGCGACAAAAGTTTGGATGGATTTGAGTTTTTGAGGTTGGTTTTGCAAGGGTGGAAGTGTTTAAAAATTTAACAAATTATAAGTTAAATTTTTAAGTGTCTTAATTTAAATCCTCGATCTTTAATCTCAGAAGTTTGTAATAAAAATTTGCAGAGTGTGCCACCAGGGAATGTCAAAGTTCAAGTTTTCATAAAAATTATTTTTTTCATCAATAAAATTCACCATCCCTTGGATTTAATTTCCTCATCATCGTCAAACATTTATTTCGTGTGTGTTTTTAGCACGCGCTAAGATCTAGCTTATCATATTTCACGATCATCATCATCAACATCTCTTTCGCTTTGTCTTCAGATACATTTCAATCGCGGCAGTTTATATTTTATGCTATTCAAATTTCCAGTGATGTTTTTAAACCTCTCGTTTTATTTTTTATTGATCGAGATTCTCGAGAAAATTATTGAGCGCGACTCGATAATAATTAAATGTCAAAAGAAAAATCAGGAGAGTTTCAATAATGTCGCGCGCATATCGAGATGAAATTAAAATTGATATTAAGAGCTCTATAATTGGATTCGGCCTCTCTTTAGCTTGATGTTATTAGTGGTGATTTCAGTTATTGGATTTGAGCCATCCGCGCCATAAGACGTAAAGAGGAAAATTTTACGACAAATATTATTTCGAGTTGTGACAATTGTCGGCGATTTTATTGCTTAATTATGATTCTTGCCGGAGAAAATAGAAGCATCGTAAAATGCGGCACTGCAGGTTAACTAATTATTTCTTTATTCAATAAGTGACAGGCGGGAGGGAGACAATCGAGCGAGACGCAATCGAAGAAACGTGCTATAATTATTGAATCGTGACTTATAAAAATTGAAACTTTAACGGAAATTTTGAATTTATTGATTCAAAAAATTAAAATTAAATTTCAGTAAATTTAAAAATATTCACGGTCAAAAAAAATTTAAAATTCAAGAGAACAAAATTAATTGAAATTTCAAAAATAATTTAGAATTTAAAAAAAGTGGAAATATTTCGTATAATTTAAAGTCTCGAAAATATTGGCATTTCCAGAAATTTTTGAATCCATCCTTAAACGTGTTAAACTTCTTATTTTTATTAAAATTAATTAACATCTCAATTCCACGAAACGTTTTATCAGGTGCAATAAAATTGTGAATTCTCCCCTTTCAGAAATTATTTCACTTCCTACATCTTCATTACCTTCGGCTATTACAAAAAAGAGGATCTTCACTAATTTAAAGTCCATGTCCACAAACACACGAATGATGAGCAAGAATTGTTAGTTCAAGTGCGACTCGAATTTAAATTTAAATTTTTATGCTTGTTTTGTATGTTAACATCCAAACGATTTCATGTCAGACTTGCAGAGAGAGAGAGAGGAAAGAATTTGTTTAAATTCATTATAAAATCGAACGCGAAAAAGCATAAAATCGAACGAACAATCAACACCTGCTTCAATTTCACAGCGAGTGGAGTGAGGAGCGAGAACATTTTTTTAAGCTAAAACTGTCGAATGCGTAACGAAATGCAAAATCAATATTTAATTGAAAAAAATTGAATTAGAATTTTCGTTAAGCTCTTTCACTTAATACAACATGAGAAGGAGATTCGATGATTTCACATCAAATTTCATTTGCGAATGACTCCATGCTTGAGTACGTCAACAAAATGCTACGAGGAATAAATAACAAAATGTCAATTACAATCGAAATTGATTGAAATTAGTTTTTTTGAAGTTCTCTCGCTTATTTGCAAAATGAAAGTTTTGATGGGGTGAAAAAGAAATTTTTTGCTTGTTTAAAATTTCTTAATTGAGTTAAGAAACTTTTTTTTGTAGAAATTACAAAAAAAATTTTTGGAGACTTTGAAAAAGTTATTTGTAGAAATTTTAATTTTTTATTTTTTTTTTGTAAAATCATCAAAGTTATTTAAAAACTATTTTTTCGCCGATAAAAATTTAATTTTGTCCTAACTCGCTAAAAATGATTGAAAACGCCATGAATGAGTTAAAACAACAAAACAGAGAGAAATTATTGCCTCGGTGACTTGCACCCCTCGAGGCGATAAGCAAAAAAAACTTTTTCAAGCACTTAAATTAGATTATTTTAATGATTCCTCATTTTTCAACGTTCACAAGCAATTTCAGGGAAAAGCGAGAAGTTTATTTTTCAACTTGTGCCATGTGCTGCTCACGAGTAAGAGAGGAAGAGTCGAAAAACTTTAAAATTAAATTTATTATTTGTTTCCCTCCTTATTCAGTCACTCACTCTCACTTTGACTCACACCTTTCTCTTCAATCAATTTTCCCCAACTTGCAATTGTTGTTTATTTGCTGCTGTTGCATTTTTTTTACTTTTCACAATTACCACCCGAAAACAATTGAGCCGCGCAAATGCAATATTGCACTTCTAGTTTCAATTTGAGCAGTGAGAATCATCGTGGCGTGCAGAGAGCATTAAATGCAATTTTCATTCTGTATTGAACTTTTAATAAATGCTCCTATTATAGTCAGCAACACACCACGCTATATTTGCTGCGCTAATGTGCTTCATAGGGCAAATTAAATTTAATATCGATTTTTTTTGTTGTTGTTCGGTTAAAGGAAGTGAAAAAAAATCTTTTGCGATTTACTTGAAAATGTGCAAATGATGTGGAAAAATCAGAAGCATAAAATGTTTAGACATCTCTACTTCGTTTCACATAATCCTATTTATCTGAGGACAGTGAAACCTCTCTGAATTTTTAAAATTATCTAAATTGAAAATTTTTAATAATTTTTAAAAAATTTATAGACATCTCACTGTACCACTCATTCAATTCACCTTTGCATCTCTCCTATTGATCTCTAGCTCAACATCTAATCGGATTACGAGTGATCTTGCAGAAAGTTATGAGAACCTTTTTTGCCTTTTGTGTTTACATCGAAGCAGACACATTTTGTATCATTATGTGCGGCACTAAAAGAAGATGAGCGGAAACATAAAATTATAAGGCATTTAAAAAATTGAGTCTGAAATTTGCCCATCATAACACATCCCCGTGTGTGTGCTCGACTTTATTATAAACCTTAAAAATTTTCCATCAAATTAAATTCAATTTATATCAATTTTTACTTTTTTTGATATACTTTGAGCCATCAAAAAAAAAGTTTATAAGCGCAATTTTATGCGGAGGAACTTAATTATCCTCATCGTAAATGTGAGTGCATTAAATTAAGCATACTTAAATTTACCGCCAAAGGAGATTGATGGTGGTGCGATGCATTTGCTGCTACTGTGGCGGTTAAAATTATATTCATTTTGCCTTCCATCGCATCCTTATCACACTCTAATTGAAATTAACAAAATCATTAAAGTTAATGTACATGACTTTTGCATATTTAAGGGAAAGAGAGATAGTAATGACGATGATTGGAGGTTTAAAGGGTCCATAAAATTAATGAAAATACAGCTTTTAAATTTTTGAAAGGGAAATTGAAATAAAATTTAGTTCAAACCCTTCCGGCATACTTTGGGTGATAGTCGAAAATTTTAGAAGTCTTAAAATTAAATCTTTAAATCTTAAAATTGTGCTTAAAAAAATTTTCTTAAAATTTCTTTAAAACTTTTAAATTTCCCTTTTTTGCTCTGAAAAGCAGTAAATTAATTTCATATCATCACTTCCGATGAACTCAATCTGCTTGAAAATAATTGAGCAGTATGCAGAGTTGTCATCAACATCTCTTCGCTGCTTGTAAATTATTATAGTTATATCTGCATGTGCTCCTCGAGAATTTCATTAAAGAAACACAAAATTTATTTTCCATATGCAATATGAAATTTTTTATATGCACTTGAAGTTTGGCAGCATGGCAATTTTATACTGCATTATCATTATCATGATATAAGTTCGAATTGAAAAGTTAATTATTTATTTCATAAAATAAACTCTCTCGTTCATAATCAGCGGATAAAACAAATTAAAATCAACAGCTGAAAGTGTTTATGATGTTATGGTCGGAAGATCTTTACAATGTTGCGATCATGACAGAAAATTATTGCTTCTGCGAAAAGTTTATTTAAGCGACATGAAAATACTTGATGTTGATCTTAAATTGATGTTTTTAAAATGTGTCAAGTTAGGAATAAACTTTTAAAGTAAGATTTTGCTTCATTAATTTTTTCCAATTCCATGTGCCGGCACCTAGTATGGCCAGGCTTAGAGCAACAAGGCCGAAAGCTGTATTCTCGATCAAGAATCACGGAAGCTCGGTGCATCGCATGATGACGCTCTTCAACTTACACTGCAACAACGTTGACTTACTGACTCAACCTATTTCACTATCAGCAGTCATTCAAGAGATAAATTTCAATTAAATCTCTTTTTTTTTCGACTCAAATTTTCAAAAGTTCGATTCACTTTCAACTTAAATTCAATTAACTGACCAATTGACATTTCATCAATTCAATGCTCTTTCAATTTATTTCTTTTTGGCCGTTAATCTTTAAAAGCAAATTTTTCAACTGTTTCGATTTCAAATGCCTTTTCAATAACTCTATTACAAACGGTTACGTGCACCACTTGATTGTACGCGAAATTCAATAAATAAATAAAATAAATAAAATAAATTTTACATAACCTAAAAATTGGGTCAAAATTCCAAGTTTTTATGTTTATAATTTAAAAATTATCTAGCCTAAGTTTCCCGCTCTTTGACAACATTCAAAAGTTCTTCAAAAAACTTGACTTTAAATTTCTCTAAAATTATTTTTTTTATTTTTTAAATTTTTTTGACGTCCAAATAAATCTCTAAAATATTAAATGTATTCAATGATTTCTTTTTGACGTTTGCCGACAAAATCATTCGAGTGACACTTTATGAATTCACAATTTGTCCTTCAGAATTCTCATGAGAAAAATTAAATTTGAAATTACAAAAATTTATGCGCAAATAAAAAAAGTTGAAATACACAAAAAACAATAAAAAGACGCTTTTTAGTTAATTTTATCGAGTTAATTTGCTACGACGGGAGAAAGAGGAGCAAACACCTGGTTGACTGACAACTGCAATTTGATATGGAAGAAACAGCTTTCCATGTTGATTATTAGTTGTATTTGCGCTCCGAATATCGATCTCGAACTTTTATACGAGCTACAAGTTAATTTTCTTCGCACACCACTTAGGTGACTTTTATTGCCTTTTATATACCGTCATTATGGTCACTTAATTTGCTGCGCTGTTTTCGTTGCCTCGAAATATGTGCGAGAGTCTCTCGTGTCTTGTTTTTGGAATTGATCAAGAGAGAAAAAACATGAAATGAATTGCAATTAAATTAGCTTTTTTTTCTGCGTTCGATTATTTGGTCGATGTGTCATTAATATTCATCTAGTTCGTGGCATAAACTTAAAAACTGCTAATTGAGAGAGACAAATGGGGTTTGGTTGTGAGGTGTGTCTAATCGGGTGGCATTCAAATTACCCAGGAATTAAATTCAGAAATAAGCGATTTTTTTAGGCTTAATTAACAGTTTTGTAAGTCAATTAGTGATCCATTTTTGACTAAAAAATCTATAGTTAAAAAAATTATCCTCAATTGCTAAATGTCTAATGTCAATTGAATGCGTAATTTTTAATTACATAAAGCAATAAATCAAATTAATTGCGTTGACAGTTCACAGGAAATTAATGAAAATGTTACTGGCACATAAACTTTGAATTTGCATTTATTTAATAATTTTCGCCTTCAATATAATTTTTTTCTAACATCAAGTTTTTATTTTTCTCTCATTGCAGATTTTTTTCGAATCGCTAAAATTTTAGTGAAGCAATCACTCGACGTCAAATGTTTTGTCATTTTGGTAAATGAAATTTTATTTATTATATCTGGCACGTTTTTATGAAATGGCACAATTTTTGGTGGTGTGATGGATACAAAGTTGAAATTTTTAGGGGTTGAACACTTTTTAGTTTGTTGAAATTTGTTTTATAAAAATTTAACTGATTATAAAAGTTTAAATTTTTTAAAAAATATTTAACTATTTTACCTGTTTTTAAACTAAATTTAAAAATTGTAAAAAATCATTCAAATTTAACTTTTAACGTATTTTAAACACTTAAATCTGAAATTCAAAATTTTAACTTTTTAAAAAATTAATTAATTATTTTGAATTGAAATTATTTTCTAACATTTCAACTCTACTTGATTTTTTTAATTCGCCCACAAACAAGTTTTGCAACATTTTCGAAATACCCTCCAAAAAAATGTTAATTATATTTTTTTCCATTCTAAAAAGTCAATTATTTTTCAATCAACGTGAAGGGAAATTTCATTTCAGAGATTGACATTACACGAAAACCTAAAGCAAACTCGAATCAGGCAAAAAAATATCTCTCATAAATTAATTGCATTTAATTTTATGTCACGTTATGAGAACACAATGAGAGAGACCTCCTTCGTCATATTCACGATAATAAGAACAGCAGTCAGCCAACATCAAGGTCGAGCATATCGCGACAAACTAAAAATTGTGTGCCTCAGCCAGCCATCATGAATATTAAAGACTTTAAATTGTATCACATTTAGACTCTTAATTATAAACTGATGGTGTTTACGAAGTTCGAGAGATCTTAATTACATTTTTACTGATATCAGGCGATTTTTAATTAAATATTTACTCTTAACTCGTGTAGTTGATCTTATGATTAAATTTTTTAATTTTTTGACGTTCATAAAGGAATTTGTGAATTAAAGTTTAAAATTTAAATTGATTTTGTGTACAGAAGTTTTAATACTAAAAATTAAAAATGTCAAAAATAAAAAATATTCAAGGTTCGAATCCTTAAAATTAAATTCAAATTAATCCTTTAACTTTTGGTATATTTTTTTGATACTTTTTAAATCAAACCAAATTTTTATTTTTTGATTCAAAATTTAAAAGATTTTAAACTCAATCGACCTGAAAAAATTCTAAATTAAACCTAGGAAGAGCAAAAAAGTTACCGCTACAGTTATTTTAATTTTTTCCTCCTTCCACATTGCTACAAGCTCTTACACGATTTTCAAATTTAAGCGCGATGAAGTAAAGAAGTCGAATGGCAATAAATTGATGCATTCTCTCCACCGTGTAGTTTCATGAACGATATTATTAATCTCAATTGAAATTGCAAACAATAAATCAATATATCAATTTGATTTCGTTAAACATCTACAACATCAACTACAACATGCACTCACTCTCTTTAAAAGGCTCGAATTAAGCATTCATATATAATTTTCATGCTACATACAATTCCACAGTCAGTGAGTGACTATCAAGCATTGGCATCAGCAGGGAAGAGAGAGAAAAAAATCAAAATGCTAATGCGAGATGAAGAAAAACAATATTTCCGATTATTTCGATTATTCATTTAATTAAAGTTTTACATCGATGTTTTTTCTTCTTACTTTTAAACGGTTGGCAGGGTTCGATGACAATTTGAAAAATTTAAATTATTTTTTTACTGCTGAAAAATTTAACAACTTTTTTAAAATGCAAGAAATAACCGTTAATTTTAAATTCGTTCATCCCTGAAATTCATACCTCTCAATATAAACGAGTACATTGTGCATATTTCAATCAACTTAATTTGGTGGCGGTTGTAGCAGCATGTACCTTGCATAAATTTATCGATCATCTCACTCTCGCAATATGCACTGTGCTTGTTGTTAATTTAAATGTTAAGTTTAATGGACTTTTTTCTCTCTTTCCATTTTCAGATGCTCACATATTGAATGAGCTGACCATTGAGCGATTAAAGCAGCATCAACAGCAGCAAGCTAGCATGGGCATTTCCGACGAGATTTCCCATCAGCTCGACAACAATCGTTCATTAGCGATAACGAATTTAGGAGAAAGTCTCATGTCAGATCATAGCGATACGGAATTAGAGCACGATCCGCATGTGAAGCGGAAACAACGTCGCTATCGGACAACATTTACGAGTTCTCAACTTGAGGAACTGGAAAAGGCATTCTCGAAGACGCATTATCCCGACGTTTATATAAGGTTCCGAGTCCATTTTGTCAGTTTTTATAATACCCAAGTAGGGAAACAGTCAACGTATTTTTTTATTCATATCTTATTTGAATTTTAAAGATACGTTACGAAAATCCCATCACAAAAAAAATGCAGACTTTTCATCAAAGTCATTGTGCTGCCGCGCAATTACATGAACATTTACATTCATTACAACTTAATTGCAAATTTCCAACTTCGAATCTGATGCGAAAGAGGAATGTAATATTCAATTAATTTTAACACAAGGCAATTAAGAAAATGCGGCTTGATGATGTGCTTGAATTTACATTGAGCTACAAATTATTTCTTATAAATAAGAATTGGTTGGTGGGAGATTCTGTAAAAATTAAAGATTTATTCGCATTCCATTCAAACTCAAATTTTTTAAAAATATTAAACTTTTCTAGAATCTCCCACATTTCAACAAAATCATTCCTTCCTTTAATTCTCATTTTTCATTCTCCTCTTTTTATACTTTTTGATTACAGGGAAGAGCTGGCAATGAAAATTGGGTTAACGGAGGCAAGAATTCAGGTAAGAGAGAAAAAAATTAATTAAACGCTCACTCTCACTTAAAGTCAATTTAATTTATTGCGCATTTTATGATTTATGCAATAAATGTGATTTCAATAAAGAGAAACAACGGAGTTGAAAGGAGGCTTAGTCATCACGCAATGCAACTGGCTTCTCGTTTGTTCGGGCGTTAAATCCCTTTTTTTATTTATTTTCATCGAGTGTGGAATTGTGTGGGCGTCGTTTTAATTGATAATGAATTAATTTTTGTTCGCGAGAAAGCGATGCTGATTGTTTTGAGGCGGGTAGAAAGCTGCTGCAAAAATATCTTTACGCGGCAACATAACTGAGTTGACTGCTGTGTGTTGAGCAAGTCACTCACTCCTGTTATTTATATTTTTTTTCGAGACGTGCCGTAAACGAGGAAAATTTATGAGCATGTGACAATTGATAATTTATTCCATTAAGTCAACTCTGCTGCTGCGACCGCTCCGAAATGATCGGAGGCAATAAAAATTCATAAGCAATCTCCGCGGACAGTGCTAATCGTGTTTGTAATTGATCATGTTTTATATTCTATAATTTAATTAAATTCTCTCTCATTTTCTGTTTTGTGACGCTCGTTCGTTAATCGAAAAAAAATTATAAGTTATGATGTTTAATTAAATTTAAATTTTTCGAGGGGTGTAGCCGAGATTTTTATTAGAGTTTAACTTTAGATTTTTAGATAGAAACAAATTTTTTAAAATTTAAATTTAAAAAATCCGTTAAGTCGCAAATTATTTTGTGTTTCATTTTCAACTTTGTTCCTACTTAAAAATTTGACACCTCAATAAAATCACAAAATTTAATCAAACCTCGACTGAAATCTTAACACTCCACACGTTTATGAAACGCTGATATTAAATTTCAAAAGTGCCGAGCCGAATCAATTTTCAATAATTTATCAACATCATTCTAATGCTCGATTAATTTCCTCTCGACGAATATCACAGATGGAGACAGAAAATACTCCAGAACTGAGCGCGAGCGGATAAACAGAAAGACATCCTCCTGTGATGAAATTGGACATTCAAAAGACGTCCCATGATGATGGAGACGATTTTTTTTCTTTTAATTTTTTTTCCAAAGTCTTTTACGATTTTCTGCAACAAATTAGCTTTGATGTAATTATCGATTCCATAAAATGTTGCGGTCAATTAATACAGAAATTGAGTTGAAGATGGTAAAAAAATATTGACGATCATAAAATTTCAAGTTTTTTTGATGAATCGAGCTTTGATGTTGTGATGACTATTAATTTAATATAAACACGATTTTTTAATGTTCTCTCTTTCTTACCCCCTAACGGTAACACATGCACTGATGATCAAAACAGACATCGTCGATTAATGATCAAATTATGAATCCAGGGGTCCCGGGTGCGCTTTAGATCTCAAACAAAAAACGTAAACTTGTTTTTTAATTTCTCTATTGATTAATGTTAATTACAAATTTCAATAAATTATATCGAGCTAATTTTGATTAATCTTTATTGTTATCGGATGCCTCTCGAGGGTTTGTGTGTTTAATTTAGTTAATTGTTTTTGTTAAATTAGGTTTAATTAATTTGAACAATAATTTAATGGTTTTTTAGAAAAATATTTTAAAATTAGGGTGAAACCTTAATTCGTAAGCGTCATTTACCCTAAAATATTTTAATTAGGAATTATGCAAAATTCCATTTAGAAAAGTCTCCAATGAATTAATTTAATTTATTGACTCCAAATCTAGTTTTTTATAGTAATTGGTCATAATCGTCTCTCTCTCTCTAGTCGCTAAGCTCTAATTTGAATTTATTAATGACGATAATTTTTAACTGTTGTATTCTTCTCCCTCCCTGTCATAATCTCTCCTTTATTAATCAGTCTTTTATCGAAATCGTAAATTTATTACAATGTTTTCATTTTAATTTTTATTGGCTTTGCGACTAGTCGAAAGGAATCTAGCGGCAGTAAAAAAAGTTGTATTGCAGAACATAAAATATTAATTGAAAACGTCGATCCATAATTCTCTTAATTTATCTCTCTTGGAAATTTATGGACATTCAAAAAATTATTTAATGCTATTATGAGGATTGAGGCTTAGGATACACACCTTTGAAAGTGTCCGTCAAAATAACTCATTTAATGGCTCTCGCATCGAAGGAATTAATAGCTAAAAGAGTGGCTGTAAAACTGTTACATTTCAATATTTTTTTATAGATTCTCTTCTGTCACATAAATTACAAGTTGATGTAGTAATTTTTCGAGCTTTAGGTGGTCGGTGATTTGCTACATTGTCCACATCGAATGTGGGTCATTCTCAGCTCGATGGATTCATTGCTGAATCAAAAAAAAATTAAAAATTAAAAAAATACTTATGTTGAAAACGCTTCAAATTTTTAATTTTAGGATTCGAACCTATTTAAATTTGCATTTATTTACTTTTGATGAAATACATTTTTATTAAAGACCTACAAAAGGAAAATTAAAAATTCTCACAAATGTAACTCAAAATCTTATTTTTGACTTTTTGAGTGAAAAATTATTCCACACCATGAACGCGCGGATATGCAAAGCACGTCGATAAAATTGGAAAATTGCCGAAAATTGAAGCATTTTGGACTATAATTTTGTTCATTAAATCTCTTGCGATGAGTTTCAATCTTCTCCTTCGGCATAAATTTAAATTTCTCAAACTCTGAATTGCAATTCGAAAATTGAAATGGCAAAAAAGCGGAAAGCAACCAAGAAGATCAAAATTAATATCATCAACAACATTCCGCGCTCATCCACACAGGAGAGCCGGCAGAGAAAGAGAGAGAGATATCATAAAATGAAATGATGAAAACATAAAAAATGAAAATTAAATTAATGCACAATAAAAAGTTTTGATAACCGTGCAATTCCGCCAAAATCCAATTATCTTATTGCCGTCTTGTTTTTCCTCTTCCTTTTGCCATTTATATAATGTCCAGATACGGAGAATACACACTGGTTGTTTGGGGTGATAATTAGACCATAATATTGAGAAAAGAAATAAAAGAAACAAAATTAAAAATCTTTAACAAGATAATCGCGAGCAATTCTTAACGGTTTTCATTCAAAATTAATTGTGGACGCATTAAAATTAAAGTATCAAAAACCATTGAACATTTGAATTTTTACATTTAAACTAAAAGACTTTATATCTAAATCATGACGATTTCAATTTTCGGCATGCTTCAACTCACCAAAGTCTAATAGCATTTTTATAACTCGATCGTCATCGAGCCTGCGATAATTGTATCTGTTGAGTGAGCAATGGGTGGTAAGAAATTGAATATAAAATGAAAGAATGGATGGAGAGAAAATAGTTGAAAATAAATATTTAGAGTTTATGATGTCGAGAATTGTATAAACAATCTGACAAATTGGACGTTGATGTGCTTACGGACTATCAGCGTCGTCTCATTTCATTTTCACCTCATTCGATTCTTGCTCTTTCATCTTGTGGCTTTGTTATGGAAATATTTTAGCGCAAAAAGATTTTGATGTCGATTGTGATTTACCTAAAATTAAGAGATGTCACGTGGGGTTAGGAAATCAGGTTGTTTAAGGGAAATTAAAAGGTGACACGCTAAGTTTTTTGGATTTTAAAAAATTTAATTAAAATTTAATGAACTTTCGAATAATTTTTCAGGTTCTTTATTAATTAAGTTTATAAAGTCTCTAAAAATATTCAAATATCAAAAAACCGTTACATTTTAAATCAAAATTTCTAATCTTTCTTAATTAAATTAATAATCTCACTAATTAATTCATACTCGCCTCGACACGACAACCTCAAACAGAAATTATAATCACCTTTGATGTTGCCCAGCATCGCTCACCCTTCGACCCCCTAAAGCGTATCAAATTCACTGTCAATAAACGAGAGAATATAAGAAAATTGTCGCATTATGAGTAGGCGCCGCTGTTTGCACCATGTGTGCCTTGATTTTTCGTCTTATATCACACACACACACACACATGTTATGCTAATTCAACTTCAAGTCAAATTGGACTCATAATTTATTGATCAATATATTTATTAAAAAATGTTTAAGAAATTTATGCGATTCAATTTGCATTAAAAAACTTCTTTTACGATCTATAAAGTATGTGTGTATATTGCTGTGCATGTAAAATCTGCCACTCTGTCATTTCCTCTTCTCTCTCTCGCCATTTATTACTTTTTTCTCTGCGGTTTGCAAATATTTACCCTAAATCAGATGACAATGTATGCGCTCGAGTGTCGAGTCGACAAAATGTAATTAGATTTAAGAGAGAGGAAAAAAAGTTATGGAGGCAAATCGAGAAACCGCAAAATGTGCATTCGTTAACCAACTTTTATTGCTTCTCATGTTTTATGAATGAAAATTTTACTAATTGAATTTTTTATTTTGTCCTTTAAAGGTTTGGTTTCAAAACCGACGTGCAAAGTTTAGAAAACATGAAAAAGTTGGACCTGCTGGTCATCCCTACAATCACTATCCGTCAGCATCAGCCGCTGCAGCTTTACCACCAAATCCATTCTTAAACTTCAACTTTAGAAAGCAATTTGATGCTGCAAGTCTTGCCGCCTTTCGATATCCTCAATTGACTTCAAATCCAATGATTCCATCAGCATATTTCAATCAATTCCATCGAGCACCTCCACCGCCGTTTCTTCATCAAGGTGTCAGTGGACTTTATTCACCAGCCAGTGCTTCATTTCAAACTTTACTTGCAAACATCTCGGCAGCTCAACGTCCACCAACTTTAGCACAAATGCCGACAAAATCTCCACCCGATTACATGACTTCAGTTCCAGTAAGTGCAGCACTCTCAGTGTCGCCACCAATTTCACCAACTGACTCGAATAAATCGTCGACTTCTGCTCCATTGACACCAATCAATGTCTCATCACCATCGGGTCAGTCTACAAGTGTTAATGCAAGCACAACGCCACCACCCGAGGATCGTCGAAGTTCATCAATCGCAGCGTTGCGTCTTAAGGCACGCGAGCATGAAATGCGATTGGAAATGATGCGTCAAAATGGACACGATCCTGAAAATATTTAAAAGTTTCTTTTATAAATTCATCCTCATTATTTATTTATTTTAATTTTTTTCAAAATGAGCAATAAAAATAATTTTTTGCACATTGCACAAAGTGAAAAATGAGTAAAGTTAAATTAATTCAGAAAAGAATTGAAATTCCCACCCAAGAACGATCATAAAGTGCTTTTTCAACGTAGACAGTAATTTTCAATTAACTCCTTCTTGCATTATTAATCGTCAACGATTTATTATCGAATATTCCCATTTTACATTTTTCTCTCTCCGCGATGCATCAGTCGCTCCATAATTCTTCTTTATTGCTACTTCAGCATCATTCACTCGCCATATATCGCTCTTGAGTTAATGAGGCTGAGACTTAAAGAGTCGGTGATGAACCTTTTAATATTATTAGTTCATAAAAAAGTTCTCAAAGAGGGATTAAAATTAAAGTTTTAAATAAAATGATCAAGGGGTGGAAATTTTTTATTTTCAGATTCAAAATTAATTTTTTTACAGCGAATTATTTTTTAAAAATTAATTAGTGTCAAATTAGAGAATTTAAAGTATTAATTATTTAAATGCATTAAGATTTATTTAGCCAAACTCCAATTTAACAAAACTAAAACAAAAATAATTAAAAATTTCCGTTACATTTTTCACACACGAAATCTAATTTTTTAACCCCTACAATAAGTTTAACCTCTCCGTGATTAATTGGCTTGCCATAGATTAATGAGTGTTAAAAAAGCAGAAATATTCGCGATCTTGATGCATGAACTGAATCTCATTTAAATCTTATAGTTCATTTTTCAGCGTGTAACCAATGCAGTTAATTAATAATGATTGATGGCGAAAATGAACTCTCATCTTTGTTTGAGGGATGGCAAGTACTTTTGTGTTATTTTTGATTGTCGACGTCACGATTAAAATATCAAAACTTTTAAGTATTTTCATGGGGTTTGAACTTTGAAAAATAAATTAAAAACAGGGGTGGGAACTTGAGTTATTCAAGTATCTAAAATTTTATTCATTCAACATAAATAATTATCATTTTCTAACATTTTTGCCCCTGAAAATTTTGCTATCTTTAAATACATTAATGCCATCTTTCAATGCTCGGGACTTTTTGTTTTTAATGCGAAATCAATTCATTAGCATCACGCTGCCTCTTTCGATTCCACCGTTAACGCCCATTCCTGAGCGATGTTTACTGTTTGCTCTCGCGATTGTCTTTTCTCTTTCAAAACAACTATCGAGCCTGTTAACGAATTAAGAATGCAAAATATCGTTAACAAGCTTTCTCGTGATGAGGAGAGAAAAATATGAATATTAATTAGAAATTAAATTAATTTATGGCATTAATGATTTTTTAAACTTATACAGTTTTATTTAATGATTTAAAAAATTAAGGGATTCAAACTGAATAAATTTGGAGCATGTGTTGAAAAATTTGGAATTTGTATTAATAAATTCAACTAATTTTATACCCTCAAATCCAAATAATCATAACTCATATCACGGAGAGCATTCTGACACGCTGATGAATTTCTCGGAAATGCAAAAATCCATCATTGTTTCTGACGATCTTTTCTTACTCACCCCGATGATACTCGGCGGACTAAAATTAATGAGATTTCTCCTCAGCCTCGTTGCCAATAAATTCATCGTGATTTTTAATTTAATATCTGCAACTCTCTTGCATCACACACCACCCACGAATAAATTAATGGACTAAACATGAAGTGAAAAGAAAACATGGCGATGTTATGCTTCTGTAAAGAGCAGACGAGGTGCAGTAATGAAAAATTTCGCTCCATTAACAAAAACTTTTGCGATATTTTACATGAAAATTAACACAAAAAAGAGCCTGAAAGTGCATAAAAGAAGAATTTTTATTCTTATTAAAAAGTGTCGCTCCCCGATGCTTTTACAAGTTGAGAGTCAACGGGAGACGAAAAAGATATAAATTTACGCTGACTTTAATAATAAAAAAATAAAGTTTTGTAGCTTCTCTCAGAAATTTATTTAATGAAAAATTCCTCAAGAAATTATTTTTTGTGGGTTAACTTGAAGATGATTTAAGTGTGAAATAAAAATATTTTCTGAATGAAAAATTTTAAAAGATTCAGAATTTCAACTTAGATTCATTGATTTGATGTCATTTTTGCTTTCAAATTAATTTTTTTATCTTTCTGGAATTAAAAAATCCTACAAAAAAATTTTCACTAAAAAATTTTTCCATTTAAATTTTCAACAAAAGAAATTTTTCTTTTTCAATTCTTTATTCATATATTTAACGAAATTACATGCTAATTGAAGGGAGAGAAAAGAATTCATTTAAAAGGTGAATTTAAAATTGCAATAAAATATCTCATCTGCATGCTCTAATTACGCTCCTAACTAAGAACTACCTCATTTCATTATTTTTTTCATTTAAAGTATTTTTAGGACGGCTCTGTGATTTTTCACAAAAGTGCACTTAGCTTTATTCAATTTCGAGAAGGCATTTTACGGTTTCATTGCTGCATACTCACAAAAAATAATCAAATTTTAAAGTCCACAGCAAGATTCAAATTACAATAATAAAAAAATCTTTCTCTTTTGTACGTTTCAACAAATTTCTTCTTATTCATTTAATTACTCAACACATCGTGTCCATTTTGACGCATCATTTCCAATCGCATTTCATGCTCGCGTGCCTTAAGACGCAATGCTGCGATTGATGAACTTCGACGATCCTCGGGTGGTGGCGTTGTGCTTGCATTGACACTTGTAGACTGACCGGATGGTGATGAGACATTGATTGGTGTCAATGGAGCAGAAGTCGACGATTTATTCGAGTCAGTTGGTGAAATTGGTGGCGACACTGAGAGTGCTGCACTTACTGGAACTGAAGTCATGTAATCGGGTGGAGATTTTGTCGGCATTTGTGCTAAAGTTGGTGGACGTTGAGCTGCCGAGATGTTTGCAAGTAAAGTTTGAAATGAAGCACTGGCTGGTGAATAAAGTCCGCTAACACCTTGATGAAGAAACGGTGGTGGAGGTGCTCGATGGAATTGATTGAAATAAGCTGATGGAATCATTGGATTTGAAGTCAATTGAGGATATCGAAAGGCGGCAAGACTTGCAGCATCAAATTGCTTTCTAAAGTTAAAACCCAAATGAGTGAATGGATTTGGTGGTAAGGAACTAGCGACGACAGCAGCTGAAGGAACTTGAGTTCCACCTGCCTGCATGTACGGATTGTAGGGATGTGAAGCGGGTCCGACTTTTTCTTGCTTACGCCATTTTGCTCTTCGATTCTGTTATTAAAGAAATGAAATTATAATTTCATGATAAAGTCATTGTGCAAATAAAGAAACTGACCTGATACCAAACCTATTGTTTGCGAGAATTTCCAATGAGACATGAAAAGAAAAAGAATAAAAAAATTATAAAATCACGACGATTGAAATCAATGAAAATTAAAGCGTATAATTTCTGCTAAATTCAGTAGCATTCACAACTTAATCATTGGTCAAAACGCGATGGAAGGAGAAAAGTGAAAAAAGCCTCGAAGGTCTCTAATTTATTTAATTTGATCCACTCATTAAAGTCACCAGAATATCAGAGACTGAAGTAGCAGCAAAAATTAATTTGGATAAACTTTTCAGGTGAAATCATTATGAGTTAATGGCGAGACTTTAAAATAATCTTTTAAAAATTGGATATTTTAAAATTTATCGGTTTAATTAAAATTATTTCACCATCGAACGTTTTATGATATTTGAGTTTAATTAATCACGGCACATTGTACCACGGTCCTATTGTGTTAAAATGATTGCTTCCTTTTATGGAGTGCTTACATTGTGTTTAAAACGCAAGAAAATTTATCGCGTGACGATTTTTTTGGTGAGACTGAAATATTCCTAGGAGCCACTGAAAAATTTCACATCTCACTCATGCAGCTACGAGTGATTTAAAATTTTCCATAATGATATTAATTTGTTGAAAACATTGTAAAGCGCTCAATATAATTTACATAAAAATTTAATTCTATGCTGAGCCTCAAAGCGCTTTCGACACGTACACTCATCTCACGTGTGTGAGACTTTGAGTGTTACACAATGTTTAGAGAAAATTATGAGAGTTCTCGCGGGATAATCAATGATAATTTATGCTTGGATGAAGGCTTCATAAATCTTGCTGTCGAGTTCGAGGCATAAAAACATTTTAAGTCGATTTTAATGATTTAATTTTCGAGGATTTCTCAAAGCAAGGGAAGCGAAATTTTAACGGATTTCTTAAACTTGAAAAATTGTTTCAATTAATTTATTAGTTAATTAAAACATTTAAAAAATTAACCGTCCATCCCTTGCTTACACTCGACATGAAAAATTACACTTGTTGATCTAATTAACGAACGACTGCATCAACATGAACATGATAACAATTTTTCTCTCTCTCTAAATATGTTTTGCAACTTCCAGCGATTTCATAATTAAAACTAAACTATCTCACTGCAATGTCGCGAGTTATGAATGGCGTGTAAATTGATTTTCACTAGCTATGCGAGAGAAAGCTACTCGCCTTTTTTATTCATCGCAATTAATGCGTCATTTTTTATGATTTATCGACACATCTGTAACTTCATTAACCTATAACAATGTGAAGCACATGTGTAGAAGATCGCCTCTGATATATTGTGAATGCCGTGACAAGATAGGCATGGAAATTCTCTTTTTCAGATCCACCACATGAGGTCATTAAAAATGCGCAAATTCATTATGGAAAAGACGTCGCAATTTTTATTTTCAGATGGTGAACAAAGAGCTGAAGTTGTGGAAAGTTCTCATATTAAAGACGAGTGGGATAAAAAATTATTTTGCTGGTTATTTTAAAATTTTCAATAATTTAACTGTTTCGAATTTTTTTTTAAATATTTTTTAAGCCGTTAAAAATTCATTCCGTCTTGCTTGACAAGTTTAATCATAATTTTTAATAATGACAAGATTTTTTCCCTCTTCCAATCACATTTTTGCCATAATTAAAATGTAATTAAGAATAATATGATAAATGACGCCTTTATATACATCCAACTCTTACCTGAATACGTGCTTCAGTCAGTCCAATTTTCATTGCCAATTCCTCTCTGTTGTTTGCAACACAAAAAAGTCGACACATATGGAAAGAAAAAAAGGAGAAGAAAGAAATATAAATTAGTAATTAGATGATGATCACGCACGGTGAAATTGAATTAAAATTAATGTAATTTTCTTTCGCGAGAGTCTTTCGGGGGCAAAAAAGAAGTTTATTGATGTGCAAGTCAACGTGCTCATGATTTAATTTTCTTAGATGAGGAATTGCCTTCTTCCACCATGGATCATTGCGCTGCTGCCCCAAAGGGTAATGCGATCGAAAGGGAAAGACGAGAAGCCTTATAAGCATGACAGTGCGTATAAATCATTCAAGCAATCAGAAATTGATAAAAGCCAAAATTAGTCCAAGAAAAAAACTCGACCACGGTTAAAAACAAATCAAAGAAATTTAAATTAACAAAAAACGTAATTAAGTTATTTTCGTGAAATAAATTACATTTTATTCGCTCGCTTTTTTCGACTCCCCTAGTTAACATTTTTAATTAAAATCATGAGTCGGCAAGAACTCCACAAACACACATGTGCGAGTAATTTAGAGCGAATGAAAACAAATAAAATTTAAGCTGATCAAGATGGAGACTTTCGATTGATCCCAAATTAACTTTTTTTGAATAATCATCGTCGTGATAGTTTTGGATCGCTAAGGATTTTTAATGATATTTTTATAAGGTAGTTACGAAAACTTGTTTGTATCAAAAATGCAAAAATTTAACGAACATTATAAATTTAAAAAAATAAGTTTTCAATTTTTGAAAAAAAAAAAAAAATATTGCGACATGTGAACACTCATAATTTTAACTTTAGGATTCGAACCTTAAATTTTCAAATTTTTAAATATTTTTTAAATTCAAGCTTAAAACTTTAATAGCTTTCGAAACTATTTAATTAACTTGAATGTCACCCAAATAAGTTAAAGAGTCATGTCCACATTTAAACAAGATTGAAATCTCTCCATGACATGATCAACCCCTGAGCTCTGATCTACAGCATTTAATCATTTCATTACATGCATTGCTTTAATGAACGCCAATCTACTCGTATTAGATAATCGATAGAAATCTAGTAATTTAATCAAAAAACAAGCACTCTAAATTAAAGAGAGAAGTTTACCCTCGAATTGTAAACAATACAATTTAAAATTAATTAAGTTTTTTTTAAGTGTTCTAGTGTGTTTAAAGTATTAAAAATAGTGTTATCGAGTAGTTAAATCATCAATTCATCTTCGTGTCGTCGAGTTTCTCCATTTAAGTCAGGTAAATAAGCGAGAATGAGTGAAAGAAAATCTTGGAAATTTTTAACCATTGATTTTACTTTTAATGCGTTTAAATAAACACTTACTCACTCATTCTTGCTTAAAAGTGGTTAGTTAATCACTTAATTGTTATTGTTTCACATTGAAACGATGTAAATTTTAAAAATTTTAAAATGTTTGTTTGGATTTAACTGGATCTTTGCTGGATCTTTTCTTAACCTCTAAAATTCACTTGTTTCAATATTCATGCGTTTTACTTTTAAAACAAGCATCGTTAGGTTAAATTATTTGAATATTTTTATTATTATTCTTATTTATTTTTTTTATTCACTTTCTCTTTTTAATTTATTTTCAAATTAAAATTAAATTGATTCTTCACATTGAAGTAAATTGTTTATATTATTTTCGTTGGTATCCAACAAAACCAACTGTTAATCTTAGTGACACAGTTGAGGAAGGATGAGTTTTTGAACTAACGGACAAAATTTAAGACCTTGACTACCCATGCTAATTGACTAGATTAGATGGAGGACGGTTGAAGATTTACCAAACTTTTATACAATTGGTTGACCTTTTATAGTTTTTTATGTTGAATGTTTGTATGTTATGTGATGTGGGTGGGCCAGTGCCTAACAGCTTGTTAGGGCTGAGGAAGGATGTAGTGGCGGTAACTTTTATAAAATGCCGTCGAAACCACCTTTGATTTATTTATTTATTTTATAACTGCAACCGTAAGGTTCAGTTAACTAACCCATAATTGTGATTAGTTGGAAACACTCTATGAGTGATCACAAGACTGTTCATAATGAAAAATTTTACGTCATGGATTACGGCGTCCTGTTTGGTTTTTTCCGCTGGGCGTTCCATGACGACTAACATTACAACACTCTAATAGGGGTTATTCGATCGCTAGTGCGTCTTTCTCAAGACGTGCGTTGCAGCTCCCGAGGTGGGCGATTCCCGCGGGGACGCCTGCTGTTGAGGGGGAAAAAAGGGGTATTTATACTCTATTCTTAAGAGAAATCTTAAGAGTTCTGCATGGTTACGTTTTTATCCTTATCTCTAAGCTTTCGAGCTCTGGAAAAGGAAATTAAAACGGGCGCGTCTTCCTGGTAACTCCAGCGTGCTACCTATTAGTAATCAATCAATCAATCAATCAAAAAACAAGCACTCTAAATTACATGAAATATCACGTATCATTTGATGAAAAGAAAAAAAAATAATGTATTAATTTATGCGCGACATGCAATGCAATGTGGAAAGTGTATGCCGAATTTGGATGTGTTTGAGGTGGCTTTCGTTTAAATAAAGAAGTAATTTAAGACTTTGCCCACACGTTTTGATAACTTAGAGGAAAATACTGGTGAAAATGTCTTGAAATTTAAATAATTCTTTAAATACTCATCATATGTACATTTTTAGAAACCTCATTTTATTATAAGTTTTTTAAAAGTTGTTTGAATTCATGCTGTCATTAGAAAATATTGATAAAATAGGAGTTTTGACTTTTTGCGTCTATGAAATAGGTCGACCTTGAGAAGTTTGAGTTAATTTTGTTATTTTAAAAAGGCTCTGGACAACCTTAATTGAAATATTTAGATCAAAACTGAAATTTTCAAAAAAAATTATTTATTTAAAGCTTTTTTTTATTATACAAATAAATGTTCATTTAAAGAAGAGTTTCGCGCCCCTTTCATAGTGTTAATATCAAAATGTGTGTTTTCTTGTTAATTAAAGACTTTTAAAGTGTTCCTCGTCGGATTCTACACGTCAACAACTTCAAGTTTACATCAAAAACTCAGGTATGAAGCAATAATGAGCAAAATATGAGAGGTATTTTTATTTTGTTGTTGTTTTTTTAAAGTTACATTAATTTAGCTAATTAACCGCTCCTTCTTGCTTAATTGTTATCTATACTTGTCTTTGTTGTTATTGCTTCATTTTGAAGTGTAATTAAACAAAATCCTCTCCTTTTTTCGTCATTATCAAATCAAAATTTTTCTGGAAAAAGTTGTATACCCCTCGAAGGTAAACATTAAAATTTTAAAAAATTAATTATTTTTAGTGTTGTACTGAGAAATTAGTGTTAAATTTGGTTTCATCGGACAATCGGTACATCGGTTCATCGACTTAACATCGAGTATCACAATTTTAGTCAGGTATTACGTAAGAATGAGTGAAAATTTTCATTGGGTTTTTTTCCATTATTTTTATTAAATCATACGGTATTTAGATACCTAAAAATGCACTCATTCTTACTTTAATAGTATAATTAACTCCTTCCTAGCCTTGGTTTCACTTTGAAATTGTAGTGATTGTTAAATTCCAAAATTTTATTTGTTTTGATCCTACTGGATCTCTACTGGATCTTTGTAACCTCAAAAGTTTTATTTTCAAGTATTGCATTTTTCTATTTTTTTCCCCTCTTTCAATTTCAAAACTATTTCAACTTCTGTATAAGGTTGATAAAATTTATTAATTAAGTTAACCAGGGGGTATTAATGGAAACAAACTTGACTCATTGCTGCTATCGACTTCTGTCATCAAGAAGGAATCTCCGCTGCCCTTGATTCCAACAATTAAGAAAGAGAAAGTCAAGGAGGAGGAAATTAAGAAGGAAATCAAATCCGAAAGCGAGTCTGACAATGAGGACGAGACTGAAACTGCGGAATAAGGAATTTGTCTATTCGATAAATGTAACGATTGGTCTGTACAGCGTTCAGGATTTTGTGAAGTTCATTTGAAAATGGTCAACGTCAAGCGAGAGAAAATGGCACAAGAACTCAAAATCAAATGTCCAGTTTTACATGAGGACTGCCAGCGAATTGTGCGATTCAGAGCTCAAATCTGCCAGCACCATCGAGTCACAAAAATTGGAATTTAGCATGTAAAGACAGAGCCAATGACAGAAAATGAGCAAATTGAAACTGATCTCCGAGAAGTCCGCGCAGCTATCGATGAACATATCCGACCCGTTGCTCTCTCTGGCATCGAGTATTATGGAGGCATCACTGTAGATATTGACCGACGAGTTTCTGGACATCATAGCAGACTTGAAGAGGAAATTACAAATAAGAATGACCTTGTTCTGATTCCAATGATGAACTGCGTTGGAGCTGAACAAGCATCGCGAGTGGAAAAAATGGCAATCTCCATTTGTGTTTTGAACGAGAACGATATGACTCGATCGAATATTCTCAATGCTTGTAAGTGATAAATTTTATTTAAAAAATTAATTTTTAATTATTTTAAAATCAAATTTTAGCTGGCGGCGGAGATTTGGCGCTCAGAAATGCTAGACATGAGGATGCAATTTACACGCTGTATGTGAGAATTGATAAATTGGGCTTAACAACATTTAGTGCACCTAATCGAATTCGTGACGGAAATTTAACTGGATGGCAACTGGCGGAAATTTTCGTTTACGTTTTCAAGAAGGCAAATCTGGCAGCAAAACTCAATGCAGGAAAAGGTGATGTGTAATTAATTTAATTTTTTCTGATTAATTTAATTATTTTAATTTTAGACATAAAGTTTGGTATATCGTCGGAGGGAAACTGGACCAATCGAATGAAATTTTACAACTCTCTGCATGGTGAATTCGATAAAGAGAAAAATTTTGAATCATGTCGTCTGATAACTGCTGGTGATAAGTTCAAGTTGAAGGATGGTAGTCGTGTTAAAGTTCACCGGAATGACATACGCAAGCTCGAGATGGTGGCCATTTCTCAAATTCAATTCGGTAGCTTTATACAATACGCAGCAAAATCAATGAACGACGTCGGCGGATGTGAGATTGGAGGAAATAGCGAGCATGAGATATTGTATGTTCGCTTTGGTCACAAGAAAGAGAAAATTTATGAGACATCGACAGTTACCAAGAAGGAATTTTTCAAGGGCATAATTCCGATGACAAATAATGGAAAGATTAACTGGGGTGTTTTAATTCCAAACGATGAAGTTGTCAAGCGTTGTGGAGGAATTTTAAAGCAGAAAAAGGAAAAAGGTAAGGGAATAATTGTAAATTACGTAACGCAAAAATAATTTTTAAATTGATTAAAATTTTTAAAATTAAATCGCCGAAATTTTTCTAAATTGTATTGTGAAATATTTTCTTCTCAATTCATCTTTCTTTGCACCTTACGGAATTTTGAAAAATGTCCCTTTATTCCACAGGACATCAGATGTGAGTGTAGCCAGGAATTTGCTTTCAGCAGTGGTTTGTGTCGTCATCGTAAGCGCTGTGAGGCAGCAGGAGGAACGGCAACAAAGGTTCCATGTCCATACCCTGGATGCGGACGATTGCTTGTTGAGCGTACAATTCCAGATCACATGAAGAGAACACATGAAAAGATGGATCGCTCACGTGCATCTGTGGATATGGACAAGAGATATCAAACAATGTGATTTGGTGAGTTATTAAACAGATTTCTGCATTTCCTTCTCTCTCTCTCTCTCTATATCTCTCTCTCTCTCTTCTTTTCTTTTCTTTTCAGGCACACACAAGATGGGAATATTCAATAAATTGTGTTATAAAATCCGGTGGAGGAGATCTCACGCTCAGCAACGAACGCCACAAAGATGCCATTTACACGCTCTATGTCCGGATTGCTAAAATGGGATTAACAAATTTCAAACCGTCAAACCGTTTTTATGATGGAAATGTGACTGTAGAGCAACTCGTGAAAATCTTTTTAGTAGTTTTCGATATGCGTAATTTGGCAGCGAAACTCAACGCGGGTAAAAAGAATTTAATTTATTAATATTAATTTAATTAATTTTTTCACTTTTTCTTATTCTAAATTTTAGACCTCAAGTTCGGACTATCGTCGGAGTCAGCTTGGAACAAGCGAATGTCAACGTATAATACTGCTGAGGAATTTGACTATGTGCCACCCAATTATCGATTTTGTCGTCTCCTTACTGCCGGTGATAAATTAAAACTCGAAGACGGAACAAGTGTGAGACTTCACAAGAACGACATCAGAAAGTTGGAGCTCGTGGCAATCTCACAAATTCAATTTGGTGAGCTTTCGAAGTACGCAACAAAGTCGATGAATCAGTTCGGAGGAGGAGAGATTGGTCGGAACATTGCACACGAGATTCTCTATGTTCGTTTCGGCAACAAGAAGGAGAAAGTTTATGAGACACAAAAGATCAAGAAGGAATTCTACGCTGGCAAGGTTCCAATGACTAAACAAGGAAAAATCGATTGGGGAAGATTGGTGCCAAATGATGAGGTTATCAAGCGTTGTGGTGGAACATTAAAGAAGAAGAAGGAAAGTGGAAAATTCATAAATTAAGCAACATCCCAGACCACATCAAGCGAACTCATGAGAAGATGGATCGCTCACGTGCATCCGTGGGTATGGACAAAAGATATGAAAAAATCTAATCCGGTGAGTATTCTGCAGATTTCTGCATTTCCCTCTCTCTCTCTCTCTCTCTCTCTCTCTCTCTCTCTCTCTCTCTTTCTTCTTTTCTTTTCTTTTCTTTTCAGGCACACACAAGATGGGAATATTCAATAAAATCCGGTGAGTATCAAAAATATTTCTTTGAATCGTTCTCTTTCTCTTTTCTTTCTTTTTTCAGGTGCGTAATAACTAACGGACAGAATGGACAGGACAATATTGGAACTCTCTAGTCATCATTAGTTTTAAGAATTGTTTTAAGAAATGTTAGAATTTTTAATTTTGAATATTGTTAAATTGAATATATATGAAATGATGAAAGTTTTTGTGGCCTGATGTTTGACGGCTTTTCCTTCCTAATAAAATGAATTACGAAAAATTTCTTGTTGTTAAGTTTTTCCCTAATTTAAAATTTGTTTCAATACTAGAAGTTAAAACTCGAGCGATTTCCTTTTGGGTTGTCCCACAAAAAGGTGTTTTTTTATAAGAAGACATTTTCTATAGTTTTTAATCGTTTAAATATTTTTTTGTTCTCTTAATGATCAAGTAGCGATGAATTTTTCGATGAATTTTGTATGATGAATATTTTAATTTTCTTGAAAGTCGAATAGAAAAAAAATGTCATTTTCAAAGGAAGTTTCAAAAATATTAAGTTAGCCGAAAAAATTCAAGTAGTTAAATCATTTTTTAGCAGATATTATACATTTTAATAAGCAATGAGGAAAAGCACAAACCCTATTTAGCACTTTTTTACTAAGCCACTTTTTTCTCATGATTATAGAGAGTTGAAGACAAAAACCTTAAATTTGTTTTTAAATTTCTTAGTGTTTTTTTTTCTGGACGCAACTGTGATGCAATGCAATGGTTTAATTAAGTAAGGAATATGGAATGATCTAGACCTTTTTTCGAATTTTTCGTATCAAGTGTTGTTCTACACGTATCAAGTGTGTGTCTGTACCTTCGAGAACTTGGACCCCGAGATAGCTAGAGACTTCGAGTTTTCACTAACTGGCAGTTCTGAGGGTCTAAATTGGCACTTTTTATGTGTTTTAGGTGTTTTAAACCTCAAAATGAAGCTTGTGTGTTTTTTAAAATTGTCAATTATAACAAGATGGGTCTGCAAACGGCGTTGCCATTTCCAATAGCTCCGATGTCTTAGATTAGTACCCCATAGTTCTGAACAATGGACATAGGTGCCACTCCTGGCCGACCATGATGGACATTCCTCAAAAATCGTCAATGTCAATCGATTCCTGATGCAATGACGAGTTCAACGACATACATGAAGCCATAGTTCTGAAAAATGGACATTAGTGGCACTCCTGGCCGACCATGATGGACATTCCTCTAAAATCGTCAATGTCAATCGATTCCTGATGTAATGACGAGTTCAACGATACCCATGAAGCCATTTGTATGAAAAAGGACATTTTTGCACTCAGGGACGGTCCTTGGAGGGTCATACCTCAAAACTAAATACTTCTTGCACAACTAGAGCCAAAACCCGATCTTTAGCCACAAACCCGACTCAAATCCGACCAGCCGTTCTTGAGATATGGCGTTCACTAAGATCGTGAGAAAGTGAGAAAGTAAGATGACTTAAATGGCTCTAACTCCTTCCAAATCTGTTTTCGCCAGTTTGTAGGGATTGACAAGGCCTATCATTTAAATATTAGTTTTGATATTGCACAATGTAATGTCTTGGCACTAGGGGTCGAAAACTGGTTTTGGAAAAATCCAAAATTAATATATAGCGGAGCTATAATTTTAATGTTATTTAAAAAACAAAATGGCCGACCTCGAGAAAATATCTGGATAGTGTGTCCGCGAGAAGGACTTCTCGAGCTCTTCCAGTTGAAAACTTGTAAATGTTGTCCTATAGCGACGCTGCTTCCGTTTCTGTGGATATTCATTATCGAGATCAACATCACTATGATCCGACATGGGACTGTGTCCGCCGAGACTTGTGGTTGCACTCGATCGATTATCCTGCGGCGAGCGACCCTCGCGCGGTATATCCTCCAATTTTGTCTCCTCTGATATGCCCATGCTGGGCCGATGAAAAGAATGCAAACGATCGATGTTGTGAATTTTTGAAGACGACACTTTCAACGCAACTGAAAAGAGAAAGAGAAAAAGCAGTTTTAATTAAAATTATTGATAATGTCGTGTCAAAATTATCAGTGCAATCAATAACGCCATTAAAGTAAATTTTTATTGTCTACGGACTCTTTAAAATTAGCCTTTTAGGAGCGGTGTTGAGCACTGACATTATACAACAACCGGGAGACTTGTTCTCCTCTCCTTCGATAATGCGTAATTGATTCTCTGCACTCATTTGCATAATTATTTAATATATACGATCTCGCAGACAGAGAAAATGTGTTCATACTACACGGCACTAAGAGAAATTGAATTCAAGTCAACAGGAAAGCGCAGAAGCTAAAGTGCGCAAAGCATAATTAATTGCATCAATTTCAAAATGTGGCTAATGCAACTTTATTGAGGTGCACATTTTGCTAATTTAATCGTCCGTCGCTTGTAATCGAATGAGAGAGAGACGTGATGAGATTTTAAATTGCGATGAATTCAACCTTGGAACAAGGGATGGAAAATTAAATTCAGTCTGTATGAAAAAAATTCGTCAATTTAATTTAATTTATTAAATCACTCTTTTTGGTGGCTCTCACAAATTTTTCATATCCAATTTTCATTTTTTTTGATCAAGAACATGAAAATTCGCCTTCCAATTATCATTCCGTAATTTTGATTAATTTATTAGCGCGTATGGTCGTAATTTTTCGATTAAAATCTTCACCTGCATGATCTCATCTCTTCCTCTCTCTTTCATTCGTTTCATCACTACCATCATCATCATCATTCGATCATTATACACTGCCACTCTCCACCGGATAATCGAAAACGTGTAATCTCTCTTCACATGATTGCGGGATAAAGATTTTACACCGAGCTGTGTCCACGATTTTAATTAAATAAAAGGTTAAAAAGTTCAATTGAGTAAATCTCTTTCAGTAGCGAAAACAACATCATCAATACAAGTGGCATCGCGATTCATCGTTGATATTGAAAGCGAGAATATGTGCATAGTATTAATTAAATGCGATGGTCGGAAATGAGCAATTTTTTAACTGGTTTTAAATTTTTAAATTTTCCTAAAATTAAATTATGAAAACAAAAAATATTAAAAAATCAAATTCGTCATTTCGGACCTCGCAAATTGGCAATAATTATAAGTTGATATTTTTTTGCAACGCTTTTGCGCTTTGCTTTGCGATTTAAATCTCTGCTCTGTTTATATATGCCATAAAGTGTCGCCAAACTCGGCATCCGACTACAAGTTGTCAGTCTACAATTAAACTGCAATAACAATTCAATTAAGCCGGTGAGCGAGCGAGATCGAGTTAAATTCCCGTGTGTGATCTTATCGAGCTGAGGAAATGAGAAATCTGTTTTATAAAAAAACACACATTTGCGATGAAGGAGCGCGAGAGAAAGAGAAGAAAAGTTTTTATCGCACAATTTACATCAGAAATTATCATTGTAAGCATTAATCTTATGAGCGAATCGAATATTTTTTAATTTAGTTGTGGATTAATTCATTTAGCAACTTTAAATGTTGCTTTTTATTACTCAAATCAACTTGGAGCAGCGATGAAATTAATGTTTAGGAAAGTGAGTGAAATTATAATTGCCAATTAATAAATTTAATGGTCGATAAAATTTTGAAATGTTTTAAGCAAAATGGCGTTGTTCTATTAATTATGTCACTTTTAAACATAAATCAAACAAAAGTAATTAATTTTTGTAAAACCATGAAAGTCACCAACCCTTGCTTGCAACCCATTGATGCACTTTATTCCGTTATATTTCATATTTTTTCTCTTCTTTTTTTGCACATTGTAAATTGTGATTTCAATTAACGATAATTTTTATTTAATTACTTGGATTTTAATTATTTGTCCATTAACGTCGGAGATGCGAGAGTGAGAGGGAAATCAAAGATATTCATCTGCATGCAATCTAAATTAAATCACATGCATGAAAGGTTTTTTTTTTGGTGGAAGAGAATTCACATGCAATCTAAGTGAGTGACAATCAAGCCCGAAAAAAATACTTAATTAAGATCTCTTTGGCGGAATGAAATTGCAAGCACATACATCGAGCATCTCATGCAGATTTTGAAACGATGCGCTTGCACGGCAGGTAATTAGTTTACACTGTTAATTACAGTGAGAGCGCAATAAAAGAGGTTGACATTAGTCAATGTGATGACATGCAAACCCCATCACCTTGTGCTGCATTGCGCATAATTTTTAAATTAGTCTTAAAGTCATAATGGTCACTAAAAAGTATCACATCAATTTCCTAGGTAATTACTTAATTACATATATACGCACTGAGTATCTGAATATTTCTCTCATGAGAGCTTGCCCATAAATGGAATGTGCAGCTCATAATGAAGATGTCATGCAATTAAAGTAGCAGAAACAGAAACAAGGAGGAATTCTTATGGTAAAAAATTAAATTCCTGTCGCGGTATGTGTGCGCTTGCTCTTTTTCTCTTCAGCTCTCTTTTATTTAATTATTGTATGTGATCGCCTTAAATAGCTTTTGCATCTTCTCTCTCTCTCTCCCGCTTTTCCTTATCGGCATTTAATGCTTGAGACTTTTTGGGTTTTGATGTTCGAGAAATGCCACATTCTCGGAGTTGTCATTGGGAATTTTGATAATGTTTAAAAGGGTTGAAAAGTCAAATTTTTTAACGGACGAGTTTAGTTTGAAAATTGCTTTCTAGCTGAAATTTTTTTTTTTAACGTTTTAAATTTATTTGAAAATTTGATAAACTCTCCTCGTCCCTCGACACTCCAAATTCAGACACACTCGAAATTAATGCAGGTTGCTAACGTATATGGTCATCATGAGCGAGCGAGACATGATAGTCGATAGCGTGTTGAATCGACTTTAATTACTCTTTCGGGATGTCTTATGAATACATTCATTTAACCACTCTTTTTTTCGCAATGCCTCCTGTCTATCATAATTTTCGTGATTTAGATTATTAAATGTGCCGTGTGATACATTGTAGAAAATAATTGCAGCGCATTTAAATATTTATCTAATTATCAACTCTGTTGCACGAAAATAAAAGTAAACAATTGAAGACGTCCTCGGGTTAGTGCAAAATGCAACTATGTTGCAGTGCATGCTGCACCATAATTGATTTTGACAGCCGTCTTTTATTGAATTTTTGCTCTCATTGCTTGAATAATTGCTAGCGGTCATATTTGGAGTATTTGCATGAACATGGTCGAACTTTAAAAAAGTAAATATTTAAATTTTTAACTCTCTTAAAATATTTTGCAACAAGTTTTGATCCCTAGAAAAATTCACATCAATATTTTCTTGATTTTTTCAACACTCAAAACAAACTGAGAATTCATCTTGAAATTTTTTAATTTTATGTAATTTCAATTTCTCTCTGCGTGATCCATCCATTTATGTATTGTTGAAATGAATTGATTGAAAATGATTCAAACTGCAATTTTTATTTCATGCAACAGTCTTTCTAAGAGCATGAAAACAAACAAATCGAACTCCGGTAATCGCTTAAAGACTTGCAAATTGCTGTCATTTTTTTCTCGCATCATAAATTGACTCGATTCGAAGTTGTGAAGGATGGAAAAGTATCGCGAGTGTGGCAATTAATTATCACATGTGTCGAAATGGGGAAAATTTCTCATCAAAAAAAAATGTTTGAGAGACAAAACGATTTCACTTCTCACAAATGCTTAATGGAGTCAATTAGTTTATGATACATTGAAAGCCGCTTGAGAAATGAGAAATTATTAAGCTCGATAACACGACTTGTTTATGATTTTTCTGCAAATTTAATTTTCTCAACGTGGCGAGAGTTGATAATTTTATAAAATTTCATTAAAAACATGTTGGCAGTCATGACCAAATGATTATTTCATTAACTTTCATGTGAAACGTGGATTGTAACGGCTTAAACATTTAATTTAGTTAAAAAATTAAGTATTTTATAAGAATGAAATTTAAAAGTTGAAATGAAAGTTTGAAAATTAGGTTCGAATCCCAAAATTTATATAAAACTTCAACCGCAATCCTTGGTGCTACAGATTTTATTTTTTAAATTTAAAATTATTTTTTAAATAAATTATATAAAATTCATCATTTAATTTTTCATCATGCACTCAAGTGCAAATAATTGATTTGCAAATCAATCAAGAATTTTTTTATGAAAAATGAAGCGTCCAGAGTGTAAATTGTGTGCATAATTCACATTTATCATGTCGTTTAGACCGCGGAATGTGTTTTTTTCCTTACGTTTAAAACGATAATTAATCACCCGCAAAATCAATCAATCGCTAATCGAACGAAAATCCTTCACGTACAAATTGCTGAATGCTAATTTTTCATACAATATTTTGCGGCTCAACACAAGAAAATCACGTGTAATTTACATAACTAATCGAGTTCTTTAATTAAAATACATTATCTATTCGACATTATTAGAAAATTAAATTAAAGTTTCTTCTCGCGCTCGATTTGCAATTAAGTCAGCTTCAATGTGTTGTTTGCGCTTGACACATTACAACGCTTCACTCAGCAACAGTCAAGTGAGCGGAAATGTTAACTTAATTTAATTTTAATTTGAAAAATGCGCGAATACGGGTGTGGTGGCGATGAGCGTGTTTATAATGCTAAGTGATAATTTTTAACGGTTTTTAACATTTTTTTAAATCTGCTATTTTTTATTAAGGAATTTTAATATTTTTTAAAATTATTGAATTTTTTTGTAAATTAATTCATTTTCTTTTGGTATAATTCTAAACTGCTATAAATTCAAATTTACCCGTTAAAAGTTCTCGCAACTCACCTTCGCTGAAACTAGCATGCAACCATGCAACGTAATTATTTTAGTTCGCACATTTAATTTTTCTCTATATGCTATTAATTTTACCTCCATAACTATTTTTCTTCCTCCTTTATACGCATCTTAAGACCCGCATGAGAGACAAAAGTAATAATTTATTCGACTAAAGAGACGTTAATAGAATTAGCATAACTTAATGTCGTATATTTTCTAAAGTTATTTATTTAACTCTTTTCGGTGCTTTTTGAAAATTAAATATCAACATGGCAAGCACCAAAAAAAAATTAAATTCCTAAAACGTTACAATTTAATTTTTCACACCAGTTGAACTCACTTCACTAGAACAATCACCGCGTTGTGACGGTGCGCTTCTATAGCAATGGTTCTCGCTTTTTTTTGGCATGAGATCAAATTAAATGTGATTGAAGTAATTTGTTGCGGTTCGAGGCAGAGAAAATAAAAATGAGAGATTTTCTACGGCTTAAGTCGAGTTGTATACAATATACATGATAAACACGGTAATAATCCCCTTGTTGGTTGATGTAGACACAAAGAAGAAGAAAAAATCAAAATATTGAGACTCATCATTGGTATTAAGGTTAAATTAGATTTTCATTGCTCGCTACAAATTTTATTAGTCAGGAATGCGTTCGAATTCTTAGAGTGGTAATTTATTTAAGAGCCGTTCATCTATTCGCCACTTATCACATGTATCGGATAAATCCTTATTTATGGACTTAAGCTATGAGTGAGGGTTGAGTGTGTGAGGCCAACAGGATTGAGAAATCCACGTGCTAAATTTTTTTAATTTAATCTTTTTGACTAAACGTTTACTTAAAGAATTTAACAGCTTTTTGAAATTATTTTATCAACATTTGAACTTCTTTAAAAACACCTTGAATAAAATCTAATTAACGTTCCTGATGGGAGTCCAATTATTAAATAAAGCTAATTAGTATTAATTTTTCAACGAACAAAATATCCCTGACTGCTAAAAAATTTCTATTAATTGCAGAACAAGTTTTTCGATGGCACAAAACAGTTAGTTCTCTCCTCATGATTCCATTACGCACGGGGTATTGAGTGTATCTTTTTAAAGCGATGATTTATGGGCTACCAATCAAGTGCCTTCATGCCACTCACTCTAAGAGAGGAAATTATATCAATTTATGAGCATGCGTATCATTAATCAATCAATTGTTATTGAAACTCTCTTCAGCATCATCTTTTCTCTATTATTTTTCCTATCGACATGTGCGCGCTCCTTGAAATCTGGAGAAGAAAAACTCATCGATTTTAGAATCAAGATTAGAAGTTAACTAACTACTTCAGTAATTTACTTCTGAGCTTGATTTTCTTTGTAGCATTATTTGATGGATTATTCAATTACTTGTTAATTTGTATGGACTTGTTAATGCAAGATAGTAAAAAAATGAAAATAATTTTTTGTAAAAATTTCTGATATTTTGGCAAAAAGTATGAAAATCTTACCACTGTAGAAATTTCAAATTTTAGGATTCGAACCTTTTAATATTTAAATTGCTCTCATTTTTAATTTATTTCATTCAATCTCCTTTCAACAAATTTTCATTTTCTAAGCCATCAACAGATATTTACGAGAGAGATTAAGCGGAACACCAAGTAATAATTTATTTGAAGAAGATTCAAAGCAAATAAACAGACTAATCCGATTAGGATTCTGTTTTGCTCTCTCGATCATGATTTTGTGAGAGAAGACTTGAATGAGCGAATAAGCAACGATGTCGGCATTGAGTATCCTTAATTCCGCTGAATTAATTATAATTGATTGCAATAATTGCAATTTTGCAATTTATTATTAATTACACGCCAGATATTTGTTAACAAATTGAGATTATTTTGCAATTACAACCACGTCAGCCATTAATGACCGTCATCAAAATGTGCGCATGTGTTTGTAAAATTGAGAGAATAAAAAAGCCTTTTCAAGCTTAATTAATTAAGTTTTAACTCTATTTGACTTTATCTGTCTCGATGAAAAATTACATTTTTTAATTAGAAAAAGTCTAAATATAATTAAGAATTTACGTTTTGGACATTCCCTCATAACCTCGTGGGCGCCACAAAAAATTATGAAGAAAGAGAGAGAAAAAAGTTCTTTTAATTAGAGACACTGTAATTAAGTAATTAATCATCATTTCTTTAGAGCTATGAATAATTGATTACAATTATTAGTTTTTCTAATTTAATGGTGGAAGAATTTCTTCAGCAAGATGTGGAAATTTTTTAAAAACAGAAATTATTTGAGAAAAATGCGAACGACATTTTTAGGTTAAATTTCTAAAAGATATTGAAATAAATTTACGAAAATTTTTAAATCTTTTTTTTTGGCAAATAAAATTTTTTAAAATTAAAAAGAGCTTCCATCCCTCGCACTCACCGACTTACAGCTGCTAATATTTTCTAAACGCTCCTCTTTCTCTAATTTGCTCGATTATAAGCTAAAACGCCTCACGCTGTGAGCTTTAATGTTAATTAAAAATAATTTAAGGTGATCTAGAAAATTAAGAACGGCAGTTTTTATTTTTTTTCTATGCCGAGCGAGTGAATTGAATAATGGATTATCATCGACATTAGCGGTTAGTCTTGTTAAATGATTACAAAAAGTCTACAAATATTTTTGCTTATTAGCTTATTGAGTCTTTCTTAATGGACATGATAAATTCCATGCGTCATCGAATGAAAAATTATTTTGGATAAATTACAAATGTTTAATAAAAGATAGTCGATGATGTTTCGAGTGTTCGAGAACGCTTTGACAAGTTATAGGACCACCGAATGCTTCAATTTAAATTATTCATGCATGAATCACTCGACAACAATTCTATCACCTTTCTCTGTGTCCACTCCGTGAATGAAAATGACATAAAGTAACACCAGTTTCACCTTATCACCAATAGAAAATTGTCGTCGGCATTTCTCGCTTTGTTGCCTACATCGAGCTAGATCCCACTTAATGAAAATGAATTAACGCTAATCGTGAAGCGGAGAAGTAACAAATATGAAGATTAAATGAGGGGAGAAGTTGAAAACTAGTCTTTATACCTTTGTAAATTAGTCATCGCTAAAATACTGATAAAAATTCATTAAGAAGCATTAATTGCTAGGCATTTTAGAGTGCATTGTGGTTGGAATTTTTAAAGAAAAATTTAATTGAGTTTTTCTTGTTTAAAAAATTTATTCAAAAATATTTGAAATTTTAAAATTTTCATCCCTTGAATTTTTTCATCCTCATTCAACATTAATCCAATAGCAGCCGCAACTATGATAAGAAACTTTCAACCACTGTCGATTGCAATAAATTACACTTTAATTAAAAAGCAATCAAACTTACACTGCACGCTACCCATTTTTTTGTGTGTGCCTTTCAACGCCATGATAAACTTTTTTAAAAAGCTTCTTTATCAAGTGAGTGAGGGGGAGGGTCGGCGTGGATGTCACTCTGCGTTTGCGCACATTTAAAGTGCAGAAAATTCTGTTAATTTTATTGACTCTAAAGAAGTCGACGGTGGACATTCAGAGCGGAGATTAACAAAGAAATCAGCGCGTGCTGCTAATGAAAAAATTTCTTCCGAAAAATGTATAAAATGAGACAAAACAGAATCAATTTACAGAGATCTTTATTGTTGTTTTTGCTTTTGCTCTCCCTTGATATTCATCCACATTTCATTTTCTATCAAGAACCATTAAGTCACTAATGGAACTTATCTTAAATTCCTCGTCTCCTCTCTCTTTACCTTCTTTTTTATTCGAGCGCGCGTAATATCGCGAGAGTACAAGAGAGAACTTTTCGGGGCATTTTTCATTTTGGTGTCGTTTTATGTGCGCGGTTCGTGTTTGTTTGGTGTGACACGGACATTAGTTGCTTTTTTTTATTGAAGGCATCTTTCTTTTGCTGTCTTGACAGCCGAGCAACATTTTAAAGCTTAAATGCCTCTTCTCTCTCTGCTCATTTCTGATTTATTGCGCATCTACAGCCAAATTGTGTTTAAATTTCTTTCGCTGCTTTGTGGACATTACAAATTGAGGATGTCGTGTAATATAAAAGTTTTTTGGAGTGAATTGATGTAATAATTTATTGAGTGTTCTTGATGGGGTTCCTTGGATTTTAAATTTATCGTGTTTTGCTTAAATTAATTGTTAAAACTTGGGCATTTAAAAAATTGAGAAAAAATTTTTAAAATATTTTTAATTAATTACTTAATTATTGAATGTAAATTTTATTATAAATATTTAATATATTTACGGTTATATACAAAATACATAACGTTTATGTACAAAATGTATAAAATAATATACTAGTTATATAAACTGATGTACTTACTATATAAAAATAATAATTATGCACCATAAAAATCATATAAAAACACTTTCTCGCACCCCTGCATACAACTCAATCACCATCTCTCTCTTCACGAAATAATTTAAATTCCACTCGACATAAATTGAGCATGTTAATGGTGATCAGTAGACACTCATTTATTTATGTTTTTGTCTATCACACAAACTTTAAATTATATCGTCAATATGCTTTCGTGGAGAGAACATTTTGTTGAAATATTTTGATATCTCTTTCTTTAAATTCCTTTTTTCGGTTCCTTCTTCGGAATTTTTGTCTTTGAAGACTGAAGAGAGTGAAAGACATTCTTTGTGTGATCGGCGTGGAGACCTTTGGTGAGTCACAGGAAGAAATGTGATAAGGAAAGAATGTGGGATAGAAAAATATTCTAAGGGCTATACATTTTGGCGCCTTAAGCATGATGGTTGAGAGGGTAATTAGCAAAACTTTAATTGTTTCTCTTCCTCACTCGATAAGGACGTCCTTCAACACCTCTATTATTTACATAAATTAATTTAATTTAACAATGAACATTTCGTAACACTTGGCTGTCGTTATCAACTTCCTCCTAGCACGTACATGCATGCCATATGTATCTCTTTACATTTTTTTATTTCGAATAAAATTGAACTTTGAAATTTTCATTTACGTCAAAGCGCACTCATGTAATCAAATTGAAAAAGAACGATAACAAAAAAAAAGAGAGAGAATTAAATTTAATAATAATTTGATGCCGAACGAATTTCTTATCGAAAGGCAGTGTGTCGTGTATGTTTATTATTTATAACATAGTAACGGCTCATTACTAATTCGAGAATTTTTTATTTAATAATTTCATTTACTATAGGACTGCGATATCAATTTTTGATTTGTCGTTTCTCTCTTTCTGCCTTGTAATTTTTTCTCTGCAAGTAATTAAGTTCATTCATCGCATGACTCAATGAAAAATACTTTTTTTACTTCATAATATTAAATTACACGGAACTTGTTGGTCCTCGACATTCGTCATACTAATTATTTTTTCCTCTCTTTTAAACCATTTTTGCAAATCCGATTAAGTCGATAAGAATTAAAACATGAATTTGATAAGAGAGTGGCAGAATTTAGGTGAACTTTTCAGGGGATGGAAATTTATTTATAAATTTGATTAATGATTTTTTATCAAGCCGTTAAATTTTGAAAAACACTCTTCAAATAATTAATTGAAATTAAAAGTAATTTTTCAAATTTTCCAACCATTTTAATTTTTTTATTCATTATAAAACAAACAAGAATGAAATTTAAAATGTGCAAGCGAAAATCCGACGGCTAATTTCACGTTTGTATGAATTAGCTCTGGCCGTATAGAACAAAATATAAAAAGTTTATGCAACATATTTTTTTCTCCGGTTGCACGAACACAGCGAAAGTAGCAGAAATACAATCGCGATAAGAAAACTACACGAATAAAAATATTTCATAATTGAACGTGCCTAATTTCTCAAATTATGTGAATCGATTTGAGAGCAAATGAGGAAGAATAAAAAAATTAATTTTTAAAATATTTTTTACTACCCACGTTTTTATAAAATTAAAATTTTTAACGACTTTTTATTAATTTTTAAAAATTAATTAACGAGTCACGATTGACTCGAAAAATATCCACAATCCTCCCACATTTTCAACCCGAGAGCAAAAGAGAAATTTTCAATGAATACGGAGCATAAACTTATTAAATGTGCATAAAATTTTGCCTTCGAGCAATCGATAATGGTTTCAAATTGACAATGGTTTCCATAGCAAGTTGCATTGAGTGTTGGGTGAAAACAAATTTGTGTGCAATTTGCCAATAAGAGCTATAAAATTATTGCTATTTTGCGCTAATATCATCTGCAATCGTGTCAAATTAATTTTGCTAATTACAAAAATTTCCTCGCGAGAGCATTTTCACGCTAATTTATGCACTCAGAGCTTTAACGATAATTGGATGACCTTAACGAAGTCATTAGACAAAAATCGAGCACACATATCACATGATATCTCTCACTCTCTCTTCCTTAATTTAATTGATTTGTCATTTTACCCGAAAAATCAATTTTCCGTGCATTTTTATCGCGCGTAGCGCACACACAACAAAAAATATATCAGTACACAATTAATGTCATGTTTAAAAGCAATCAAAGATCTGGTCGATGATAAAAAGTCGTGTTGTGATTTAATTAAGATCGATTGGGAGACACTTTCAAAAAGTGGAACTGAAAAGTCAATTTTTCAGTCGTCAATTAATTTTTTTCCCCGATAATGTAATTAATTATTTTTGAGGTTGTCGATGGCGTTAAAATTGCAAAATAAAATATTTTAAAAACAAGTAAAAATGTCTGAGTTTTTTATATAAAAATATAATGGATTCTTAATTTTTTAGGGTAATTGACTTTAAAATTGAAATGTCCCTTATTTTGGATGTTTCACTTAAATTCATTAAAATTTAATTTTGTGTGTTTAATTATAATACTTAATTCATTTTGAAAGTAAATTTAAAATTTTCAAACTTTAAAAAAAATTTCACAATAAGAAATTAATTTTTTTAACACACTTTGAATTTTTTAATCTATTAATTATTTAATAATAAATTAATTAAAAAAAGCTCACCTTAAATACGCAGCTGCAAAAATTATTTATGTGATTTTTTAATTAATTGATCTCTCGGGAGCACAAATCAATTAATTAGGTTTTATTTTCTCTCTCTCTCTCACTTTAACTCGCGAATGTTCTAACTTAATTGCTTAATCTATTAAGTCTCCCCCGGAATTGCAAATGTACACTCTCGTGAATGGCAATAATAAATATTTATCGCCTGGAAATGCTAATTAGTTTAAGTTTATGTTTAGCAAATAACACTTTTTGCGCTAAATTCCTTCATAAATTGGCAATTGCTATTTCACACTTTGCTTTGGAGTTTTGTGGAATTTATTTTATTTTATATTTTTTCGTTTCTATTATTGCACTTCCGCCAATGCTATCTTTTCTGTGTTCGTACCATTAATTAAATTTAATTGAGCTTCTTCCTTTTTTCCTCTCTTTCTTTTCGATGAGCACACACGTGTGATTAAAGTTAATGAGCTCAAAGGTGCAGTTCTGAAGAAATATTGAGCGAAACTTGAGAAAATTATTTTCACGCAACTTTATAAAAAAAAATTATTTCGAGCCGCTGTGGAGAAAATATTTTTCAAGACTGAACAAAGCGAATGTTGAAAATCAACTGAAAACACTCGAAAAACATCCGCAGCGAAACGAGTTTCGGTCCGATCGCCAGGTAATATTTTATAATTTTCTCGCCGCTGTGTGAGTGAAGTGCACAATGAATGTATTTTTTATGCTCTCGACTCCTCCCATTTTTTTTATTACAACCACCATGAAAGAATTGACTTCATGTGCAAGAGAGAAAATAAATTAATTTTTTTATGCAGTATGGAAAAATTCTATGGACGTCTTTGAAGCCCTCGGTCATAAAATTCAATTAGAGGACTTTAACAGCAATTAACGATGCATAAATATTGTGAATATCGTCAAAAAAAGAGTGAAGTGAAGCTCGAAGCAACAGACAGGCGTGGTACGATGAATTTGAAATGATTAACAAATTTTTAATCGAACTGACGCGATTGTGACGAAATTTTAATTTTATGCTAAAATGAAAAAAGTTGGAAATTTATAAACTTTAGAATTCGAACTGAAAATTTCATGCCAAAAGAATCTTTTAAAAATTTTAGTTCGAATCCTAAAATCAAAATTAATTAATTTTTTCAGACATTCAGCAAAAATCACCTCAATTTTCTTTGGTTTCGGTTCATTTAATTTAAAAGAATTGACATTTAAAATTGAAGTTTAATTAATAATTTATGAATTATGAGTGCACATTCGAGTGAGTGGCATGGTCGACGGTTAAAAGCATTAAATGCTCATTGGCTGAACATTCAACACACAAACAATTTATTAAATATGCAGATAGATTAATTTTATTTTAATCCCGCCATTCGTTCATTCCCATGCATATATGCATCGTGAGAGAGAAGAAATGAAAATAAATTCAAGCCAATTTTCTCAATTTCCACGACGCTGAGATTTATTTATTTCTTAACCACTCGATCGTTGTTTAACCAAAGGTTTTAATTTCTAAAATAAATATCTTTAATTAAAGCGGCGCGGTTGAGAGCAAAGCGCATATATGGAAATTTATAGACAGTCATTCATATTTTTTTAGGGTGTACAGTGAAGCATGGCCATGTTTGGATTTTTTTGAGTCTTTCAAGGTCAATTTAAAATGGTAAAATTGAATTTTATAAAAATATACAAGTTAATAATTTTTGCTAATTGTTAATTAATATTTTCTCATTTTTTTAATTAAAAATTAATTATTTTTTTTCATTCCACATTTTACTGTAAATTAATTTTCTTAGAATATTTTTATGAATGAATCGATGAAAAAATAAATTATGAAATGCAAATGAAGCGTGAATGAACACGGAAATTTTTTATGACTTAAGAATCTCATCACTCTTGAGTGATAATTGCTTCAATATTTGTCAGAATTTATCAAACGATCAATTTGAAACGCTGGCGCTTTTGTGATGGCAAATTCACATGCCTTGGAGGATCATCGAGCATGGTCCCATAAAAAGAGAGAATTATTAAAATCCAGTAACAGCTCAAGAACGAAAAAGGCGAAAGAGCGAGAAACATAAATTGGGCAAACATCAAAAAAACCCATAATCAATTTTTCTTCCTCTTTATAATTTTCTTGTCTACAACTGCATGTGGTCTCCACATCTCGTCCCTCGCGCGAGAGAGAGTGATACCTGTTTATTTCATCTATAGACAAAGAATCCCGAAAGAGAAACCTCAAAAATAGATTTTTTATTTCAACTAATGATCTTCTCTCTTCTTTCGATTGCTAATTGCATGAAGACGTGCGGACGCTCTTTCTGTCATCACATTTTCGATGACGATAAAGTCCAAATAGATGACACCTTACATAGTGATAAAACATAAAAACGTCATAAAGCGTCGTCAAGCGAGGGCAGCTTTGGCGTCGATTTGAGTGTCAATTGTATCGCGCAATATGAGTGGCACCTATCATGTTTCGAATGGTGTTTGAGAAAAGTTTTACAATGTGTTTTACAGTTGGAAACAAAAGGGGAGTGAGGAATTGTGTCACACGTCACGAAAAAAAAATGATCTAAAAATTCAGTGAGGAAGTTTTTAAATTTTAGGATTTGAACTTAAAATTACTTTTAAAAAAAATGAAAAATAAACCAGTCAAAATCGAACTATTTTCTCTTTAAATTTAGGAATCGAACCATATTTTTGTGTTCCTTCAAGTTATTTTGTTGCATTAAATTTTAAAATAAATTGAAAAAAAATCCTTAATAAGCACATCAGTAAAATATTTAAATAAATTCATAATAATTTAAATTTTCACATTAAAAAACCCAAAAGTTCTCAATCACGTATGAAAATGAGAGGAAATAAGATTTAAGCAGCGCCAAAAGTCACGCTTACAGCAATGGCAAGCTGCAAGCGAGAGAAACCAAAATTGGCCGACAATTTTGTACTTTGCATCGTTATTTTATCCCCAATAAAATTATGATCATTGATTTTCTCAATTGTGATTCTCTTTTCGCGCTCGAGTGAGAGATAAATAATTTTTTTCATACTTTCAACAGCGTTGTTGGCTTCTCGCGAGAGCTAATGTAATTTATAGAAAATAAATTCCGATAATCTCTTTTATAAACAGAGAAATGATATTATGATGATGAGCTGGCCATAAATTATGGAATTTATTTTGATATATTTTTTATTTTCGTTTTTCGTGAACTTGCGAGACGAGTTTGTGGTCTACGATTGATGCCTTTCCTCTCTCAATAATTTATACTCAATTTTGGTTTTGTGTTTGCATTATTATTAATGAGAATGAAGGCAAAAAATGGAAAGAATTATCGCAATTTTCTCCTTTTCCATGACTCTCGTTAATTTCAAATTTGATCTCAATCATGTGCAATCATGTGTCTCGATGATTTGAGGATGTGTTACCGAATCCATTATGCTTATGAGATACAATATTGGATTTATTGAGGCCGTTAGTAAAATGCTGAGTTCAATTCATGTCATAAAAGTTAAAAATATAAAACGGTTAAAAATATATTGAGACCTTATCATGGCATCTTAAACCCATAAAAAATTGATTAAAAAAGCGAACAACTCTCAAAAGATACGCACAATTTAACACTTTTGTGCCCACCTGAAATTCCAATTTTCACTCAAAGCCACTTTCATAAATTTTTATGAAATATGTGAACGAGATCGATTTTAATTTCTCATTAACTCGGATGTTAAATTCGATCGAACCACGACACCGAAATAAAATGAAAACAACGCAAGGCTTAATTAAACTGTTTAAACTTCATTACACTATAATGCTCTCAATTTCACTCCTGCGTATATGAAAATTTATTGAGGATATTACACGCGGCATTAAAATTATTATTAACTAAAATTGAACATGATGCCGTTTGATTTAATAAGCGGAGGGAAATTTTAATCAATTTTCTCGTGTCATGATTATATGGTGATGGGTAATATAGAAATTGTAAGACGGTGGAACCTCGTTAGAGGCAATGTGTGGGGATAAAAATTTTAATCACTTTAAGACATGCTTAGAACTTTTTTTTGTTAACATTTTGTGAGAATTTATGAAGAATTTCAGAATTTTTTAGCATTAATTTGAAGGTTTTTTAAAAATTTAGGTTTCACGGTATAAAATATTTCACTTGATTGAAATGAGGAAAAATTATAATAATTTTTGAGTGTCCAATTTACATCCGGTCTGATTATTAATGTAATTATTCTCTTATCTTGTCACATTTTCGAGAGATTGCTCTCAATTACACAATTTCTACCTTAATTTTAATTTTAATTCAAGTCCGCTCTCGAATGGTGTCAAAAATTGAGCGACCAATTATTGACACTTGAATTTCTTTCTCGCTCTACCCTCAAAGCATAGGAAATTACATAAAATGTTTTAATTCAAACCTAATTTCCTGTTAATTTTCACTCGAGCCACCACACAGACGCCAGCGACAGAAGCACAATTGAAAAATTGAACTGTTTCACCGCTCGACACGCAATTTTTCGTCAATCAATTCTCCAAAACGATAACTTTTGTGGCACATTGGCTGATTATGCTTCGCAAAGCAGAAAGAGGAAAGAAAATTAATTCAATTTCTCATTTTCATTATCTAATCAAGTTTTTTTTCGTGGGACTCAAATCACGACACCACAATGCACTACTTTGTCTGTTCGCTTCATTCGATAATGTCAATTTGCTGTCTATAATTTTTCTTATCACAATGACAGTCGTTCGAGTTTTAATTAGAAGAGAAAAGTGTTTAATTTTAGAGTGTTTTTGAGTTAAATTGACAAGAAATATTAAAAAGCATTCTATAATTTGAATTTGTCGCGCTTTTTTTGAATTAAATTTTTAACAGCTTTTTAAATTATTTTTTCCAACGAATTTTTCATTTTTTTTATCATAAAAATTGCAAACCAAAAATTTCTATAAATTATCTTTACAGCAGCAAAAACTTAATCAAAATTAACGGATATTTTTTTTACAAACTCTCCAATTAAATTTCCTATCATCAATAAGCGATCGCACAGCATCACCACTTATAAAGTATGCTCAATGTAATGAAATTAATTTCGCAGCTTTTCCTCCCATGTGCGCGCGCACGATGTGGAAAAATAAATTGAGTTTATTGTAAGCTGCTTCTGATGTTGTTATGTTTCACAAATTCAACCCCTTTCATCATCATCACGATGCCATCATCTTAATCATGTAAAAAAGAGACGCTTGAAGATCCTCATTGATCGAAAGAGAGAGAGAAAAAAACTTTATTAAATTTTTTATAATCAGATAAAAATCGCGCTCGCATTAAGAAATAAATGAAGTAAGAGGTCTTGTTAGGATGTGGTCGTTGCCACTGTCTTGTTAAATTTTCTGCAGGAGCAACTTCAGCTACTTACAATCTTTTAAATTAAATCGCGAGAGTTTGTGAAGCGAAAGAGAGAAAAAAAAATTGGTTTAAAGTGAGTGAAAGAGTGCCTCATAAAGAAAATATATATGGGGGGAGTGGATTTGATAATGAATCGAGGAGAGAGGAGAAAAAATCTCTTTGCAGCCGATTTAATTTGACCTCGCACTACCGCTGCTGTCCCGCTTCATTTCATGTATCAACCTTAAACGATCTTTATTATTTTTTATGTGTATTCTCGTTTTAATTTCTGCACAGCTCAAAAACTTTATTAAATTATGATAACTCCATGTAATCATGGATCATTTCAGCTCATAATTATATTATTTAATGGATTTCTCTTTTCTTCTCGCTGCGTTTTAATTTTTGCTTCGGTATCCACTTTTTGCCGCGCGATATTTAATTTAGTTGTGCCACGATTTTCTTTCATCCTCTCCTCTCGTAACTTTTTGTGCCGGAGTGATCACTGATGAGAGGGTAAACATGTAATTTTCCTTGTCGTTGGGATGAGATTGAAATTCTTTTCTTTTTCGGTTGCTTCATTTCGTTCAGGTTCAACAGTTATAATTGATATTGAAGTCACCGTTCGCATTTATCATTTCATTAAAAATATAATTTTCTTCTTTAAAATATTTACATAAACTCTTCACTGCATCACACACATAAAATGTTAAAACAATCGTGACAAAGCAAAAATATCTTTCGAATCCCTCCCACAGTTCAATTACATGAAGATTAAAGTTAATCATATTTGTTTGTTTTTTATCTGCAGCTATGTCAGATGGCTCGAATCTCCCCCTGCGATGATGTTTCTACATTGGAGGTAACATTATGAAATTCCGTTGACGCCACACATCGCCTTTAATTGAATTCTTTCTTTCTCTCTTGGTTGATTTCGAAAAAATGATGATTTTTAATTTAATATTTTTGTGCTTTCATCATATTCACTTTTTTTGCCTTCTCCTGTCCAACATGTGTGGAGGGCAAAACATCAACTAGCAGACGCCATGCGGAGGAAGAAAAATATTTATATTTATAAAGTTGAACTTCGCCTTTTGAAATATTTTCTTCTGCAACATTGAACTGTTTTAGTGCATTATGTGGGTTCTCGGAAGAACTAACCTACTTTTTTGGAAGGTTTTTGTTGTCATCAATTTTGATATGTTTTGATGCTTCCAAAGGGGTGGAAATATTTTTTAAATTTTTATGGATCAGTTGTTAAAAATGTTTCTGAATTGTAAAAAATTTAAGTTTTTTCTGTAAAATTTAAAAATCTTGAATGTTCACAACCTCTGAATATTTTGAGAGTGCAAAATTCCCATGAAATTTACTCAATTTAGATAAAAATAAACTTGTTAAAAATTTAGGGGAAAAATCTAGATAAGACAGAATAAAAAAATTGCAAGGGGTGGAAAATTCATGTTAACATTTTAAATCATTAACAATTTTGATTTATGGAAATTTTTGATTAATTTTTGATCTAAAGATTCAATAAGAAAATTTTTTAAATTTTTTCTTTAACATTTTCAAATTCACCTCACCTTGCAATTCTAAATTCACCCAATTTTGCAACACAAATTCGGCAATAAATTTATTTTCCCTCTCAATTAATTTCCTACTTCAAAAGAATTGACAAATTTAAACATGCGAATGTCACACAACATAAAATATGCACTTTTTTCCGCATCAACGATTGGCAACGAAATTTACTGTGAAATGAAATTTAATCAACCAGAATTTCGAAACACAGAAGCGATGCGTTTTCTCTAATTTTATTATAAAATAAATATTTAAGTCATTTCCTTTATATACATTCACTGGCATAAAATGCAGCGTTAAAATATAAACTGTTGAATATTGCGTTGAAAATAAATGAAAAGTTTGATGAAAAATAAATTGATCAGTCTTGATGTGAAAAATATCTTTGAAAATCACAGAGTGTTGAAAAATATAACAGCAACCTTTGAGAATTAAAACTCGAGCTTTCGACGTGCTTTGCAGCAACTGCGATGATGACCACAGCTTTTGCGCTTGTACTTTGGAGATTCTCGCTTGAGCAGTTTTGGATTATCACGACTAAAGCTACCGTCCATTGGATCGTCCTGGCACAGTGGGAAATCTAATACTCAAAATCGGCCATCAGTCTCAAAATTGACTCAAATTAACATTTGAAGCTTCAGTAACTGATAATAATTATCGCTAAAGGTGTAAATATAATTTTGGGTCCTGTTTTAACTCCTTAAACTTAATTCATAGTCAATGCACTAAAATTAAATTGTGGCTCTATACTTCATCATAACTAGATTATTAGATTTGAAAGATGATTCAAGATGGTATTTATGTTGATTTTATGAATCAGTTCCAATTAAAAACCTCATTGAATTTATATAGGGCCAAAAGTTTCCATTATGATCCTTTTTTCCAAAGGTTACTTTATATTGAAATCTTATTTATTGTAATCTTCATACAAAATCATAGAAATAAGGTTCACTTTATTTTTCAAATATCAAGCAAATAGGCAAAAATATGCAAACCAAACTAGTTGGGTCTTGATATTTAAGTATCAGTCTATAAATTCCCATATGCCGTTTAGAGTTCCGCAGAGTTCTACTAAGTGTGGAGAGCATTTAAATCGGGAAAGTTTAGGTACACTTTAAAGGCACTTCCGATAAAGATGTGGATACTATTTTCAATTTAAAAAATTCTTTATGCTGTTTTAATAAGAAAATCAAAAATATCAATCTTAGGTTCAAGTTTTGCATTAAAAAAATTAAATAATTTTTTAGAACTTTTAGAGGGGTCATCTTTGGAGCTTATTTACGGAGAGCGTTTCACTTAAATCGTGAAGTTATTTGTGATTGTTATAGAGCAACACACAAGCTTTAATTTTATATACCTTTTCATAGGCAAAATAGGATATTGATTTTGAGACATTTGGCCGTTTTGACCCATTATTTTTCTCACTGTGCCTGGTAATCTTGCTGGGTTCTGATATCGACACCGAAAAATGTCAAAATGGAAATGAATCTGTCGACATGTGATGGATGAATGTTGACGTATCCAGTGTAGATGTAACACAAGACCATGCGAAGTTCCAAATTTGGATTATAGGTCACGCAAAGTGTGGATTTTTTCATAGAATTCTATGGAATTTTTCATGGAGAAATTCATAGATAAATAAAATCCGCGAAATTTCAAAGTACACGGAACAATCCACAGACAAAAATCCAAGGATTTCATGGAATTTAAAATCTGAGGAATTTTCCATAGAACAAAAATCCTTGAATTTCGCGGAATTTCAAATGCACGGGAAAATCCACGGACAAAAATCTAAGGATTTGCATCGAATTTAAAATCTGAGGAATTTTTTATAGAGTTTTTGTATGTCAAAAATCAGGAATAATCACTTAGTTCATATAAAAAATTATTTGCGACATTTCAATTGTTAGAAAAATTAAAATTAATCCCTAAATAAAACTTTTTTAAAAGGAAATCGTTTGGGAAAATTAGTTTTGAGGAGTATAGGCAAGTGATTTGATTGACTAAGTACTTTGATTTATTGAATCAATATATCATTTTGGAGGGGCGTCCAGGCGCCCCCCAAACCCCTCCTGTGTTAATCGCGTCCGCCCCCCAAGGGGCCCCCGAACGCTCATACAGTTCACTCCCTCGCTAACCTAACGATCGCGCTTCGCTTATCGTTAGGATAGCTCAGTCGGATGGTTATTAAGCTATAACAGTGCCGGAAAGATAAGAGTGATGATAAAACTTCTTTTAATTTGATCTTTAACTTTTACAAAAAGTTTTATTTCGGGATTAATTTTAATTTTTCCTAAAAATTAAATATCGCAAATCATTTACTATATGAACTAAGTGATACTACCTGATTTTTAAATATAAAAACTCTATAAAAAATCCTCAGATTTTAAATTCCATGCAAATCCGTGGATTATTGTCTGTGGATTTTTCCGTGCACTTTAAAATTCCGCGAAATTCCAAGATTTTTGTTCTATGAAAACTCCTTGGATTTTAAATTCCATGCAAATCCTTGATTTTTATCTTGGATTTTTCCGTGCAATTTAAAATTTTGCGGATTTATCCATAGAATTCCTTGGAAAAGTGTGGATTATTTAGCCGATTTTTACGTGTAATAATCCACACTTTCGTGACCAACACCCCCAAATTTGAAATGCCAGGAATGATGAAAACACCGCTAAAACCAGGATTAGCATTGAAAAGATCCATAAAGAATGGTGAGGCAATTGACAGAATTAGTTTGTGTGCTTGAATGATTTTTCCTTCAGCAGCCAAACTACAATCTGTATGTAAATTGATCATTTTTAAGGATTTTTAAATTTTCCGTCTTAACTCGAGATTAGATGAAAGTTGAATGACGAATAAGATGAAAAAAATTCAAAGTTGACTGAGATAAAAAAAATCCTATTGATTTTAAAATTCAACATTTTATTAACACTCGCATAAATTCCTAAAACTAATTCTGAAGTGCACTGACAGAATTTTAATCGAAACTCTGAACGAAGGAAAGAGTTGACAGTTGATTAAACTTTACCGCTGTATAAAGGCATTAAAAACTAGTGCGAAACTGCGAAGGAAGTAATTTAATCATAAAATAGTCGACTTCAATAGACTCAAAACATTTTCCCTTCATTGCGCGCAAAAAAAAAGAGCTGAAATAAATTTCAATAGCGACTCAGCAAATTAAATATGAATTGACTCTAATGCGAAGCATTTTATACTGTCGGAAATGAAGAGAAATTGAAACTTCGAGTTTAAATTCAATTTTCAGCACATGTCAGTGCTTTTGTAGAGTCTAAAAAATCCATTAAATGTCGATCGCATGGCGAATGAATGATGAAATCTTCAATAAATCATGAGTCAATTTCATGCCACATTGTCATCGATTTATAGAACATTCGCTTCGTGTTTTATTCTATTTTCACAATGTAGAATTTGCGCGCACTTCCATCATAAAGCCGAATGTGGAATCAATAGGTCGTCTAATGACGGTTTGCGTAATTTAATTTAGATCTTGCCGTGATTTATTGCCTCACTATAATGATTGTTTGGTAAATTAAATCATTGTGTTCGTTTGGATGTTCATTATAGAGGAGGGAACGTCCTTAAGTTGCGTGATTGAACGAATAAAAAAATATTAAATCATCCAGAAAATTTTAACTGCTCTAGAAAATATTAAATTTTGAGGTAAAAATTTAAATTTAAGTTTTTCAGAGTTTTAAAACAAATTGATTAAAAAATATTTAAAACCTCAAACAACCTGCCAGATTTGATTCTCTCAAATTAATTTTCATTCATGTATTTTTTTGGATAACTTCAAGAAATTAAAATCCATCCCATAAAGCTTCACATTATGACCGAAAATATTTGTCTGAATGAAATCATCACAGATCGTGATCGCGAGATAATCCAATTAAAATCCCCTCGCCTCGAAAAAATCCTAATCTCTACTTAATTACAGTGATTTGCACTATAAAGTTATTATAAATGCTTTCCGTTTGTCATTAAAATCGAAAATTTGATGGCGCAAAAATTAAAAATTTACTTTTTGTTGAATAAATTTTTTTATGAATAATCAAAAAGTCGACGCATGAAGATTTTTTATTTGCTGATTTCTCCCGAAAAAAAAATCGAGTTAATAAATATTCGATAAAGACAACAGGTGATTAGCCAGTGGCGGCAGAGATTCAAAGAAATACCCTCCGAGTCAAATTAGATTATCGCGCGGCGTCATGTGGCGATTTCGTTAGCTCTCGATTAAAATTTTACCTCTACATAGGGTTAAAATTCATATTTTATATACGCGCCTAATATAATTTCTCTGTGGACCCATCATCTTTCCTTTTAATTATCGTAATGGCAATAAAATTCCTTTTTTATAAACATACAAGCAATTTTCATTTACTGAGAGTCTTTCATAATGAGAATATTTATTGGATCGATCTCGAATGTGGTCAATAAAAGCTGATGATGGCGTTTGTTTATCAGCCTACACATATCTCGAGTTGATTCGATTTGTATGTTTAGCACTCAGCAAACTCACTCAGGTTCGGTGGAATCGGAGTGAAAATTAGTTGTGGTCACATTTAGGAAAATTTAACGTATTTTTTAAAATATCACTTTTTAGGTATGAAAAATATTCCTCGAATTAAAATATTTCAAAATTAATCATTAAATCAGATTAAAAAATAATTTTAATATTAAAAAAATATCTCTTAGAATTTTAAAAGTTCCGGATTTACCAAATTTTCCCTCCAACCCACCTCAAACGGCACCTAAATACTCATCTCCATCAATTTATGATAATTATTTCATCGTCGAGTCGTTTAGAAACTAACAAAACCAATTATGAAATGTCTATTTTCGAGAATTTAGATTTTCATTGCATTAAAGTCATAAAGGAATTATGATTAATTTATTACGAGGGAATGGAGGATGATCATAAATTTTTCTCTGACGCGCTGTGAATCATAAAACGAAGTAAAAAGTGCCGAATAAGGAAGAAAGATGGTCACTTAAAACAAACTTCTTGGAGTAACAGTTTGTTGTTGGTAAATTGCCGTGGCCTCGTAAAATATTCGACAAAATGAGAGGGAGCAATAAAAAACCCTCCGTAATCAACCTTTATTGCCTTTCTCTCTTCCCAAATGTCTATAACTTGATTAGCTTTAATTACTCGAAAAAAAAATATTTAATTTTTCAATTTACTATGCGCATGTGAAAAACAATTGGAGGGCGATCAAAAATTTAAGGTGAGGTCTGAAGTGAAATTTTAACGTTTTTGTTAAATTTAAATTAGGGTGGACGCTTGTTATTCCGGAGTGCTTATAATTCCGGAGTAAAATTAAATGCGTCAATATTTTACAAACAAAGCATTTTACACCTTGACACTTGACTTAAAGTTTGAAGGTACTGTCATGCGCGACAATTTTGTAAAATAAATCAATGACTTTAAGACTTCCTTTGGCCATGAAAAGCACGTTTTAATTTTCTCCATACAAAAATCCTCTTCATTTATCATGTCAATTTTCATCAATTAAATCATTTTTTTTTTTTTTTTTTTTTTTTTTTTTTTTGGGTTTTTTTTTAATTTTTTATATAAATTTTTTTTTTTTTAAAATGTTTTTTTAAATTTTTTTTTTTTTTTTTTTTATTTTTTGGGGGGGGTTTTTTTTTTTTTTTGGGGATTTTTTTTTTTTTTTGGGGAATGAATTTTTTTTTTTAATTTTTTTTTTTGGGATAAAATCAAAATGAATGAAAAAATAACATAAAAAAATCGTGGACGTGACTCGTTTGTGGCAGTTCAGTTTAAAAAATAAAAGACAAAACCTTGTTCTCCCGGCATCTTTTTTCCCGGGGGAAAATTTTCCCCCCGAAGAAAAAATTTTCCCCCGAAAAAACCAAAATAAAATACCCCATTAAAAAAAAAATACAAAAACCAAAAAAATTTAAAATTTTTTTTTTCCAAAAAAAATTTAAAAAAAAAAAAAAAAAAAATTTTTTTAATATTTTTTTTTGGGGTGAGTATTGAGTTCTATTCTTAAGTGGCCTCTGAAGTGATTAAGCTCTTATTACATCTACTATTGATCGTAAAAAATTGCAAAAGAGTCATTAAAAAAGGGATTTTGGAGGTTGTTGGAAGCACTGCTTGCACTTGCCAGACATTGAAATCCCAAAAATATCAATCTCTTCATACTTAATCACCTCACTCAAGAAAGCATGAAGATTTTATCAAAATTTGATTTTAAATCGAATTTTTAAAATTTACTCCGGAATTATAAGCATTCACTCCGGAATTACCAGCAAGGTTTTGAATTAATTTTTAAGCATGAAGGAGACCAGTAAAAAATTTAAAGTCAGTCTCAAAATAAAGCTGTGTCTTTTGCGAATCTAACGAGGTATTGATATTGCATGATCAGCAGTGCCAAGTAAGAGAAATTTCATGATTTATTATCTTCATTCAATTTACCCGAATAACAAGCGTCCACCCTATGTGAATTTATTTTTTCAAATTTACAACAAACTTCCGCCCTTGGACATTATATAAAAAGACGGCAATAAAACAAAATTAACTGTGAGCACACGATCGATTCGCGTAAAAAAGGATGTTGATATTTGCCATCTGCCGATTGTGCACTTTCAAACTCTCTTAAACATCGTTTCCTGATCAGCTAATGAATTAGCTTCACGTAGAAAAAAAGGTTCATGCACAAAAAAACCATTAGCTGCAATCAATAATTAATTATCGATTGAGGAGGATTTCACATTGAGGCCAGGGCTTTGGGGCACTGTTCATTCGATAATTGAAGGATATTAAAGACACCTTTTTTCTTGTGTATCCTCAACTCCTGCGCATCTCGTAAAACAATGAAATATTTTTGCTTGTTACTTAAATTTATGAGCGACTCATGATGGATTTCTTCTCGATTCCTTCTTTTTCTCGTTCCATCGCCTCTGTGGTTATTATTGCTGCCAAAGTATCAAAAAATCAACGCTGTAATTTGTGAATTTAGCGTGGTTCTTTGAGGTGAAAAAAAAATTAGTGTTCCGTTAAATTTTTGAATCAATAAATAATAATTTTGTTTAAAAATTCTAAAAAAAATATTTGGCAAAAAAAAATTTCTTCTTTAATTAATTTAGTAAAAGCCACGCTATCATGCTTCAGCATGCTCTCAACTCGGCATATTATTACCTTTCGGTCATATAGCTTTCCATTGTGTATTAATGAAACAAGTTAATTGAAATTTATTTTATGAGTTGAGCCTTCAACATTCTCTCATTTGAGCTTCACCAAAAAAAGTTCTTCTTCTCTCTCCATTCGGCCACTCCGACTTTAGCAATTTTTTTTTCGACAGAGTAAAAAAATTATTAAAAATTAATTTCATTTTGTTGTTTTGTGGCTTGATTGTTTTTCTCTTCCTTCCCTTTCTCGCTTTATACCTTCGTTATGCTCCGCGATGAATGAAAATTGGAAATTAAAGTTTATTAATTTTAATTAATTTTTGATTTATGTAAATTTCGAGTTGATGGACGGTGAATGCGATGCATATTTATGCGTTCATGTGTGCATCATGCACGATCGTATAACCAAATTAAATTGTGGATAAAACGGAAATGAATGAAATAGTGAATGTCTGCTGGCTTCATTAAGAAAATTCTCATCTCATGCACATTTTTTTGGGGAAGAATAAAATTCAATTTTAAAATAAAAAATTGTAAGCAATTTTTCAAAAATCATCATTCGAAGTTCGAGTTGATTAAATAAAAATAAAACAAATAAATTTACAAATTGAGGAGAATGGAAAAAAGGAGAGAAGAAATCTTTCAACCGTGTCATTAAATTACCGAATAAAATGAGTATATGGAAGGAATGAGAGAGCGAAGAGAAATAACGAGGATGAGGCTTAAGAAAACCAAACAAACGATCGTTATTCCATTGCTGATTTATTTTCTGTTAATATTTAATTTAAATCCCTCGCTTGATGCTGCTGCTATTGTGACTTTTATGATCCCTCTCATCGATACATATTGTGATACTTTTTTGCAACATTTCTGAATGGAATATTTTTTTACTTGTTTACATTTCAATCCAAAAATTAATTGACTTTTCCAGGAAACTTCCTTAAAAATATAATTGAATTTTTTTATCATCCACTCACGTGTTCACCAGCCATAAAAATCCTCAGCATCATCACCGTTAGCCACAAAGAGGAAGCAAATCATTGAAAAATCGTGACACAAATTCATTACAAAGCTGAAAATGAAATTGAGAAATTACTTTTACTCGACAGTGTGATCATGACTTCGAATGCCTCAAAGAGCTTCGAACTTTTTTCTCCTATTCATTGCGACGAAATTCAATTATTAAATAATTTCGTGAATTTAATCAAAAACTCCTCGATGATCATCACGAAATTGCTTCCGACATAATAATTGACTTTTACCTTTTCGGAACTATCTAAGAAAGCGAGAGAGACACAAGATTTAATAGCAGCAGCATGATCGTTTCTATTTCTTCATCATTTGATATCATAACTTTGGTGGTCTTTCTTCCTTTTGTTGCCTCAAAGGAGACGCCGCATGGCCATAAAATGGTTATTAATATTTCTCATGTAATAGAATTAATTAAATAATTATGGAGTGATTTATAAGATAAGAAGTGATTTAATCGTGGATTAATTTAAAAAAAATAACAAACCGCTCGATTGAAATTAAAAATTTATTAATTTTTTTCTAATGACTGTTTCAAAAAAAAATAATTAGATTTCTTCAAACCATAATTATGGCAAAAATCAATTAAGGCTCGGATTTGTTAGATCACGAAAAAAAACTGCTCCAAAAATCTTTTAACACATGATTTATGGCTTTCTGGCCGAAACTCTAATTTATGTAGTTATGACATGTGAAAGACAGAAAGGAGATAACACTAGGATGATTAATCATCGATAATTGCTCCGCAAGTAAGTAAGTTAAGTGAGCATCATCAGTGCGGAGTAAAAGTAATATTCGAACTTGTCTCTCTGTGTTAATGTAATTTAAGTCATGCTCTTTTTCTCTCATTTTAAATCCAATGAACCACGATGATGTTGATAAGTGACGTCATTACTGCTGCGAGAAAGAGAGGATGATGGATTTATGAGCAATTCACTCCAACACACAAAGAGAAATTAATTATGTGAAACTTCCTTCGAGGCTAATTGCTAACTGTCAAAATTGTTTCTTAAAAATTGGAAATTGGATATACGTTCGGATAATGAATTACTTTCATGGGTAGTTGAAGGAATCATGAACGCATGTACAGCCACACAAACATAATTGAATAATTAATCATTTCAATCATAAAATTATGACTAATTGATTATTGGCCTTCACGATTCTCAAAACAACAATTTTTTTGCATCATTCTTTCCAATGAGATTAACCACTGCGAGTGTCATGCTGTGAGCTCATCCGCTTAATTAAAGAAAAAGCTCATTTAATTATAGAATGGGTATTAAAATTATGAAGATCTTGCATTTTTTTTTGGGATTTAGATATGCGAGGTCTGAAATTACGAATTCAAAAAAATTATTTGTTTACATTTTAAAATAAAATTTTCTCAAATAAAAATTTCCAACCTTGCTCTCAATAAAATTAAAAGTGGGCGGAATAACCCATCAATTCCAACTGCTTTCTTAGAAGTGCGATCTGCGAAAAATGAGAGAATCCTCCCAATATACCAAAAACATAAATCACCGACCGTTTCCTGTTCTCATTCGGCCACGGCGTGTTAATTAAACTACAATTGCCTGAGCTCTAATTTAAATTATTGCACCTCGTATTTTTTCTTCAGTAATTTGCAATAATTTTTCGCAGTCGGATAATCATCTAACAGAAGTCAATTGCAGAAAAGTGCAGAATGTAATTAGCGGTTTCAAGTATACAGACATTAAAAAATGAAAACGCGTGGAAAATCTAATTACATTTTTATTTGCTCGTTTAGAAAACGCGAAAGTGTTGCTAGTGCAGTTTTCATTTAGATTTATGCACATGTAAAGAGGAAATGAGTCGAAGGAGGGAATTATCATGACGCTGCAATCAAAATGTTTTAATTAAACATCGTCTAGTCGAACGTGTACGCAATTAAATTAATTTAAAAAGGTGTTGGAGTTTCACTCAATAAATCAATGGGGTTTGTTTAAGAGGGCGAGAGAGTTTGAACTCTTAATGAGAGTGAAAGAGATTGAGGTAATTGAGTTGGAATGATTGTTAATGGGTTTGAATTCTTGAACTTGTTGAATTGTAGGATTTTATTTTCAGTTAGGACAAATATCTGACTCACTTGTACAATATGAATTCCAAATAACACTTCTTTATCCTTATTTGAACCCACAAAAACTCTTCTTATCAAAATAAACTCACTCATCATTCATTACGTGGCGTCTCAATGTTCAAAGCTAATAAATCAAGACTTTTTTGTCGTGCCGTGTTTCAAATTAAATTCAAATGACAATTTTCGAAGTTTATCATGGAATTAATAATTTTAGCTTACGTCAAGAGACATAAGTGAATCATAAATCAAAGTGCGACATTCCCAAATATGGTGAAAATTAAATTTAGGTTTTTATCAACATGCTCGGGGAGGTCTGATAAGAAAAATGCGATTGTTATTTTAAAATTGGCGCACGGTGACGAAAAAATGATTTGGCACAAAGTTTTATTTTGGTCAAGTTCGATATCGTCAATTTTTTTATCAAGAAAAAAGTTGTTAAACTGACACATGACAAGATAGCACAACATCAGTGAGAACCTTCATCAGCAATTAATTCAATTAGCTTGTTCCATTTGTCAATCATTCAATTGAATGTCAACTAAACAACGCTGATAGCACAATTAAATTAATAATTTTTTTACAGTGGTCGCGATACCGACATTTAATTGATTTTTCAAGCCGTCTGTCAAGTTTTTTTTGTGCGTCGTTTATTGATCGAAAAAAATGCGAGTTTTATGGCAACGAACGATAATTGGAAGTGAGGAAAATTTAACGGCTTATTTTAAATTTTTAGTAGGTTTGAAATATATATAATGGATTTAAAAAAATAGGAAAAATTAAATTTTAAATTCTAAGTGGCTGGAAACGAAATTAAATTTAGTAATTTAATTTTTTTCGTATTACTCAAATTATCAATGTTGATTTTATTTTTTTGAAGTCCGCACGAACATCGTGAACTAGTCACTGAATATCGATTATTTAAACACCCAAGGGAGAATAATTGTTGTGGCATTTTAGCTCTCCTTCCATTAATTCAATTAACTGAACTACCCGCTCGGAGCAGTTATGGAAATTGATATTTTCCCTTAATTAACCAAATTAACTTCGATTAGTCAAATGAAATTAGGAATAATTGACTCAAATAGCAGCTAGCACACCATGCCTACATGTGTCTCTTGCCTTTTCGGACACAAATTCGAACATAAGCTCCACCCATGCCTCAATCCGTGTACATACGCACATCAAATACATTCTCATGCGAGATTATGAAGTCATAAATTTCATACAAATGCAAGCGAAATATTTTTTTATTTTCTCATTGGATATTTTTTTCTGGGGTGCTTGAAAAATAATTAAAATTAATGAGTTCAATTCTGAACAAATTCCAAAATTGGATGAATTTTATATTTTTTTTCCTGCGCAATAACGAACGCTCGTAATTTAATTGCAATTTATGACGATTCGAGGCAAATTGGCGCTTTAATTTTAACGATATTCCCGCTCAATGATTGGCACTTTAATTAAATTCGCATTAAACTCATGGATTGATTTTATTTTCTCTTAACGACCCCTAAAACTTTATGGTGTCGATTATAACGACGATTTAATTTCATTGCTCAGCATCAAAATGTGCTCACACAACTCATTAACTCCGAAACGGCTTTTTTGAATGAAAATTAGAAATTTTTTTCCCCCAAAACAAAGCTCAGCTCACAATTTTCTACGCCGCTCGGAGATGGCAATTAAACGATAAGGAAAATGAGCTTAATTTTTTTAACACTCACAAAACTCCTTCACCATACACCAGCTAATTATTTTTATTTCTCTTTCCCACTTTTTTTTTGTTTTGGGAAAGTTTAATTTTTATTTAATTGTTTTAATGATATTTTCACATGCCGTTGTGTCTCTCCGATTTGTAAGATCACTTAAAACTATCACAGAGGCGTTAAAATTATCATCGAGATAAGCATCTGATAGAGAATAGCGACGACAAAATGAGTCTAACATTATTAAATTCATTCGGGTATTGAAGTTAGAGGGGGTCGGCGAGGTCTCAAGAGAAATATTTGAAAAAATTTATGGTTTTTAGAAATTGTTAAAAAAAATTTAAATTCTTGAATTTTTTAAAAAAAATTTTGGATTTTAAATTTAAATTTTTTAAACATTTTTATAAATTCCTCCATTTCACCCCTCGTACTACACCTTATCTCTCCTCTCCCATCGCTGATATTTTACCTCTAAAATTATTAAAAAACATTATTTCAAATGTTGACTTTATGATTCGCTTAATTATCCATCAAACAAACAAAACGCTCATTATAGTTTCCACTAAAATACCAAAATGACTACAGAATAACATTAATTGATATCTCTACCGTTCGTAATCGCTTTAAAATTAAATATTATTGCCTCATTTTTTTATATATTCAAATTACTTGCGCTCTCTCGCGTGTAATTGCGAGTGAAAAATATTTATTTTTGTAAAATTCTTTGCGATTGCGAAGGAACGTCGAACGGCATCTGAATTAACAAAAAAAGAGATAAAACGGAATTAGATTGTTTAATTATTTTTAATATCGGTAAACACAATTTCGCTATGCTTTTCAACAAAACCACCCAAAAAATAGGAGAAAAAATTACGTAAAATTTTCCGACACAATAAATGGGAATCGAAACACAAAAAAAAATACGGCGTGGAAGTGATTAATTTGCCTTAACGGACTCAAAACAATATTAATAATCGTGGCGTGTCTCATGAACCTAATCAGCATACAGATTTTTTTATTTCGTACAATAATCATAGAAAAAATACCGCAATGATGTTAACCTGATCTAAAATAAACGACGAGCGAAGACGTCTTAATCACTAATTGATTATAATGGAGACGAATGCCTCGAAATTTCACCTGTCATGTGATGATCATGCCTACCCACCTAGTTGTATACAAAATTATCAACAGTTCCTTCCATTTAAGCGAAATGAAAGAAATCCAATTATGGTTGTTGATCTATCGCGACAATAAGATCTCAACTTGTGAAATTGATGGTCACCGCGAACTGCTATTGTGTTTTTTCTCATTCTCAGGCTGAAAAATTGATAATTTATAGGTGGGATGATTATTAATGACATTGTGACCTCAATTAAGGAGATTTTTCTAATAATATTTTTAACGGTTTCTTAAGATTTAAAAATTTTCTTTGAAAGTTTTTTAAAATTCTGTCCCTAAATTTCATCAAAACCCAGCACATTAAACGTCGATTCAAAAGAAGGCTAAAAGTTATAAATGCGAGGCTGTTATTAAATAGACAACAATTGTAATTTAAGCGCCTCTCTCTCACCTCTCCCCGTCGCATTATGTTTAAAGATATAAAACCAGAAGTCGCTTCCATCATAACCACCATGTACGCTTTTTTTACACGTTTATTCGAAAACATTTTTCAACACTCATGCTGCTGTGGGATTTTTAATAGGAAGGCGATGCCCAGAAGCAACAATATTAATTTCATGCGATAGCAAATTGCGACCGAGGGTGAAACTCTTTCAGATATATATGAAAAGTCGTTTTTCTTTTGATTAGCATTAATTGGAATCTGTCTTTGTGGAGTCGAAGACATCGAGGATAAATGGGAAACGTAATTAAATGTATTCGCAAAAAAAAGCTTGTAACTAGTTCAGTGAGACCAGAACAAATTGACAGTTGCGCGGGGTGAACGGAATGAATTCTTGCACGAATTCGTGTCGAGAGTGTGTATAGCTTATAAATCGATCAAATTTTCTATTATTGTTATGCATAATAATAATCTGGACAGTGTTTAGCGAGGTCTGAAATGGGAAATTTAATTTATATTGAATTTTTTATTAGTTTACATTTTTTACTGGATTGTTGAAATTTATTTGTTTACATTTTTCACTTCTTCCAGAGCAAAATCTTTAAAATTAATCATTTAGGACCTTTCCAATATTCCATTAATAGCCAGAATAATCGCACTTTAGTTTACTATTTCTTCCAAGTGAAAAGCGATACACAATTCCATGAAATTGTACGGCATTAAAAGTCATTATTAACCTCTAATACGATGAGATGTGATTTCTCTCATGCTCTTCATCCATCCATTCGTCGCTATCAAAACTAATTTTAAATCTAAACAAGACAAAATCAGATTTTCTCCTCGATTTGATTTAAAATTGGAGCGTTGGAAAAAAAGAGCGTTAAAGCCCACATCATTATGACTTATTACATTAATGCATCTGTGTGTCTTTACCACAAATTCTAGCGCGGAATCGATGACTCTCACGTACGCGACGGAGGAAATCGAATTATTCCACTTTAGTGCCTCATCATCGAGCAATTTTCGATGGAGATTTAGAAATTGATCGTTTTTGTTTTAAAGAAAAAAGAGTTTTAAATTATTTCGCAATTTTAATTAGATTCCAATCCAAAATTTCGGGCGTTCGAGGAATCCAAAACATCCCACATGATTTTTCTAATTTATTCCTCTTTAATTTAAAAATTCTAATGAATGTAAATGTAATTTAAAAACTTTCATCATCATTCTGCTGGTGAACTGAAACTTGTTGATGATGTTAAATGAGATTAACTAGTAACAGACATGTCCGCGAAAGCTGGAGGATGGGAGTTGAACGATGTTGCTTTAATTAGAGAATGAGATTTGAGAAATTGAAACCATTTTAATGTCTGGCGCCATGCGTGATGGATTTAATATCTCTGATAACAGTATACATAGTCGATGAAGCGATGAGACATCAAAACATCATTCATTAAGCTGAAAACCAATCCACTTTGTTAGTAATCACGAAATTTCATCACAAATTACCATATTTGACCTACCATGCCATAAAATGTACTCGATACAGTCAATAAAAACTGTTGCCTTTGTTTAATAATTCAAATATTTCATTATGTAAAGCATGATCACCAAAAAGCACGCACGAATCGCTGCCGATAATTAGTAATTGATTCATTTATTCTTTCCGTAGAGGTAGAACAAAAAAAATGTGCCTGTTGTTCTCCCACGCCAACGGTTCACTGGTCATGAATTTAGGTAATAAGTAATAATTTATTAAAGCTCAATTTGTAAACGTAAATTACATAATTTCTCTCAATAAAGGCCACCCCTATTTTATAGGTTACAAACAAACACGTTGATCGCTTATCTTAGTCTGAAATTATTATGAGATTAATTACAAATTTGGGTAGAATTAGAAAATTTTAAAAAACATTTTTAATTTTAAATTTAAAGCCGGAATTTTCACTAAAAATCTTCAGCATCATTAACTTGTGATTGCAAAAACTATAAAAGCTTATTTTTGCAATTAATTTGCGTTTCTTTCGAAAATTTAAATCCTGAAAAAAAAAATTTCAGCAGATGAACTTTAATAATTCGATTAATGATTGCCCTCCGAAAATTCTAAATAAGCACTCTGACTCGGAATTTAATTCCGTGAATAATTCGATAATTTGAGATCAACCGGGTTTGTGGTGCAAACAACAAAAGGATTATGTGGCGAAGCATGTAATTTTCAATTATGATTCAGAAAGTGAAAATAATTTAAATGAGAGGGTTCACGATGCCTTTTTGATCGTCATCAGGTGTCGTTTCCATTGTACGAAAAAAAATATAAAAAAGACTTCAGGAAGTGAAGGCGAAACTTTTCCTTTTCGCAACGTCATCACATTTAATATGTGAAAAGGGAATAAAAGAAAAGCACACAAAGGATGAATGAAAAAAATTTATCAAACATATACTCAATCGTCACTTAATTTGATTGACTACGAACACTAGCAAGGCACACGCATGTTAGCTAAATAATGAATTTGTCACGGTCTTTTTTGTTCGTTGGTATCTTAAGTAGATGAAAATGCAAGCATGATTGGAAAATCGAATTATCAGTTCGCCTGAATCGTGCGTGAAATTTTAATTTAATTTTTTTCAAAGGCACTCCAATATCAATTCTTTGCTATTAATCATTATTTTTTTTACTCCCTGTGATTTTAAGCGCACATTCATCAAAAGAGTTTTAAATTTCTCAGGACTAAATAAACAGATGCGATGATTATTAGAATTTAGTCATGTATGCAGGTACAAAGAATGAAAAGTCATAATTTTATGTTTGAGTTTTAAAAAAATAGAAATTTTATTGAGGTAAAAAAGTGCAATTTTAGATTTCCCTCATGCCTACAAAATTGTACTTCGGGAGCGAGTGACATGAGCGCTGCTATTATCGTGATCACTATCATCACCCGATGTGTTTATACTGCCGTCAACCGACGCGTCGTCACCATCCTCATCCTCGCTATTTTCTCTACTCTCTGCCGTCGTATTTTGTGAGAAAATGTCCACTGAGTTGATGTCGAAATTTCTTAAAGGACCCAAAGTATGAATTGGAATCTCCTCCATTGCAATAATACTTCCCGTTTCTTGATAAAAAATCTCGAGTTGTTGTCGAACGGTTGGAAGGATTTTAGATATGCTGACATTCTTTCGGTGTTTAAGTTCACAAACTGTTCCATGTGCTGATCGACGAATTCTCTGAATACTTTTAAGTAAATCAACACATTTGGTTTGATCGATGCGTGCCATAGTTTTCAACACTAAAATTCCATCGGTGTTGAATCGCTTGAGAAAGACGACAAAATTTTTGAGGAAGAGATTCATGGCGACTGCTGACTTGTAGTTTTTGACAGCTTCAACAAATTTAAATTGAATTTTCGTGCAAATTTCCCAAAATGTGAAATTAATTTGATTGCTTTTAGTTGACGTGATAATTTCTGATGTACGACGAAGGTAAGTTCGAATAATGCAAATAAAGTTTGTCTTGTTGATGCATGGAAAGTCATTGCGATCGTCTTTGCAAATGTTTTCAATCTCATTTACAAGCTCAATCAGTTCCTCAAGTGTCGATGCTTTTGTGACATAAATCGACACTAATTTCTCAACATTTACGTTAAAAGCACTTCCAACTCCAAGCTCCTTCCATTCATTGCGCAAAAAGTGTTCTGCCGTTTCGATAATTTGATTTTTGAAGGCATTTCGATTTGTCCCGTGCGATGAAATTATTTGAATAAAATCAAGTAATGCAATTGCACTGCTGAGATTTTGAGCATTATCTGAGAATTTTAAGTAGCGTTCGACAATCGTTGCAATAATTCGATCCTGAGATTTTAAATTTGACGATTCAGTGTTTGACAGGAGAACCTTAAGAAGTTCCAAGAGAATTTCATCGTTATTCTTTAATTTTTTGTGACCGAAAATTATGCTAAACATCTCAAGGATCGTGCGAAAGCCTTTTGCTGATAATTTAGCGATTTTAGACAAACCAATTGTTGTTGTTTCGTCTACTTCCATTGAATTTTTAATCTGTTCATTTAAATCCTCAAAAACTCGAGTGAGATGAGGCAAAACGGAAGTGCCCAACTGTTTAATCGCCAAAATTTCATCAACCAATACTTTTTGCTCAGAGTTTTTGGCTTTGAACATAATCTCAAGCTTCTGATGAATATCCTCGATTATGTAAATTAGTTCAGTAATCGCAAACTGTTCATTGTCGGTGCTTGTTGCATTAAGTACAAATTTATCTTGCAATAAATGCACAATTTCGTTGTCCATTTCGCGGCAAAATTGACTTGATTTAATTTTAAAGTCCTTGACTGGAGAAGCAGTTTCCTTCTTTCTTGCTTTAGCCGGTCGTGAGACAATTTTCTCTTTTGTGATGCTCTCAAATAGTTTACGCTGACTGTTGTTGATTAGTGGTGGAAGATAACCAGATGGCTTTTTTTTGATAAGTCGATTAAGTTGTCGCTCAATTTGAATTAATTGCTTTAATCGGCTCTTAACAAGTCTCAAAATTGAATTGTCTGTTGACTTGATAAATCCTGAGATTAATTCTCTGAACCAATTTAAGCAATGGAAGTAAAGATCCAACTGCAATTTCGCCTTCTCAGCATCCTCACTCAAATCATCATCGATAGTGCCAAAGTTCTCTGTTAAAGTTACTGGCATTGCGCATAGGCCAGAGATTGTTTGAACAGCATGATCATTTCCATAGCGGTAGAACATCGCGAGTAATGTCAATTTGAAAAGTGATGGAAGTATAATAATCTCAGATAATCCAGTAAGCAGCATCGAGCCGAGAGGAACCGTAAGCTCAGGATACTCAAATGAATCGTCAACATTTTCAAATCGAGTTGCTAGTTTGAACTCTTTCAAATACTCTCCGTCTACTTCCGTTTGAATCAACTTGTAAAGCATGGTGAATAACATCTCTCCAAACCAATTGACAAATATTTGACTTATTGACTGTTGGCAGTTTGAATTTGCTTTAAATTCAAAAGACATTTCATCGAAGAACATTGATAGCATTTCGAAATTTTTATCAGCCGCCGCAAAAATTAACTCAATAAGCTTCACGGCATCACGTATTGGTCCTGGAGGCAATTGCTCAGGTTCGATAACTTCTTCGGGCGAAATACTTGAGTCATCTAACTTGTCAAAGACAAGTGAGCTAACAATTTTTACAGCGCCAATAATTCCAAGATTTCTAATTTTACTCTCAGGGTTGTTAATGTACTTTGAATTGACCATATTTAAATGTTCCGCGAGAGTTTCTTTTACTTCATTCAGTGATCTAATCTCTGCTTGTTTCATTGATTTATTGAAATCAATATTATAGACCAGTGAACTTAATAGCTTCATCAATGATCGATGCTCGTTAACCGTTAATTCAACTCGAGAGATGTTTAAAGCACGAAGGAGAATTTTATGGTTGTAAACGAGCTCTGCAGCTGATTTGACACTATCGTTCATCACTTCATGGAGGATTGTTAGAATTGTCATTTTAAAATTAGAACCTGATGCGAATGGTAAGCTTGAGCGCTTTTCACAGAGGAAGTTTGTGAGTGATCCTAAGATAATTTTCATTTAATAAATTTTTAAAGATTTAAATTATATAAATTCTTACCAATAATCGCTTTAGCCTCGCCACTAAAACGAAACATGAGCTTATAGCAGCATGCCAAAAAATTAAAAGTCTGATTGTCCTTAATTTTAGAGAGTGCATCTAAAAGTTCCAATAAGGTTTGCGAGATGTTCGAGATGATTGGTGAAAAGATGGAGAAAGATTTCTTCAGGTAAGCGTCAGTGAAAAGTCCTTTGGTGATTTTGTCTAGCACAATTTTCTTAACAGCATTCAGCTGGGTTTCGGTGTTAGTGTCAGCAATTAAAAGGAGCATAATGAAGTCGATTTGCCTACATAAAAAATGGTTAAAATTAAGGAAATGAAACAATTTTTAATAACTCACTTTAAATCATCGGAACTGTTGACATCACCAATAATTTTTGTCCACACATCGATTGTCTTACTGCCATCTCTTATCAACGATTTCCCAATAATTTTAAAGATGCTCTTGACGATCTCTTTCGAGCATGACTCCCACTTGACTTCATCACGCAAAATATCCACAACATTTTCGGTGCTTCGTGAGTAATGAATAGAGTACTTGATCATCGCCAAATACTGATCACTTGAGCAATCTCGCTCGATGTAGCGTTGAATGATTTGAAAAATTTCCCCAATTGTTTGTTCATCGATTGCCATAAGGCAGAAAACGTCGAGGAATCTTAAAAGATCTTTCTTTCTCGATTGAAACATGCTGACGAGACGACGCGCTGCTTCCTCCTGCTTGGTTATTTCGAGTTCTTTAAATTGTTGAACGATTGCCTCTTGACACTCGAATGTTTTTGACTCTTTGAGGATGTTAAAGAATTCCTCAAACATAAAATTATAAGTCTCGTCATTGAGAATTTGATCAGAAAACTTAAACTGTGCCAGGACCAAGCTGATGTACATTGGATTTGCATTATCACCTGAAGACACCACATAGTTTTTGAATGATGCGAGAAGTGTTTTGACAATTTCATCTTTAAAGCAATTGATGGCGAGAAGACACATGATTAAGCTTGTTTGTGTCTGATATTGCTTACTTCCATCGCCAATAAAGATTCCACGCATATACTTTTCACACTTGACAAATTTATCTTCAACAGTCAAATTAAAATCACGTTTAAACTCGTCGATGTATTGCTTAGCATTATTTGGATATTCGGGTTTGGATGTTAACAGTACTCGAAGTCGTCTTGTGAAGGAAATTGGATCTCCTTGATGTAGTTCACATCCTGACAAAATTTAAATGTTATAAACTTTTTTTTCAACTGAATTTCATAACTTACCAATTTCCGTCACTTCCAGTCCACAACTATAGAGAAGTATCTCAAGCGGACCTTTGCCCTTACTCTGTTGCTGTTGAGTGGCATTAAGCAGTGCTTGTCGCTGTGATAAGAATCTATTTCGAGTTGCATTTTGTGTTTTATTTTGTGTTGATGTCGATTCTTGAGAGTTTTGAATTTCATTTTCTTTTTCGGGTGAAAGCGGCCTGTCTTGTGTCTTGTATGCTTGTGATGGCTGTCCGCGGGATGTTGAAGTAGCACTTGTGCTTGCCTTATTTTTTAATATCTTACTTCTGTACATTTTTTGTTGTTTTTGATTTGTTTTGATAATTTTTCGCGCCTTTAAAAAAAACACTGAAGTGAAAGACCATTTGGACACATTTATGTCTAAATGGCAAAAAATAAAAACTTTTGTTTACAGAAAAAAAATTACAAAATTATTATTTTTTGCTTCATGAACCTAAAATAAATTAAGAAATAAGTTTAAAAGTATCATGGCTTACATAAAATATCTTAAGAAGGGCAAACAAGACGTTCTCATCGATGCCGCATTCAGGATTAAGTGCGAAAAGGCAATCGAAACATTTTCACATTCAAATGAACAAGTAATTTATTTTTATTTCAACAATCATGAAATTCTGACGATTTTTTTTAAAGGTTTATGAGTTTCCATCATCATTAACTAATGTCGAGAGAGCTTTCATCCATAATTTGGCTCCAAAATTTGGCCTGAAGACAAAATCAACTGGGAATCGTAAGATCCAGTTATTTTTAAAATTTTAACGCTTTAATTCCATTTAATGCAAGAGTTATCCATTTAAATTAACTAAATTAACAGTGTATATAGTTTGAAAAGACATTTATAACATCCCGTCATTTTTTCTGACTAATTTTAGCCAACAACAGGAAATTAAGTATTTTCAAGGCCGTGGAACAAGATGAAACGTGTAATCTCTATTCGACAATTGAACTGGCCTCGCAAACTAAAGCCATATTAAAAGATCACTTCTCACAGTATCCACCACCATCAGAGGATTTAAGCAACTCGTCAAATCTCCATGCTCCTGTTCAAATTCATATTCCCACAGTTCTTAAAAATCGTCCTGTTGTTCCGCCACCAAGTAATCAAGCTGACTACAACATCGAACTGTCTCGTAAAAAATTACCCATATATGAGTATAGAAATAAGATCATCGAGACAATTGATCGCAATCGTGTGACGCTAGTACACGGCTCGACCGGATCAGGAAAAACGACGCAAATTCCACAATATCTCATGGATTTAGCCGTACAACGAGGACAACCATGCAAGATTTTGTGCACACAACCGAGAAGAATTTCGGCAATCTCTTCGGCTGAACGTGTTTGCTATGAGAGAAGTGTTGAGCTTGGCACTGCCGTTGGCTACCAGATAAGATTAGATTCAAGAGCTCACAGCAACAGTAATTGTGTCTTTCTAACACCCGGCGTATTTCTCAGATACTTAATGGCAATGAAACCGAAAGATGTCTTCAAAAGTATCACGCACTGCATCATAGATGAAGCTCACGAGCATGCCAAGGAAAACGACTTTCTTCTCACTTCAATACGCGAACACATGGATGCAAATCCAAACTTAAAAGTGATCATCATGTCAGCTACAATGGACACGGCTGTATTTTCTCAATACTTCGGCAATGATTGTGAGGAAATTTCAATTTTCTCCAAACAATACGAAGTGGTCGAGTACTATCTTGATGATGTCCTTAAAGCTGTAAACTTCTCCAACAAAAGAGTAGATGAGCTGAAGAGACAGTATGAAAGAGGTGAAGAAATAACAGCCAGTAAGAGCGCATATGTCAATGATTATGATCAAGAGGTTGCTATGGATCAGCTCGATGAGGAAACAATCGCTTATCTCGATGAATTACTTAACAGCATGAGCACGAGTGCAACTCCCGAAAATCATTTTCATCAATTTCTTTATCTCGTTCAAAACGAAAATATTCCTGTCGACTATCGACACACGCAAGTAAAAATGACGCCATTAATGATTGCTGTTGGGAAGGAACTTAGTGGTATGGTCGAGAGTCTCCTTAAAATCAAAGCCGATCCCAATTTGCAAATGACGTTTGGTGGCATTCAAATGAATTCAATTGATCTTGCTGTTAAAATGTTTGGAGAGAATTCGGAGATTCAAAAAATCTTGCAAAAATCACGAAGTCCTAAGAGTGTTACATCCAACGAGGAGAGTTACAACAAGGCACTGATTAATATTTATCAGGACACAATTTTAAAATCAAAGACAAATAATTTTATCCTAGAGGAATCAATTGATCATGAACTTATTGTTCAGCTAGTGGAAAAAATTCATTTTGGTGCTGAGAAGAATGGAGCAATTTTAATTTTCCTTCCCGGCTTCGACGACATCATTACACTATCAAGTTTAATTAATTCAAGAATTCGAAATGGCTACACGCTCTTTATGCTCCACTCGAGTATGAAAACGGATGATCAGAAAAATGTCTTTAAGCCGACATATCAGGGAAGAAGGAAAATTATTCTCAGCACCAATATTGCGGGTATGTTAAAAATTTATCAATAATTTTAAATATATTTAAAATTTTAATTTTTACAGAATCATCAATCACCATCGACGATGTTGTGAGTGTTATCGACTCGGGAAGAGAAAAACAAAAGTCATTCGACGCCATTTCTCATTCATCGAGCCTGAGAGTACAGTGGATCAGTAAAGCTTCAGCAAATCAGAGGTAAAATTACCTTAAAAGTCGTAAAACATTTTATGTAAATATTTAATTACTTAGACGTGGTCGAGCTGGTCGTCTTCGTGATGGAGTTGTTTATCGCATTTATTCACGTGATCGCTATCAGTCGATGCTGGATGTGACAATTCCTGAACTCCTTCGTACATCACTATCAGAAGTTTGCCTTCAAACCAAACTTTTAATCAATGATTCGACATCCATTGAAAATTTCCTGTTAAGATGCATTGCGGGACCATCCATCGCCAATATTCGACAGAGCATCAAATATCTACAAAAGCTGGGCGCTCTAGATGAGAAGGAAAATCTTACGGTGTTAGGCTCGCATCTCGCTCACATGCCCGTCGACTCAAAATATGGAAAAATGTTGATATATGCGATAATTTACAGATGTCTCGATCCGATTCTAAGTTTGGTGAGCATTTTGACAATGGGCGAGCAAATATTTATGCTGCCAATTTCATCTGCCGATCGAAACAATTGCGTTCAGTGGAGGAAGAACGTTGCTGGCGATTCACATAGTGACCACTACATGATGCTGAGAGTTTTTCAAATGTGGCTTAACTTGAAAAATAGTCATGAAAATGACCGAAAATTTTGTGAGGAAAATTACATTAGTCGAAATCACATTGAGCATGTTAGAGGTGTTCGAAGACAAATTTTATCGTACCTCGAGTCAAACTTGATCCCGAAGAGTGCCAAAAATCTTAATGAAAATTCCGAGAATTGGAGTCTCTTGAAGGCAGTAATTTGTGCTGGTCTTTATCCATTTATCGCTAAAATTGAAAGACGCAGGGGCACAATGTACACTGAGATTGACATTAAGTTGAGCTTTCATATGAGCAGCGTGCTTTGTGTAAAGAAGGAAGGCTATAAATCGACAATAAAAAAGCTTTCAGCCGAGTGGGGAGTTTTTGAAGAAAAAAATCGCATTGGAAGAATGTGCATGGTGAAATGCAACACGCTACTAAATAGTTTAACAGTCGCACTCAGTGCAGGAATGAATTTAGAAGCGGAAGATTTTAAACTAGTTGAAGAATTTAGAGCCAATTCGGGCGATAGCGGGTGGACTGATGAGGAATGGGAAGACATGAACGAGTATGATTTCGAAGTTGAAATGGAACCCGATTACACTGATTTTAAGGTCGATAAATTTGTTAAATTTTCTTCCATTAAAGAAGAAGCGACTATGATTTTGAACCTCAAGCGATGCCTTAACAATCTAGTTACAAAGTTCCTTTCTGATAAACATTTTAAGCCATCGAACGAGGACAATGCTTTGATTAAAGTCTTTGCAAGAGTTATCGAGAAAGAGGATATTTCTTCGGGCATGATTAAAATGGATATATCGGAGAAGACTGTCGAAAAAACTATGGTAAATAGTCGAGTTGAAGCGAGAAGTAATCAGCATGCTCAAAGATATCCCCAAGACTCTCAGCAACGATTCATGAACGCAGTTAATAACCCACGACCAAGTCCATCCTATCAAAATCAAAGACCAAACACATCACAAAACTGGCGTTCAGATTTACCTCCACAAAATCAAAGACCACAACAAAATTGGAGATCAAACTTTCCACCCCAAAATCAACGACAAAACAGCTATGAAAACAGACCAAGCGTAGGTCCGCGACGAAAGTTTGATGGTCGCACGAACGGCAGCCAAAAGTTCATCATTCTAAAAGTAAACTCTAAAAAATGCATTGAAAACATGGCATCAAAAGTTGTTATGACGCTCGAAGAGCTGAATCTAAAAATTTGGCAGTTCCATAAAATCAAATCGATTACGAAAAGTGGAACTCAAGTCTACATTATTTTTTATTCAACCCACAAGAATGAATTTCAAGGATACGGCGAAGTTCTGATGATCAACGATAACCTACCCATGCAATTCCACTTTCGACATCCGAGAACAGTCAAGCTGGAGGAGCTTAGAGATGAGAGAATCGCTATGGAAATTGGAGATGTTGTGGCAAGTCCATCATTTAACTTCTACGAACTTCATCACCTATCTGGAAATTCTCTGATTCCTTACTTTCAGTAATTGCTGTGAATAATTAAGAGAGGAGAAATTAATTGGAAGAAAATAAATTTTTTATTTCCGATCAAGAAAAACTTTTACCACTTTTAATTCTAAGAACCCGTTTGTTAATTTCCAAAAATTGTTAACAATTTTATCTCCTTTGATCAAAGTCAAAATTTAGAATTGATGAAGTATCATGCGGTGCTCTTCCTAGCACCTCAAGAAGCATTAAATATTTTCTCATCACCCAAAATTGCATAAAAGTTTTCCACAATCGATATTCAAAAAATATTTTTCTCTTCAAGAAACTAAAGAAATTTCCACTTGAACTAAACAATGACGTGATGGCAAATCGAGCCATAATTTTAGGTCTGTCGACCACATCACCGTGATCCCTCGCAATCGCTCTCACGATATTTAAATTTCGCACAATAAAGAGAAGATTTCGAGGCATGTCACTTAATATGTTCATGATTATGTCAAAATGCTGCGACGCAATTTTCTTCATGTAGTTCACTTCCGTTTCTGTGTATCTCGTTGAGAAACTGAATTTATTTACTTCGAGTGGTTTCTGAAGTAAAATCTCAGCGAATCTTTTGTGATCTGAAACACCTAGCTTTTCACTATAAGTTTTCATCATGTCGTAATCCCTCAAAACGATCGCTTCCCAAAATCTACTGAGATTATATCGAATTTCCTTTGGAATTTTTTCGTATAGGCCATGATCGAGGAGCACCAATTCAAGCTTATTAGATTCTTTGTTTCTTCTAACGAAAATATTTCCAGGGTGCGGGTCAGCATGAACAAATCCACTGGTAAAGATTTGATATGCGAATATTTCAAAGAGTTTTTTATCGACTTCTGTAAGACTTAATTTCATTCGATTAATGCCATTAACGTCACTAATCTTGCAAGCGTTATCGATAAATTCACACGTGAGAACTCGCGTGCCAGAAAGCTCGTGATAAACCTAAAATTAGAAAAATAGTTAGCGCACATTTGTTTTGACGATCAAATCTGACCTTTGGAATGTGAATATATTTAAAGTGCTTCAAGTCATTCGCACACTGCTCGCCATTTTTAGCCTCATTTATAAAATCAAGTTCCATTTCAACTGAATTTTTGAGATCCCTCAGCATCCATCCAAAATTGTAGTTCTTATGAACCATTGCAATTAGATCTTGAAGAAATAAAATCGTCGTGACATCGCCTTTGAATCTCCTCTGAAGATCGATGTATTGAACTTTTACGGCAACATCTTTGCCCTCTTTTGTTTTAGCTCGAAAAACTTGAGCCAGTGAAGCGGCCGCTATTGGTTGGTAATTAAACTCTGCAAAAAGCTCATCGGGTGTTTTGCCAAAGTCCTGGATAAAAAGCTTTTGAACCTCATCTTTTTTTCGCTCCAAGCACTTATCTTCCAGCTGCTTTAGTGTTTCAGTGTATTCAACTGGTAAAATGTGATTAATTGCTGCCATGCCTTGTCCAATTTTTATGTACAATCCACCATTTTGCATGCAACCCACGAGCAGTCTGTTCGCTGCTTTAAGATGAACTTCCTTTAAGACTTTTTCATAATCTTCCGAATTCTCATCGAGTCCATACAATCCTATGCTGTAATCCATTGATATTTGAATGGCAATCTTGGCTGATCTCAAGAATCGATGGAATGCACCGAAAGATTGACCTTCTCGCATTAAATAATCATACAAATAAAGAGAGCCAAGACATGATGAAATTATTGCTGTTTTCTGATACTTCTGAATTAAATTCGGAGTATTTTTCGCGTGGGAATGTCTCACACATGATTTAAAATTACTTTTAAACGATAAACTTAATGTTTTACGTAGCATTAGAACTTAAATATTTAAATAAACTCTTTTATAATTTTTAAAACTTTATAAACAAAAATCAGCTGATTTTCCCTATCGGCACATAAAAAGAGTGTAAAAAAAGGGGATGGAAAAATTCATCTTAATTATAAAAATTATCGATAATAAAGTTTTAATTTTTTTGATTCTTAAAACATTCATCTTGAAATATTAATATACGGATGATTTAAAAAAAATTTAAATTTTTAATGGAACACTCAGAGCGCACAGTAGCGCCATCTTTTATTTGCTAATCTCAACTTGTAAAAAAAATTAGAAACTTTAATAGTTAAATTAATTTTATTAAAATGCTTTAGTATGTTAGTGTCGAGATTAATTAATTTTAATCATACGAAATGAAATTAAATAAATTCAAAATCTTAAAAAATCACAAAAAATAAAATTAATTTTTTGGAGGCAATAAAGTTAAAATTTACAATTAAATTCAACAATCGTTTTTGTCTTGCTTGAAAGTTTTTGAAACAAAAAATTTGGATTGTATTCATTGAAATCTATTCATTACTCAAAAATCTCAAACTTTTGTCTCTTTCTCTCGACTAAATTAATTTTACGTGTTGTTCTGCGCTAATTGTGTTTTTATTCCATTCTTTTCGGAACAAAGAACTTTCCGAATTTATTTGCCAAACACACTGCTGATAGCAAACAATGAATAACGAAATTATTTTAAAGTTGGTTTAGGGCTCAGCGTGGTAAAATAATGAATTAATTATTTATTTGCAAATTTATATAGAAAATATATTTTTTTATTCTTTAAAAATTAATTCAGAGTGTCATTTAAAAAAATACTTTTTATTTTCCATAATCTTAAATTTTTAAGCATCTCAATAAAAAAATCTCCACCAGATCCTAAAAAGATGAAAAACGACTTCGACTTCCTTTACTTCCAAGGTTTCACTTTTTCTCTCTTCGCTGTTTCACTTTTTTTGTGAATAATTTCAATTAACTTTTTTTGCCATCAGCATAAGTCAGTCTCAAAAAAATAAGATTGATACCTCAGGCGTAGCGCAAATCGCCAGATTCATTGTGGTTTGAGAATTACCGCCAACAGAATTGTTGCAAAAACTGTGTATGGGTTTTTTCTCTCTCCCTTTTATGAAATTCTGAGGTCGTCATAAAATAAAAAAATTTATATTGAAAAAAAAATGTCTTAGGAAATATTTTTCATTCCTTTAAAAAAAAATATTTCTAAAAAGCGCATTTGCAACAAAAAATTGAAGATGAAAAACGTAAAGCCAAAAAAAGTATAATTTTCTGCACACATAATTATATTGCAGTCATAAAAGGAGTTTACGACGTTGCTCAATAATGCATATTTTCGTAGAAGCAAAAAAATGTTGCGGGGAAATGAAAGATCGTAAATGTTGCAACCAGTAAAAGTTCATATTTCATTAAGCTTTTATGTAAATGACATAGAAATATTTCCGGAGTGAGAACGTGCAGAAAGGATTCAATGAATTTCAAGGAATTGAAGGAGAAAAATAATGCAACATTTTAGGTTAATGTGAGATTTGAATTGAAAGAGCTGGAATTGAATTGAAAAAAGTTTCCTGGAATAATTTAACTTGTGAAAGTTTTAATTTTGTCTCCTTCGGAATCAGAAGTTCTGATTGAAAGCTTCTCACTCATATTAATGAATTTTAAAATTTTAAACGATATTAATTTTTTCTGCTTGTTAAATGTTACAAAATTAAATCTTTAAAATCTATCGCAATTTCTTCATCCAACATTCTCATTTTCCTTCAGATTCGTTAAACTTTAGCAAATTAACACCGCTCACGTACGACACCCCCATACTTAAGTTTTTTTTATTATCCACACGTTTCTAAGAGAAAGGAATGAATTTTTTTTGGAAGTAAATTAAGCATTTGGGACTGAGATTTTCAATTTTCTCTGCCATCATCTCTCGATAGCAAAATTACATTGAGAATTCTAGTTAGGTTGAAAGAGTTTTCATTAGACACACGAAGATTCAATTAAAAATTCTTAAGGAACGAACGAAATAATTTAATTATTGAACATTTAGCATAAAATTTCCTCAAGACTCGAACTTAAATGAGTTTTCACACATCTCCACATAAATACAGAGTCTCTAACTTAACTCAATTATTTGAAGCCTAAATTAATTAGGCTAATTTAAATTCAATAAACATTTTCTTCAAATCAAAACGTAATTATAAAGCATGCTTGATATACGGCAATGATAAATGGTCACAGGAGTTTTAGATAGATTCGTTGAAATGATAAATTAGCAATCTAAGGACAGGATGGAGTTCCAAAAATATTTTCTAATGAGTTTTACGTTTTAAAATTTTAAATCTTTTAAATTCAGTAAAGTGCTTCAAAAAATTTAAGATTCCTTGAAGATATTATTTTCAATCTTTGCTTAAAAATCTTTTGGATCATAAACACGTGGATTTTCTTATTTTTTTCGTAAAATAATTTCTCAGAATCATCGCAATCTTTTTCCTCGAATCCATTTGAACCCATTTCAATCGTTTTCACAACTACATGCCCTTCATAATATTTTCATGGACGCTTGAGCTGGAGTAAATGAATCTGAAAGCCACAAAAAAGGAAACAGAAATTTGCTACAGCAGTCACATTTTAGAGAAAGAGAGCAAAAAGTTGTGAATGAGGAAATGAAGGGATGGGAAACGTGATTGTTTGTAGCGTATTTAATTTCACCAGACATTTCTGTAACTTTTTTTTTGCTGGCTTGAAATCACACAAAATGTGAAAAACTTTCAATTAAATTTCGGTCGGTGTGTGAGTGTGAGCTGATTTGTGACATCTTTCATCTCATAATTTTATTTTTTTTGCATCCGACAATTTTTAAACACAAACTCTGCGGTTTCTTTATAAAATTACGAGCTTCCTTTTCCTCTTAAAGGTGCAACATGAAAGTTTCTTAATTTCATCCTTTTTTTTTAATTCTGCACATGTAGAGAGTTCGCAACAAATACGAAAAGGGATTTTGATGAAATTAAGCAGCAAAAAAAATTCCATGATAGCTCGTCGCATGCACACGAACGAATATGCATGAAAAAATATATGGAAGTAACAAAATGTTGATAGTTTCAGTAAAAATATACTAAGAACTTTGCTGTTTATGCTTGTGTGGCTGCAGTTATGGTTAGAAGCATATTGAAATTTTTATGAGATTTAACTGGAAAATTTTTCGCATGCATTTCTGAGTACAAAACATTTTTCAACTAAAACTTTCTCTACCAAAGCACCCCAAGTGAACCGCATTTCTATTCGTGATTCACACATAAGTTTAGCGATGGGTTTTTTTGGTAAACATTTAGCAAGAAAACTTCGTTAAATTTGATGAAACTTTATGGATTGCATTTGCGAGTGAAAAATAATAAAATTAACAAAAATAAATAGACGATAAAGTCTCGAAACTAAAAAGCCACCTTGAGATACCTTCAAGATGATTTTAAAAATTATTTCTCTTTGATGTTCGAGGAAGGATAAAGTTTCGATGAGGGAAGAGTTATTTGCTTAAGAAAATTGTCAACAGATGTCTGCATTTAAATTTTATGTAAAACTTTTTTTTGATGTTGAATATTTTTATGTCGTCAACACTTTTTTCATCCTATCGAGAGTTGTTGAACAAAAAAAAAGCTGCTGATAATGATTTTTTTTTCGGCTATATACGCAAGGATAAATGAAAATAAAATACAATGAGTGTGTTATAGAGGAAAAAAATTCCCATTAAAAATAAAGATATTTCTTTCTGAGCATACAAGAGCCAACTCAGGAACACATCAATCTCTTTCCACCCACTTGGAAAATGCGATAAGAATTTGGCAAAAATTAGGAGTGAAAAAATGAAGAATTTTTTTGGAAAAAATTTGAAAGTTTTAGAAATTAATTATTTGAGATAAAATTAATTTAAAATTACAAATTTAAATTTTAGGGGTCCGTGCACTAACTCCACGAGAAAAAAAGTCCACAACAGTAATTTCCAGGGGTTTAAGTCGACCGACCGTTATTAGCCGATGACCTTTTTGCAGCTTTCAGCTAAAACCGGTTTTAGCCGACCGAAGTTTTTTTCGATCGGCTAAAATCGGTCAGAGCCGACCGAAGTTATTTTCGATCGGCTAAAATCGGTCAGAGCCGACCGAAGTTTTTTTCGATCGGCTAAAGCCGGTCAGAGCCAACTGATTTTTTTTCGGTCGGCTACAATCGGTCAGCTAAACCGGTCAGAGCCGACCGGTTAGCCGAATTTAGCCGTTCAATTAAAACACTCTAGACAATATTCTCACTTCAAATTTCACCTGAAATTAAAGGTCTATTGATATTAAGAGTCAATTGGAACTAAATTACAGGCCTAAACGTGAAATTCAATTTCACTTCCAGCACTGGATGTTGGTTTCATTGGATCTCGCTTCCAGACCTTTAATTTTAGGTGATATACAAAGTTAGAAAGTTTTCTTGAGTGTTTTAATTGAACGGCTAAATTCGGCTGATCGGTCGGCTCTGACCGGTTTAGCTGTTCGATTGTAGCCGACCGAAAAAAAATCAGTTAGCTCTGACCGGCTTTAGCCGATCGAAAAAAACTTCGGTCGGCTCTGACCGATTTTAGCCGATCGAAAATAACTTCGGTCGGCTCTGACCGATTTTAGCCGATCGAAAAAAACTTCGGTCGGCTAAAACCGGTTTTAGCCGAAAGCTGCAAAAAGGTCATCGGCTAAGATGTTTAGCCGACCATCGGTTATCGGTCGAACGACTTAAACCCCTGGTAATTTCACAATTTTGTGGTTTTTATAAAATTTGGAGCTTTGAAATTTAAATTAAAATATATTGCTAATTTTTTATGATTCTTAAAAGATTTTTGTTAAACACTCCAAAAAGCAAAAATTGAACAATTTCATTCAAAAACCTCTTACATAAATTTAAACTCAAAGCGAATTTACATTTGACAAGATTCGCCAAAAATCACTCTTAAAATTTTCTAATTTTGACAACAACTGTATGTGCACACATAAAAAAGGCGAACAACGCAAATGTAAAGTGAAGAGAATGCTGTTAAAAGAGATTTCTTAATGACAAATCATTTTTTGTTGCTACTGCAGTAAACAGAGCATAATAACAAAAGTACTGGGCCACCAAGCATAAAAAACATACTTGCACACACTCAAAGGAGAGCAGTCTAACATACAATCAACGACAATGGCAATAACTTGAAGAGAACAGCTATAATATTTAGAGAAATCATGCAGCAGTGGATGAAGCAAAAAAAAAAGAAAAAGCGGAGAGGAAATGGCGATGGAAAGATAATTTATTGTTCACAACAAAAGCGCAAAATTTCATTAGAATTAATGTTACAGAAAAACTCATAGTGCTGCTTGATCCACTCCTAATAGGTCTCACAAAGAAATTGTCATAAATGCTGCCATTATTGTCAGAAAGTTTTGTTTATTTTTTTGCTTGTTATTGTGGCCGCATGCAAGTGCCAAGAGAATTTAATATGACTGCAACTGCATCCGACCGAAATAGAGCAATTTTATGTTGCATGGTTTCGCATGAAAATGTTCCATAAGAAAAAGTTTTGAATTACTCTTCTTTCGGCAAATTTATCATAAACATTGTAAAGTGCAATCACTGCGCATGCTCGAGTCAATGGGCATTCTTCCCCTCACTTCACTTCACTTCCTTTCTCGTCATCACCGACAATGTTCGAATGTACATGAGTTCTCTCAAAAAACCATCTAATTTCTCTCTCTCGCTTACTTTTTACTCTCACGGTTCGCGCTCACGGTTATAAAGAATCTTCTTCGTATTCAACGCAAGACTTCCGTTCTCCATACACAACATTTTTCGTTGCCGAAATGAGAAAGGAAAAGATTTCAGTCAATTTCGGATGATCGCGGCAAGTGGATGTACTCAAATTTGCTCATCTCTCTTCGAAACCGTTTTGAGAAGAAGAAGCACTTTAAAAATGCAAGCAGAGGAAGTTGAAATTGAATGAAGAAGTCTCTCAAAAGAAATTCCTCGATTCAAAGTGTGAGAAAAAAATATTTGCGAAAAATTCGCAGTCATTAAAAATTTATGAAAGATAGAAAAATCAACGATAAAGATTTTCATAAATGCCGACAGAAAAGAAAATCAATAAAAAAACTTAAAGATAAAAATTCGCATATCTAGAAAGTAATAAAAAATAATAAATTACATAATAAAATATAATGAATGCGCAAGGATTATAAACACCAGAAAAAGTGATTTTTTTTCTCTCTGTGCGACATAAACTTCATGCCCTAATGAACGTCAAAAAAAAAGTTGACTAACGAAGTCAAAAGATATGAAAAACACGAGAAGTAACAGCAGAAAGGTTTTTTGGCCTTAATTGTGGCACAGAGCAAAAAAAAAAATTGTGTATGAAGTCAAGAATTTGCTTTTGATTGCGGACGAAATCACGAATGTGTGTAGAAATGGACGCAAGAGCGAGAGCATGAAAACTAGAAATCGAATATAAGTTATGGTTCACATACGAGACTTACATTCATAAACGAGAGAAGAAAAAAAAGAGGCTATAGAAAATTAACGAAAATTCATGTGAAGAGTGCTCAAAAAAAAGTTTCATTGAGATTGAACCGCACATAAGAAATTGAATGGCAAAGAAAGAAAAATAAAAAGTTTTTTTCTCTCTCTCTTTCCACCAAAAATAAAAAGAAAAAAGTAATAAGAATCAGTATGCTAAAATGAATATAACCATAAAAGTGTGTGTACCGTAGCTGAAACCATTCGAGAGAAGAAAAAAAAATTTGAGGAAGAAAATTATAATAATTTCTGATTTTCGGTGTGTGTGTGTAAAAATATTGGAGGTTCTATAAAGAAAAACGTGTAGTGATTTATGGTTATTATATAGCTAACAATCTCATGCAATACAATCGACCGATTGACCGAAGAAGCGAAAAAAAAAATCTATGAAGCAGAAAAAAATGAAAGAGAGAGAAAATAATGAATTATAATTGCATGGGAAAATGTGTTATCTACGCAATTAATCATTCGCAGTTTAGCCATTAAACAAATCTTTGCTTACGCTCGATCATAGAGAGAGAAAAAAGTTCTAATAACTGAACATTAATGAGAATATGGTGACATTTGGAGATAGAACACAAAAGTCTTTAATTACATCCATTTCCGCAATAATTTGCAACGTCAGTGACAGAAGGAGAGAAAAGTAATTGTTTACTCAACACTCGGATATAAATCAGTGAATTTAATAAAGAGTAAATTTGTGAATTAAAGACAGGATTAAAAAAAAAGATTAACCACAGTTTAATGTGACCATGAAAACCGTCAAACGTGTAATAATAATATTTATCAGTGATTATAGGTGTGGATAATTAATTAAGTACTAACAGTAGCTTCAGTTGAATAAAATCACAAATAAGCCAAAAAGAATATTTAGCATAATAGTTTTATTAAATGATAAGTTATGCAAGAAGCATAACTAGGAATAAATTTATGCAAAACTATGTCTCTTCGTAAAATAGGATATACCAAAATGACTGCGTTCGTTGAGGAGCTTCCTGCAAGCAAATTGATGCGACAAATGTTGAGCAAACGAACGACGATGAATTATGTCGTAGTGCTCCTAATGATAATCGCATTATTTACAAATCATGTCGAGTGTCGTGAAGGGAATTGTCCTACAGTGTGTACATGCAAGTGGAAGGGTGGTAAACAGACTGTCGAATGTCTAGATCATCAACTTATTAATATACCCGAGAACATTGACCCATCCACGCAAGTCTTAGACATGAGCGGCTCCAACCTGCAAATACTCGCCGGCGAAACTTTTCGTCGTGCCGAACTATTGAACCTGCAAAAGCTCTATCTGCGAAATTGTCGTCTGGGCCAAATCGACGATAAAGCTTTCGATGGTCTTACGAATCTGATTGAATTAGACTTGTCGTATAACCTGCTAACATCTGTGCCAGCAACTGCATTTCAATACATAACATCGTTGCGCGACTTGACATTAGCTAGTAATCCCATACAGAAAATTGAGAGTCATGCATTTGGCAACATTTTAAGTCTATCTAAATTGGATTTGTCACACTGTGAGCTGCAAAGCATCTCCGCATCAGCATTTGAACATCTCGATTCACTACATTCGCTTCGGCTTAACGGTAACAAATTGGCAGAGCTGCGTACACGCACAGTTGAGACACTAAATAAGCTTCACTCGGTCGAGCTACATGACAATCCATGGCTATGTGATTGCCGCTTAAGAAATACCAAATTGTGGTTAGTTGAAAATAATATTCCCCTGCCCGTTGCACCTCTCTGCAGTGGAGGTCCTGAACGAGTCATTGATAAATCATTTGCGGAGCTTCATGTGGATGATTTTGCATGCAAGCCCGACATGCTACCAGTGAAACGTCATATCGAGGCAATAAGTGGAGAGAATGCCTCTCTCGTGTGTCGAACTGGTGCTGTGCCTTCAGCATCAATAACCTGGTACTGGAATGGAAGACTGTTAAATAATAATTCTGCATTTAGCTCCTACCAAAAAGTGTTTATTTATGAAGATGGCAGTTTCGAGAAGCGAAGCAAATTAGTGCTCACAAATGCACAAGATGCAGATTCGAGTGAGTTCTATTGCGTGGCTGAGAATAGAGCGGGTAGCGCGGAGGCAAATTTCACACTGCACGTTGTGATGCGCTCGGTAACGAGTGCCTTTGGAAATGGGCAAATTGCCGGTCTCAGTGCGGCACTCATTATTCTTATACTCTTTATTCTTCTCATCATACTATTTCTTCTAATACGACTGCGTCATTTGCCACACGTAGAAACTAAAACCCCAAATCAAGTTGAAGTGATAACGTCGGTGAGTCCATCGAATAACCTCAACCGGAAGGTTTGTTCGACTTCACCCATTAATTCCGTTAATTCTGTTGATCGTAAAGAGTCGTCGATGGAGGTGAAACACACGAATCCCATACAAAAGCCGCCGCGATTAACTGACATCACATATTCGACAAGCCATTACGATGCAAGTGGAAGTATTGTGTCAGTGGGTCCGAGCTACGGTTCACCGACGTCGGGCAATAATCCCGACTTGATAAATGACACAAAACGACAGGGCAGCGTTTCGGATATGACTGCAATTGGCATTGATAGTTCATCGCTTTTACCGCTTTCGACAACGGGCGGGACACTTAGCGCCGTCACAAATAATTTACTTGCATCATTAAGCGGGACTAGCGGCATTAGTAGAGAAGTAATGGATCGACCTAATAGTGGTGAATACAGTCGAGCTGGCGGCTGTGATTCACTCTATCCATCGGGTCTGTGGGAGACAAACTTAAATTCCAACTTATTGTTGGAGCAAGCAAATGAAATGTATATAAATCGCGCTATTTCGAATGCGGCAATGACACAGAGCTATCATAATTATTCCGATAAAATGCCAATAATCGATAACAATAGAGGCTCCTGCAGCAACACAATGAACATGGACGACGAGACATCATCGGAAGATTTCGTAAATCGAGCGTTCCCCAAAGCCATTAACGCACATCATACGAATACTTCTCATATGTTGGACAATGATCTAAATTGCTCCATAGCTGCCGGCTACCCATCCGACTATGGACTGCCGATTGTACCAGGTGCCGAGCAACAGCATCATTTGAATAAATTCAATACATTGACCTCGGCGTCCAACAGTCTACTGGTGAACGGCAGCTTACCCATGAATGCGAAAACATTACGAGTTTGGCAAAAGGGGGGAGTTCCCGTGTTACCACCGGTCACAACAGCCTTAAAACGTGCATTATCCAACAATAGAAATTCACCCGACGAAGGTTATGTTGGCGAGGGCGGAACTGATGTGTAGTATTCGACCAGATAAAGTTTTAATCTGATTTAAATCGACGTAACGCTCGTAAGTCACATTTTAGAGAAAGTGAGGACAAAATCTTAATGATACGATTAACAATTTCAATTCTAAAAGTTTTCCTCCACCACAAGAAGAAGTAAAAAAGAGAGGTGATGAAGATATTCATGTATTCATTCGAAAACCTAATTGTATTTGATACATTTATTAAATTGTCGTTGTTTAAGATAAACATAGCGTATAGAGGAGAACAAGAGTTCGAAATGAACAGCATAAAATGTCAAGTTGTTGGTTTTATGAGCGAAAGAAAATTTTCAAATTGTGTAAATAGACATTTGTTACTTACATGTTAAGATCATTGTTCGAAAAAGGAACAAACACATATTAGGAAATGAATCATTGTACTGAAAACTAAATATGAAATTTAAAATGAGTCTCAAAGTGTCGGGAGAAAGAAAAGTAAATGAAAAGCAATGGAAAAACTTTTTTAATTTTATTTTTTCTTTCATCACTTAATTTTTAAAGATTTTTATCGACTTAACTCTGAAATTAAATTTTTCTAAATTGTGCACTTAATTCTTTTAAAAGTTAGCCCTCCATAAAAAAAAGAAATATCGATAAATATAAATTAAAATTGTAAAACTGTAAAGACGGCATTTAATCCGCAAGACAGTAAAACGAATGAGAAGAAGGAGGGATGTAAAAGCGAATGACACATGTATATGGAAATGTTTCCCATTGTCATTTAATGTGCACGTGAGGTCATAAAACTGAAATCGGACATAGAAAAGAAGCCTCTCACCGGTAACGAGATGTTGACAAGCGATGAGATGGAAAATGTGTTGAAATGTTAATGAAAACAAAATGGACGTTGCGTTGTGTGGTTAAAAAAACCCGAAACGAGAGGCTATTGTGGAAGAGTAATGACTATGAGCCATTGTGGCAATTTTTCAATGTAAAATTTCATCCTCGTGATGTGGCTAGGAAATATATTTTCATGTACACATCAACATCTTATTTTCTAATCTTTTACTGTGTGCTGAAGCATCGTACCCTCCATGACTCTCGCATTACATGCTCCTTTTTAGTCTCGAGGACGCATCTTGAATAAGGAAGCAAAATAGAGCCAAAAGAAACAAACCGTGAAAAATGTAATGTGCGTGTCTTCTATTCGAGACGAAGGCAACCGTAAATGTCTCTTTTCTCTCATTTTCCACTCGAAGGATCTGCACAGCTCTGCAGTTATGGATTTTTTTAATTAATTTCGTGCGAATGTGAGAAAAATCTCGTTAGGTAAAAATTCCTCTCAAACCAAACAATCTAACCTCATATTGCGGTGAGTTGAGCGGAAGTTGAAGTACAATGACACGGTATTTAAAGTTGTTCCCATGCTCTCTCATCTTCTTCTCATTGTCATTATTTCGTTTACACTTTGCGGTACAAAATAAACATTTTTCGATGGAGATTCTCTTATCTCTTTGGTTCAATTAAAATTTAGTGGTCTTTCAACATTTACATTAAGAGCTCCCCGATTGTTATCGAACAATCTAAAAATATCTAACACTATTTTCAAGTTCATTCTTGCGTGTCCAATCAATTGTATCACTGAAAAAGAAAATATCTTGAAGTGACGCCATCACGCAAGAAAGAAAAAAATTAATAGCTCGCAACTCAAGTCACATCAAGCGAAACGCATTGATTTTGTTGTCGAGTACAAAAGAGAAGGGAAGTGAAATCTCTTATAATTGTGCCAGTCATTATCAATTAATTGTTTCTCTAAAATTTTCCTCGTCTATTTTCGCCTTATCGTTCTTTCGCCCCCGCTTAAAAATCAAATTAATGAGGCGAATCTTTTCTCTCTATTTTTTTTTGGCAACGAAATACAGAATTTTAAATAAGGAGGAAGGCGATGTGAGAAATACATAATGTAGTCTACATAAATTTTCTCTCTCGAAAAATGTCGATTGATTTTCAAAGTGATTTCATCTTAACATAAATTAAAATTATGGAGGAAGGAAAAATTTATAGATGAGGGGGAAGCAAAAAAAAGAAGGGGTGAAGCACTCGGGTTTAATTGATTTTGATTTTTTTTCTACTAAAATGATAATTTTGGATTTCGTAACAGTTTAAAATTTTATTCCAAATATCTTCCCCTTTGCTTTTTAAAATAATTTTATTCAGAAACTAGAAAATCAAGTCTGTAAAAGATCTTACATCAATACTTTAATTTTATGCGCAAATACGGAACATTTGCCTGCCCAAATAATTTTCTTAATCTCTTTTTAATAATCCTAAAGTGAAGCAGAGGGCAGAAAAGGTCTTTTTGCAGCTTTAAATGTTTTTACTCTGGATCATCTAAGGTTGCATCAACTTTGTGCTGCGAGGGCGGTTCATAATGCTGCTGCTATGATAACAACAAAAAAAAAAGATTAAAGATGCTTAAACATCATTAGATCAGAATCGCTTATAAATCACCCACAAGCTGTTTTTGTACGTTTTCATTTTCATCAACGATATTTTTTAATTTAAACTTGCTTTATATACTCTTATTTTTCTCCCATTGTCATGTCATACTTCAGAACTCTCGGTTGCTTTTTGTGTATGCTGGTGCTGAGAGAGGTTTTCTGAGATTTTAACCTCAAAAATGTCATTTACAGTATAAAGAAAAAGAAACACAATATGTATTTTAAAAGAGGGATGAAAGGAATATATGAGGTGCTTTTGTAGTCACACACTTTCAATTCTCGTTACTTAATGGAAGTTGTGAAAGAAAAATTCCACTTTGGTGAGAGATTTCATTAATTTTCGTGATAATTCAACTCCTTCTCCCACTCGCATTTCCTTGAATGTTACTAATGAACAATGCTTTACAGAAAAGGCAAAAATATAATAATCCATCCTGAATGAGGGGGGGAGAGAGAGAGAAGATAAGAAGCTTACTTCAAGACACTTTAAATGTTCTCACCAGAAGCGTGGAGAGGAAAATCGCAAATATCTTTCGGTTAATTAAATAAATTGGGAAAATACTTGCAATTTTCACGTAATACCGTTGATGTTCTTTTCTCTCTATTCCGCTATTCCGTTCTGATAATGTCTTTCTTTTTCTCTCTCTTTATAATGATGATTTTCGCCCTTGACTTCGTTTCAAAAACGCGATATTGAAGGAATTTCCTTACGCTTCTAAAATATTTACAGCTAATTATGCGATTTAATTGGCTCGATTACTAGCAAATGATTACGCTTAGAAAAGGATAACCGTATTTTAGCTTTCGATCGATTATTTGAATGATAGTTAGAAATAAAATAGGCAGAACTAAATCCCTAAACGAGTTAAAGTTTTCAACCTCGCACTCCTATACAAATAAATTTCTAAATTGCGTCGGCATTACTTCCACTCCGAAATGTTTATTCTTTTTTATTGTGTATTGAGAAAAACTGCTGTGCACGTTATACATAAACGTTTTTGTATACCTTCAATCTTATGGAAATCGGAAAACATAACGAGAAAAGGCAGAAGAGTCATCAAATATTTAAAAGTGAGATAGGGTGCGCATACACAAATCCTTCTGTATTTGAAGAGAAATGAACAAACACAAAAATTCTTTTTTTTTTACTTCTTTAGCATCATTTCCCCTTTTCATAGCGAATTTTTTTTTTCGGCAAAAGACAAATGTCACGCGTTGTACATGTGGGAAGGAAAATCAAAATCATAGAATGTCGCTGTCATAAACATCGGAAAATGGCTTCTTTCATTATCCTGTACCTTGCCTTTATTCAATTCCATTTTTCTCTCCCCCTCCAACACACAGATTTTATGTTAAAGACAATCGCAAGAGATTTATGAATCTCGCCTATCTTTAGACTGCTCCAATAATAAAATATTATACTGCTATCCGTGAATAATCAATATTATTGACGTTTTATTCACTTGTTTTCCGCTCTCATTTCTCCTTATGTATTCAAGTCAATTTAATGGGCTTCACGAAATGCGAATTAGAAATTCTATTGTTTTTTTCTCTCTCTTACTCGATAATGCTTGTTACTGTCTAAAAGCTGTAACTTAAGTGCTGCAAACTTTTGATTCTATTATTAAAGAGAGGATTTTCCTCATTACATCTGAAGAGGGTTTCTTGAAAGAAGTGCACGCTTTCTTTTATTCAGTCACTCTTGTCGCAGTTTTTGATGAGCTCCAATGAACTTCTTCACTTTATTTATCTCAAACTCACGATCTAAACTGAGGAGTTTACAACAAAAGTGAGTCGAGTCGCATAGAAAAGTTAAAAACTATTTTGATGAGCTCACAAAGTGTTAAATTTAAAGTGAGATAAACTTCCTAAATACGCAACAAACGATGCGGAAAAAAACATTAAAAATTATATGATGAAAGAAAACTCTTCATTAATTTATTTATTGTTTAAAATGCTTGAGACTTTCTCAAAAAAAAAAACATTAATAATGAAAACGAATTTAATAATTCACAGACACTGCATGAGATGCTCAATTTTTTCTCTTATTATAATTTCACATAAAAGAGCTTCAAAAGAAAATATCAGTGAGAAAAACAACATAAGAAAAAATCAATATATACGTAAAAACTCGTGTTTGCTCTATTTCTTTCAATCGCGTTTTTAGTCTGATGTGAAATAGAGGAGTGTAGAGAAAATACCGAATGGAAATGTCTTTCCCTTTTTTTTCGAATGGTAAAAATCACATTTCATGCATGAACATGAGAAAGAAAATTTACTTTTTTGATTCTTGGATCGGGATCATGCACAAAAGATAACCTAATCATCCTGAAATTGCAACTGAATGATAAATATTTAGAGAAAAAAAATTGAAATGAGACTGAATATAAACATAAAATATCACTTAATAACTCAATTTATATGTTTTAAAAATAGTTTTTTAATAAAAATTCCTAAAGCAAGAAGCTCAAGAGAGGAAGAAAATTTAATTTTTTTAAATCCTACATTTTTATAGTTTCAAATGAACATTCTAGTATAGAACATGTCCCACCCTCTTAAGTCTCAATCAAACGTTACCACAGAAATGAAATTTTTCTGTTTTCATAATTCAAAGTTTACTGTAAAAAAGTTTTGAAAAATATTTTTGAGTTTGCTGAACTCAATTTTTGAAAAAAAATCTTGAAATGTACTTAGCGAAAAATAGACACACACTTTTTGGTAAATTCCGATAACTTGTAAATATTGTTAAGATTATTATCGATTGTAAGATGTAAAGCTCGATAACTGAAAGAAAAAAATTCCTGATGTTTGTTAAGAATTAAATTATTATAAAAACACTTTCATGTTTGTATGAAATAAACATTTAAAAATTTATATTTCTTTGAATTTAAAATTTTATTTAAGATTTCCAGGAAAAATTAAAGGTGTAAGTCAAATGGAGAAAATCGATACATTTCTTTATCAGGCATTAAGAAATGGTCATGCTAACACGATTTGTGAGAATCATACTCATACATATATAGATGGAATAATTTCATGTTTGCATGCCACAAAGTATGAGCACGAAAATGTTTTTCATCAGCCACATTTTTGCAAATCATTGAGCACAATATTCGTACATAGTCTCGAGAGTCCTCTAAACCATTTTAAAACGGTTGGAAATCAATAACGATCTCGATGTATTTTTTCTTGAACTACGCTGCACACTTGCCGACAAAGTCACTCGACTGGAGCATGTGATTTGATTCATAAGAAGCGTAAGGAAGTTTGAAAGAGAATTCTGTTTAATGAACTGAAAATTATTTCATACTCTTATGCTCTAGCAAAAGTACATGTTGTGATTTTTTTCGTACTCTTTCGAATAAAAAGCATTTTGGGACATTGAAGAACTTACAAATTCGTTTAGCTCATTTTCCCCAAATGAGAAACTTTTTTCCGTCTTACGCAATCAAAATCAGGAGGGTGAGAGGAAAAATAAACAGAATGACTTCTAATTGAAACCAGAGGCTGTGTATAGCATTCGATGGCGTCGAGTGTGAGGAGAGTGGGAAAACTCAATTCATTTTCGTTCTAACTTTCAGCTTTCCTCGACATAACATGCATACATTTCTGGTTGGAGCGAGAATGTGACGAGGGGGCGGACACTTTTGAATTAATTTTTTTAATTTTTTAATTAACGAAAATATAGTTTTAAAAAAAATCTGATAAATTTTTTCAAATCTAGTTGAATTATAATTTATGGGATTAAAATTTATCTGACGTCAAATTTAGATCGCTAGATAAAAAATTAATTAATTCATAATTGTCGGCACGTGTCCAACCCCCTCACATTTATATTTATTTCATTTCGAGGTAAGTATGAAAACTGATTGCATGCCGAAATCAAATTGCGAGCATATACATGTGCGATATCTAGTAGACTCTTCAACCCTCGCCGCGTAAACTACGTGGAAAAATTTTCACATCTAGATGAAAATGAAAAACAATAGCAAACATAACGAATGAAACGGTAATAAATTAAATAAATATGAATTCAATATAGATTTTTTCCTGCAGCGATTTATTATTACTGACACACATACACACAGTCGTGCTAACGTGATAGTGCAGAGTGAGGAAACCTAGAGTTAGAGAAGAAAAAAGTTCTGATGGGGAAAACATTTCAATCAAACATGGAGCTGGCAAACACGAATTAATTTTATTTTTGGTGTTGTATAAACAATCTTTCGCTGTTTTCTTGATACAATATGACACAATATTTGAGTGAGTATGTTTGGAGAAATGTTTGGAGAAATGTGTATATATATTTATGGAGCTTGTAGCCAAAAAGGCATTTTATCAGATGTGACATTTTGTCAACTGCCTGTAGTGTGTTATTACTGTATGTGAAATATGCTTGTAAATAAGGAAAATGTAATGAATTTTGCATCTCAATTCGTTTTCATAAAATATTATTTTCCAGTAAATGAGCAATTTTAATTAAGACACTAATTTGAGCATCTTAAAGTTTTGTGTCACGTTAAAGTCAAGGATTCAAACAATATTTCGGTGAAATTTGCTTTTTTCATTTTTGAACACAATTTTTAAGAAATATTTTAAAATTTTATTACTGAGAGTTTCCCACCCCTTTAGTCTTAGGTTAATTGAATTTAAAAATTAAAAAAGTTTAAAAATATTTCAACCGTGATAAAACTGCAAGCGAGTTTTCCACCCCCTGAAAATTTTAATTTAAAACTTTCAACAAAAGCTTTAACAGAAACTTTCTTCAATAAAGTAAAAACACGTCAAATGAAATTTTCCCGAGATTTTTCAGTTTATATTTTTTTTCACCAACGCAATCAATTACATTAAAAGAGTTCATCATTCCTTAAAAATGATGTGCAATTTATGAGATTACGAAACATGAAAGCAAAGGTAATAAAAACTTCAACTTTACACGCTACATATTCCACCATCACATGCTATAGGGGTTGCTTTGAGTAAGAGCGAGTGAATAAAGTATCATTTGGAACGTAAATCAACGCATGTGATACATACACACATACATAAATATCATTACTGCTCTCGCAAAAATACATAAAAAAAATTTCCACAACTCAAATCTCATCAATATTGCAGGCAGAGATGTCGTCTCTATAATAATGATGTACGAATGTGGAAAGATAAAATTATAAAGCCTAGAAATTAGAAATGAAAAAAGGGGAGCAGAGAGTGTAAAAAATTATGAAATAAAGTCACTGCTGCTGGCTGAAATAAATAAAAAATATATTCATTGAAAGTATTTCTCGTCCTTCCCCCCTCACTAACATGACAGACATTTGCAGTGAAACATTTTTCCCCACTCTTGCTCCTCTCTTTCAGCAGCACATACTTTTCATTTAATAATTTATCATCCACTTAGCAACAAGAAGATGTGACAGTGAATATAATGTTTTTTTGGGTAAACAACGAGCGAAACGATAGGGAAAGAGAGTTTTGTATTATTTCTATATAATGAAAATAGATGTTGCGGTGCTTCAACAAGAATGATTTGTGCAAATCTACGTTAATGAGTCTGAATAATTTACAATAATGGAGGATGACAGGTGAGGCGGGTAGAGAGGACTTTATTGTGAGCAAAACATTAAAAATTATTCTCTAAGTCTTCCCAGCAAATAATTCAATAGTGTACACTCTAAATTAATTCCGAATAGAAGAGATGTTTCCATTATGTCTAATGTGGATTTATTGAAGCAAATTTCCTATATAAACAATACATAGGTTTATCGAGGTATCTCAGGAGACATATGTAGAATTTACCTTACACAAGCTACTGGTGAACTTTCATAATGGATGTGCTTAAAGGCGATAAAATGTCTGAAATTGAATTTGAATTTTTAACCAAAAAAGGAAATTAAATTAAACCAGCGTCGAAGATAATTTTCAGGCTGCACATGCGAGTCAAAGATAGCTTGAGTTTATGTTGTTGTTTTACATGAAAATTAAATTGATTAAAAATTTTTTTAAAACATTCCAAACAAAAATCCCTGAATAAAGAGTCCAAAAAGCAAATATTTGCAAACCACATAACAATTTTGTGAAAAAACTTCATAGCAATCTATGAAATTTATTTTTTGTAGTAAAGTGTCGAAAAAAAATATTTAACTTTGGGTGAAAAAATCGAGAGATAATCGAAGTACTGAAAAAGGTCCATTTCGGCAGATAAATTTTTTTTCTAAAGTAAAAATCAGGCAACATGTGCAAATTTATTGATTCAATTGAATTTTCTTTTTCCTCTTTTTTTGTTTATTTTATTTTTTTTTTTTTTTTTTAATTTTTAAAAAAATTTAAAAATTTTTTTTTTTTTTTTTTTTTTTTTTTTTTTTTTTTTTTTTTTTTTTTTTTTTTTAAATTTTTTTTTTTTTTTTTTTTTTTTTTTTTTTTATTTTTTTTTTTTTTTTTTAATTTTTTTTTTTTTAAAAAAAATAAAAAAAAAAAAATAAAATTTTTTGTTTTTTTCCCCTTTTCCCCAAAAAAAATTAGTTATTCCCGGGGACAAAAGTTTCGGTGATCACCGGTGATCACCTCCGTATTCACCTAGGATCCCTAATTATTGCATGAAAGAGAGAGAGAAAAAATAGAAAAGGACACTTCTAGCCACAGCATGAGAAATGAGAGTCCTCGCTGAAACGTAAGCATTTGGTACTCGGTGAGTATGGAAAAGAAAACATTCTCCAGAAAATCATTGTTGCTACATCAATCATTTTCTTTTTACTTCTGCAACTCACACCATTTCAACGTTCGGAGGAAACACGTTAGCAAGAAAAATTTGCTAGCACAAAAAAATATAATATATATTTTCTTTCTGCATTTTGTGCTATGGGTGTTTTCTTAAAAGAAGCAAAAAGTTTCTTGCGGAAAGAGAAAATGAGAAAAAGAGTTTTTTTCCCTTCGCTCTCCTCCATTCCCGCATCGTTGCCAACATAAAATGAAAATTTATTTTCATCACTAAATAATTCATTTTGAATCCTTTCCAATGCTGCGTTATCATCTTCAGTCAAGACTGAAAGACTAATGAGATCTCTGCACTAAATCCTTTGATGACATCGAAATGCTCATGACGTGTTGGAAAATTCGAGGAAAGCTCTAATTAGAAAAACACTTTTGAAAATTATGTAATTATTTTTTCTGCTCGTAATAATTTCTGAGCTTCCGCTAGTGAAAATTGATGTGAACCTTTTCGATACATTATGCACGAGGTTAGAGTAAATAAAGCTTGATTATCTTTAAATTTTCCAGAAATTACAAAATTACAATAGCTCGCTTTGCAATAGTTATTTATTTTGCACTTTAGTCCATGATGTGAATTTTTGTTACGGACGACGAGAGACTTTTAGTAAATAAAGAAAAGAGTACATAAAAAATTTATAAACAATTCCACACCCCTTGAACTGCTAAATCAACAAAAGTGAAAAGTTTTTTTTTTTTTTATTAATATATATTATTTATATTATATAATTTAAAATATAAATAATATATATTAATTTATTTATTTTATTTTTTTTTTTTTTTTTTTTTTTTTTTTTTTTTTTTTTTTTTTTTTTTTTTTTTTTTTTTTTTTTTTTTTTTTTTTTTTTTTTTTTTTTTTTTAAAAAAAAAAAATATTTTTTTTTTTTTTTTTTTTTTTTAATATTTTTTTATAAAAAAAAATAATTTTTTTTTTTTTTTATATTTTAATATTATATTATTTTGTATATTAATATGCATATTATTTTGCGGTGTCCAAGTCGCAGACTCAGTGAAAATCATATTGAATAATTTTTTTCCAAACGCAATAAAACACTTCAATCAAATTTTTTCCCCCATTGATCAATTAATCTCAAATCTTTGATTTACTTCAATAATAATTTTTTTTTCCTATTTTCATTATTTCTAAAGTTTATAAATTTTTTATGACTCTCCCGAGAACATTTTTCCTCTATCGTTCACATGAGCAGCCTTGAATCTAAATCTAATAAATCATCAATCAAATACTGTCACATTGAAATTTTCTTTTCATTAATATCGGCATTGTTGGGAAAATTATGATTTTTTTCACAAGAGCATGAGAATATAGAGCAGTAGGAGAAGGAAATTCCATTTCTTTATGCTTCAATGAAGGGAAAATTCTAACTCGTACTAAATTCATCAAATAGCATTAAAATAGAAAAAGGAAGCTTTTCATACTTGATAAGATTTTATAGATAGAGATCTCAGAAAAAGGGATGAAAATCGATATATAAATTGTGTATGGATGGAAAATGTCAAACATTGGATGCGCTCTTCAGTAAGTCAACTTCACATTTATCGACAATAAAACTTTTTGTGATTCACTTCTCTTTGAAGCGATAATTTAAAATCTTTAATATTGATTCTGAGAGAAATTGAAAAGGGGTTTTATGACCAGCCAGAGGGGAGTAGGAAATTGACTGCATTTGATTCATTTTTTCAAAGAATTTTTTTGCACACACTATTTAGATTTAGAGCCTATCCAATAAAATAATCATAAAATTTCTCGAACCTCATAAATTTACTGAGATTGACAATAAACACTGTAAATACATTTAAACCGCTGCTAAACTGTTTTTCCTCGTTGTAATTACACGATAAGTCGCTTTATGCTGGAAAGATGTTTAATTAGATATGCATGAGGTAACCTTGGCTTGATGTCTTTGTTGCACGCACTTCTCGTTACAGTTTTATGTAGGTTGTACCTTCGCAGACGGAAATTAAAGTGAGTGTAAAATTACTTAAGATGTGTCTGGCTGTAAATATTCGAGTAGAAGATTTCATTGCAAAATTGCAAGATTAGCAAAAGTTTAAAAATTAGCAATTAATTTTTACTCGAAGTTCTCTCGATTATAATCAAGAACTTCTATTGATAAAGGTAATATTTCCGCATACAAGTTTAAAGCTAACGTTTGAAGGAAAAAAGTTATCACGCACAATATAAATCAATCTACTTGTGACTATATAAACTGACCTTTGAATAAACACTCCAACCAGACATTTTGGCTTTTTACTACAACCCTACATAATAATTATATGAATCTTAATCGACTTTAGTCAAGGGTGGGAAGCTCTGGTTTAATATTGTCAACTCATAAATTATATAAATTCACACTTGATAAAAATATAATAAGAAATTTATCATTAATTTAAATCATTAAATTACTCATAATACCAAAGCTTCACTCCCTTTGTATTTAACTCTCATCATTCATGTAATTCCGACTTGTATAATTGTCTCAAAATTATATCTTATATTTAAACTCTCGAAAACAGCACTTAAATTCCCTCTAATTGATTTCTACTTAAAATTATCCTCACATTTTAATCATCACACTTAATTATTTTGCGAAAAAGAGTCAGATATCGACGCTCTGTGTGAAAAGTTCCACCTTCTATCCACAAAAAAGAGCGAGAAAAGGAAAATAAATTCTGATATTGATTTTTGCCTCCTTTTTTTTCTCATTCGAAATCCAAACAGAGCAAAAAGCAATGAACGAGTCGAGTATTTTTACGCTTTTTATAGCATGGTAAATTATACACCAAAAAAGCGAGGAACTCGAGCGAAAAGAAAATTATTTCTGATTATTCCTCTGTTCTGTTAGAGTCGCAATTTCGCACACAATACTTTTTCAAGTGTAGTCGTGAAATGTTATTAAATAGTCGCGAGCATGAGAGGAGTGTATTGGAGTAAAATGAAGTTAGGAAAGTAACAATAAACAAAAGGCGTACATAATGAGAGAAATTTTTTGTCATTTAACTACGATAAAGTGGAGTGAAATGAACATCTAGCAAGTTAAGAGTTAAAACAATGTTTAATAAATTATGTTTGAAGTTTTTAATGAACATCCGAGGGGGTGCCGAAGCATAATTATCCTTAATTACAAATCTTCAGATAAATGGAGTTTTTGCCCCTTGAAAATTTTAATGCACGTCATAGTTTAAGCCCTTTGTGAGAGATGCACAGCTAGAGTTCAACACCTCTTAAAAACTTTTTATGAATTTATCACAGGAAGAAGTATTTTTAAAAAAATAACTAAAAATCTCAGTCGAATGTCCCTTGGCAGACATCGTTAACACCACATTTAACTAACTTTTTCTCCTCATGAAAAGAACGCTATAAAAATTTAAGGACAAAATATGAATTGCCTAAAAACTTTGGAATTCTCATGTTTCTCCCGCTGACTACATTCGCCTCGAATCTCTATGTTCTCTCTTTTCCTCACTGCGATGAAATTAAAAGAACAACTTTTGCGCTATATGCGAGCGCTATTCATTAATGTAAATTTATGATTAACCCCTAGAATTTTCTGGATCATATAAATCTTTGCGCAATTTTCCCGACCGTCTCTACGTTATCAAAATAAATAGCGCACTAATTTGCTTTTCTCATCTGCATCACGCGCTATGCAGGAGAGTGAGAGAGACAAAAGTTTTTCACTTGAATTTGCTGTTGTAATTCCTCGGCGAGGGTTGTAATTAAATCTTAGCATGAAATCAACTTTGATAAGATTTCATCACTCTCGTCAATTATTTATGTGATTATGGGAATAGAGACGGATTCAACAGTGGACAATTAAAGCTAATTAAAACTTCTCCATCACGTCAATTTGCTATCGTCTTCACCATATTGCCACGGGCTTAATTGAAACAACTTTTCAACCCCTCTCTCTGTCTTTATGCAAGTGCCACAATTTCACTATTGGGTGTACGAAGAAAGAGAAGCGAGTTTCAATCGTTAGCGCAAAATGAAAATTTTCTGCATATTAAACTGAAAATAATGAAATTCTTCCCTTTTGGGGCATATTAAAATCACTTCAACTTCTCCCTTTTTATTATTAGGGAAGCTTCTCATCTTCAATGTAATTAAAGCGACCAAAGAAAATGGTAAATTGTTCTCTAATGATTTCGTTTTATGAGCTTTGTAAAAGCGTCCGAAGCTCTTAATAGCGAGGGGGGCTTTCGTCAATGCTAAAGATTTACTCAACTTATCGCATCTTATTTTAGTTCACTCGCTTCCGAGCTATTCTTTTTAATAACGTAAAGATTTATTTTCTTCTTTCGAGAATAAATTTCAGATTCTTAATTTAAAAAAAAAATCTTTGTAATCCCTGAAGATGGGATGAATTTTGTTTCATAGGAGAAAAAGTTTATGATGCTTTGATCTTTTAAATCTTTGCTAGATTGTGGACGGGTAAAATTTTATTTTCAATTAAATTTGAATCTTGGGTAATTTAGATTTGTTTTTGAAAATTTGTTAAATTTTTATGCCCTGCCTCTGCCTCTGAAATAATTTAATATTTAAATTCATTTTGTTCGTTAAAACTTCTGAGAATCATTTTTTATTAAATCTTATAGCCTCAAACATTTTTCATTATTGTTGATGTATTTACTTAGTGGCCTCCTTTTGATTTCTTGTGTCCCCACTTCTTGCTGTGGTCGCTTCCACCTAAATTTAAATAATTTGATAAATTTTTTAGTTGAAAATCTTTAAGTTAAAGTTTTACCCTTCTTGCCATGCTCCTCCTTATGAGAGTGATGATCCTCATGTCCGTCTTCGTGTTTATGTCCATGATCATCATGTGAATGAGACCCCTTCTTGTGACTTCCCTTTTTGCTAAAGTGATCGTGATGTTTGCCTGATTTATGATGTCCTTCCTTCTTCTTTCCACCCTTCTTGTGACCCGAGGATTCGTGGAAATGAGCTTCGCCTCCATCAAATCTAAACGGACGTCAATTTTGTTTCACCTTTAAGAAAACTTTCTCATTACTCACCCTTCATCGCCGTCCTCGTCAAAGAACTTCTTCTCTTTCTTAGACTCATCTAATTTGTGAATTTCGTGTTTGCCCTTAGTTGAGTGACCTTTCTTGAATGATCCGTGCTCTTCCCATTTGTTGCCTAACGATGACGATAAAAATAGAAAACTTCATAAAACTTAACATAAGCATGAGAGTTTATTACCTTTTTCTCCCTTCTCGCTCTTCTTCTTCTCACTGTGATAGCCACCTACAAATTGAGACAATGTAAAATTTATACTTGATAACAAAGTCACATGTCAATCAACCTTCATCATGATGCTTCTTCTTGTGTCCATCTTCTTCGTGGTATGACTTTTTATGGTCTTCCTTATCGTGATGTCCTTTTTTACCTATATTGAGTGAAGTATCGATTCATTATTTTGAACTTTCTACATCATTAAAATGAGTTTGATATGGGAAGTGTTTTTCTCCATAACCTCACAATGTACAGCTCTAATTTTAAAACATTGCAAGTGGCTTAAAAGTTGCTGCATAAATAAAGTTAATGCTTGCCTTCATCGTGTTCATGCGACTCTTTGTATCCCTTTTCGCCTTTATCGCCATGCGAAGAATGTTCGTCCTCGAAATGGTCGCCTCCGCCACCCTTCTTCCACTCCTCATGCTTTTCCGACGCTGCAAACTCCATGTCATCACTTAAATAACGAGCACTGATAGTTGCAATCAATGTGCAGCATACGAGTCCCAATAAAAGTAGTCGTGTCGACATCATGTTTTTTTCTTTTTTCCTCTTTCACTTCGATTCGATGATGAAAAAGTGCAATGCAATAAAATGATGAGAAGTAAAATCCTCCCTTGGACTCCTTTTCTCTCTCTCTCTCTTGAAATAACTACAGAGCTTTGATTTAAAACTACTCTTTCTTGATTGAATTTTCTGTATGAACTGACACTATATCTCAATCTCAACTTACTATTTATATTCGCCTCGATTCACATCATTTTGGTAACCACGTACTTTTACATCATCGATATCTTGTTGTTGCACACTGAATGCTGAGTAATTGTTTCAATGATATCATTCAGCGGAGGAATTGGAAACTTTTTTTTTCTCAATTCAATTATATTAAAGAGATTTTTTTAAGTTTGACCCTGCACAATTGAGTGAAAAAATCTAGAAAATTAAATTGAAACATGAAAACGTGCCTGAAAAAAGTTTTTTAAAATTTGATTTGGGTTTTTGTTCAAAAATATGAATTAGAGTTGAATTTCACAAAAAGGATTCTTAAAAAACATCTTGTTAATTTTCTTCAACATCTCTGAAGTCGAAAACAATTTTTTTTGTATCTTAAAAAGTGAAAAACATCCCAAAAATCAGTTTATTATTTATCGAAAAAACATTTTACCCATTGAAAGGTTGCCAAAATGAGAAGAAATTCTCAAATTTTGTCACAAACTATTTTTTTAAATATCCAAAAGCTTTTTTACTATTAATGAAAGTTTCAAAAGCTTTTTAACTACTGATGAAAGTTTCAGAAACTTTCGAAGTCGGAAGATGTTAACTAAAATAAAATTACCGCAGTCTCCACACAATTATTACGATTCTTTTGTACTTTCTCGGGAGAAATGAATCTAGTCGGAATCAACTGAGATTTGAGATTTCAACAAAGCAGATCTTAAATAGTTTCATCACAAATCTCTCATCTAAAGCATGACATAATTCATTCACAACCCCCACAAAGTTCTACTGTATTTATAAATGTTTGGTGCTGTCGTTTTCCTTAGATAAAAACATTTTTCTCTCCACTTGTACACTGAAGCATTAAATTAAATTTTTTTAACTTTTCTATTCTGGGAGTTGAAACTACACGTTCAGATCTGTCTAGCTCAGTAGGACTTATCTTGACTGTGGAAATCAATAAGATTGAATTTGTATCCTGTAAATTAGACAATGACAAAGAGATTGGTTGCACACGATAAAATGTGTAACCTGAGAAAACAATTTATATTCTGCGGAGAGATTTGGAAAATCATCAGCGTGAAAGCTTTAATCCCTTCATTACAGTAATGGCATAACATCATTATTCAATTTTGCCAAAATTAACCCCTTAATTAATAACTTTTAATCACTCAAAGAAATATGTTGAAATATTAAAGCTGTTGTCAACAACTTACAAGCAAACATTTGAATTTCATCGAGATGAAATTTAATTATTTTTTAATCGTATTACAAAATTATTAAAAACAGATTTATATTGAACGAACGTGATGAAGAAAAACATCGGAGATGCTGAGGTACACGATTCAGCGTTTATTTTAATAGCTATGGAGGAAAATGGTCGTAACATTAATGGAAAAAAAAAATTTCTATGTAAGCACAACTTATTCTGAAAATAATTTTTTGAGTACCTTTTTGGGGGTGCGATCATCATTTTAAAATTACTTGTTAAATTTTTAAGTGGTTCAGAAAATTTGGGAGAGCTTTAAAAAAGTGATGGAGAAAAAAATCGCCAGTGTCTCCTCTCAATTGCAAATAACCTTTTAAGCAAATTTTTAAAACAAACGCATTAAAATGACATTACAAAATTTTAGGGATGAATAATTTGACCTTTGCAGACATTTTTGTATCTAAAATCTTATTGACAATTGACCTTTAAAGATCCTTATGGGCATGCATTGACTTTATGATAATCTCAAGTTAATTCAATTTTTATAACTTTATAATTCACTTGAAAAAGATTAAAATCTTTTTAGACTTTATTAAATTTTGTAGCTCCGTTATAAAAAAAATTTTGATACTAGAATTTTGTTCGCAATAATTTTTATTTCCCCATAATTTAAATTTAAATTTTAACCACTGATTTTTAATCACACAAAATGTGAAAATATTTGCGTTAAAAATTAAACAATTTTTTGCCCATTACATAAAAACAAACTTTAATTAACAAGCCACAAAAATGTTATTTTCATATATCTTTATTCGGTATAAATTCAAAGTAGAATCAGCAAAAAAAATTGTTGCGGATTAACGTCAATATCATAATAGTACGGTATCAATGCAAATCGTATTTATTACCAATAAAGTTTTCTGCATGCTTAAACAAACAAGCAATCAATAATCGCCAAACAGTGAAATGTTTACACGAACGTTGATTAATGGATATATAAATGGACAGACAAAAGGGAGATGAAGGCGTCAAAAGCTATTTCAAGAGAGAGAGGGCGAAAAATAATAAAAATTCATAATTGTTCCTCGCCAGCGATAAATGTAAACGAGGGATTTAACAGCTGCACATGGAAAAAAATTTTATACGAAATGGTATAGTCCCATAAGGATGAAAATAATCAAATAAATGATGAACGCAGTTCGATCAATTATAGTTGCGAGGCGAATCCACTCGTTCTGGATCAAGTGGGCTTTTGTGTCGGCAGACGATTGAATGCTGTGACGTTCATCATTGCTCTTGTTCTCCACAAGTGGCGCTTCAACCTGACTCTCTTTAATTGGTTCGGCCGGTGAGCAGCTTAAGGTTTTTCCCAAAATTCCCTCTAAAAATATTGTCCTTGCCAATCCGGATACGGGTCTCGATTTTCGGTTGCGTGAAAGGTTGATAACGATTGCCGACAAAACAAATGAAACACTCAACAAATAGAGGGTGTGACTGTAAAAGGTCACTGCAAAACAAAATTAATTAGCCTCTCTCGAATGTGTGCAATTAGAGCACATATGTAATTTGTTATTTTTACCAATTAGAGGTGATGATGAGGCCATGATCGGTAGAAGCTTGGACAAATACATCAAAAGGAGCAAAACCAAAATGCACGCGATGCCATTTAATAGCAGTTTTTCACCGGCTTGTGGTGGTAGCCAGAATGACACTAAAATTATGAACGCAATAACAACTGCCGGCACAATTGCGATAGCTTTAAACATGGTGGAGCGGCGGCGGAAGTTTAAGTAGAAAGCTGCAAAAAAAATTTTAATTGAATATTTGGAATTATTTATGAAGCATTTTTTAATCTACTTATATCAGTGTATGGCTCCGGGCAGCAGGGATAAAATTTCTCGTGGCGCTCTGCATTCGTTGAAATGATTTCCCAGTCAAGGCTGTTATAATGTTCAATATCGACGGCATTTCTATCAATTACTAAATCAATCTGTTGAGCACTGAATGTCCAAGAACCAAGTTTGATCGTGCAATGCTGTTCGTCGAATGGCCAAAGCTTTAAATCCATATGACAGTATGTCTTAAACTTTGCTGTTGGTACCTGAATTTATTTAATTTCGTTAGTCATAATTTTAATAATTTTTACACAAGCAGCAAATTTTAGTAAAATTCCCAGAAATTTTAACCCCAAAATTGGTGTTGTATAATATTTACCCATAAGACCATACCACCGGGATAAACAAGCTTGTTAGTCTTTGCAAAGTGATCGACAATGTTTGCCTCAGCGCTGTTGTAAACGGTGACGTCAGGTTGCCAAACCTATTAAATAAAATTAAATAAAAGTTTATTAAAATAAATTTAAATTACCTCATCGGCTTGAACATTCAGTTGCTTGATGTCGTGATAATCTTTCGGGTCCCACTTCATCTTTGAATCCGACCAGTTCATTCGCAGCCATGCGTGAGTTTCGAGAATGCCCAATGTTTCGTCAAGCTCCATATGGATCACTGTAAGTCCGAGCCAGCATTCTGTTTTGGTTTCGTAATTTTCAGGGCGTGTAAATCTATCATATCCACTTAATAGTTCTGCCTTCAATTTGTCAACGTTTGTTGCATTCCAGAGTTTACTCGAAGACTCTAAAAATAGCCAAATAGAAATTTAAATTTAATATTTCCGGCTCAAAAGTTTTGAGAAAACAAACAAAAGACACATCTTCGAGTGAGCAAATGCTTGATTTCATTATGCTCGCAAAATGATGTATTTTTTATTAAATCAAAATTGCGATCGCCTTTTGTCAAAATTTTTATTCATTCACACAATTCACGCTGCGAACGCACGTTGGGAATTTTCAAAATATATCAGTTATCATAAATTGACACCTTCGCCGTCGCAATTTTTCAATTAACCAGAATTTAAACTTGTTTACTTTATAATCAAAACGTGCCGACACATAATGAACATTTATGCGCTGATGCTGTGATAAATATGTCTATTGAACACATTCAACCAACATGGATTTTCGTTTGAAAAAATATTTTGGGTAATGAGAGGAGTGGACACTAATTTGATTAGAATTAATTCAAGACTAATTCACTTAATAAAATCTTAATTTTAAATACAAACAAGATGGGTCTGCAAACGGCGTTGCCATTTCCAATAGCTCCGCATAGATTAGTACCCTACTCCGTTGCAATGGGCATTAGTGGCACTCTTGGTTAATCATGATGGACATTCCTCAAAAATCGTCAATGTCAATCGATTCCCGATGCAATGACGAGTTCAACGACATACATGAAGCCACAGTTCTAAAAAATGGACATTAGTGGCACTCCTGGCCGGCCATGATGGACATTCCTCAAAAATCGTCAGTGTCAATCGATTCCCGATGCAATGACGAGTTCAACGACATACATGAAGCCATAGTTCTGAAAAATGGAGATTAGTGGCACTCCTGGCCGGCCATGATGGACATTCCTCAAAAATCGTCAGTTCCATTCGATTACTGGTCAAATTACGAGTTCAACGACATACATGAAGCCATAGTTCTAAAAAATGGACATTAGTGGCACTCCTGGCCGGCCATGATGGACATTCCTCAAAAATCGTCAGTGTCAATCGATTCCCGATGCAATGACGAGTTCAACGACATACATGAAGCCATAGTTCTGAAAAATGGTCATTAGTGGCACTCCTGGCCGGCCATGATGGACATTCCTTAAAAATCGTCAGTTCCATTCGATTCCTGGTCAAATTACGAGTTCAACGATACCCATGAAGCCATATAAGAGAAAATTTGTATGAAAAAGGACCTTTTTGCACTCAAGGACGGTCCTTGGAGGGTCGTACCTCAAAACTAAATACTTCTTGCACAACTAGAACCAAAACCCGATCTTTAGCCATAAACCCGAATCAAATCCAACCAGCCGTTCTTGAGATATGGCGTTCACTAAGATCGTGAGAAAGTAAGAAAGTAAGAAAGTAAGAAAGTGAGAAAGTGAGAAAGTGAGAAAGTAAGATGACTTAAATGGCTCTAACTCCTCGTAGGATCAACCGATTTCAAATCTGTTTTCGCCAGTTTGTAGGGTTTGGCTAGGCCTATCATTTGAGTATATGTTTTGGCATTGCACAATGTAATGTCTTGGCACTAGGGGCCAAAAACTGGTTTTGGAGAAATCCAAAATTAATATATAGCGGAGCTATAAAAGTGGATTTAAAAACTACAAAATGAATTTGAATTTTTAGTGTAATTAGATTAAAATTAATTCGATGATTAATTTAAAATTAAATAATTTAAATTTCTAAATTTTATTTTTTAATTAAAGATATTTTAAATTGAACTGATTAAGTTGTTTTCAAATTTTGATCCACACTTCATTTTAAGTCAAGGTTAAATTAAACTTGATGATTTGGTTTAAAAAAATTCACCATTTTACATTTGCGTAAAAATTCTAGCGTCCCTGCCTGAAGAAATAATAAAATAATTCCACTTGTAAATCTAAACTAGTTTTCCACACTAACGTGATATTTGCAAGCCTAAATTTTCCAATAATTGCTAATAATCAAACACTAAAGTCCATAAATTTGAGGTTACGGTCGCAGTCACAACATTTGGGGGATAAACATTTAGATTATGTCAATACATTTAGTTGCCTCACCGAGATGCAATTTATATCAAAAGTTATAGAAGTTAATTGACAGGTTTATTGTCTAAATCTGTCTTGTGCAAACATATCGACACTGTTAGCACCTTTCACATCAGTAATAATTCTTTCGAAAAGTCTGTGTTTGATAATCGTTATCAAAACCAGAGAGTGTGGCTTGCATATATGTGCACACGAAAAATAATTTACCTGCGATGCAAATCGATGAAAATGTCACTACCAAAAGCAATATCAAACTAAACTTCTCCATGGCACTTTGTTTCGCTTTACAGCGGATATTTTTCTATTGATGCTAACCGACGATTTTCCCGATGTGCGATGCGCTCGCGACTGAATTTAAAATCAACGAGATAAGCCAATTTATAGTTGAGAACATCACAATTGATGATGCGGACTATCCAGGGAGCATGATAATGCAATTATTTTCTTTCGCTGATGAACGAAAGAATTTAAAAAGTTTGAAGTTGTGAAAGAATTTATTTTATTTGACTGCGGGGGTGCGACTTTGTTATTGACACAGAACATCTTAAAAAATTTAATAATATTTGAGTGTTCAGCCTCCTCGTCAATTTCTCTATTAATACCATTGAGAATAAATTGAACTTGAAATTTCTTAAACACCTTAAAAGGTTTTTACTCATTGAAAAAGAAAATAAAAAGTCGAGAGCACTTTTTTTGGTTCAATAAATTCAAATCAATTTTACGGTCACTCGTTACCTTAAAAAAATTTTACCCAATATAAAAGTTAAGCAATACAATTTTTTGTTCCATGGTTAAACTTTCATGCACCATTGATTGCTCACTACCAGCAAAATATTTTTAAAGTTGCACCGAGAGAAAAGTTATTTCGATGATATCATCATGCCTAGGTAGAGTCAGGCCAGTGGTATGAAACTAATTTAATAAATAAAGTTGAACATCAGATTCCTTCCTGTCCATTCCAATGTATTAAATATAGATATATATCGATTGAGCTCGATAGATTTATCTTCTCGCCAATTATTCGGTTCAATTAATTAATTTCGTGGCCGAATGAATTCGACCATGGTAGGAAGAGAATTTAATGGCAGACTTTTTTTTCTGAAAAATAAGTAAAAAAAATATCAAACGCGTTCGCTCTAAAATAATTTCATCACATTAAAGAAGATAAGAATTGGGATAATAAAGTTTTTGAAAGCATTTCGCTTTCTTGAAGCCATTATGTAGTTGGTGGAAATACACTCTACAGGTAGAACGTTACTTAGATGATATCGCTCGACCGCAAACACATTCACTTGAGAAAATTCAATTTACTTCACAATTAATATGTGAAAACTTTTTTGTTGCACGTACAATTTTAAAATTATTTAAATTTCGCTGATAAGAATTTTTTTTCCTCACTCTCGAGATTTCTTTTCTCGATATCTCTCAATTCAAACATGCATGAATGCAGCTACATGAAAGTGATGTTCACTCGACCACAAATGCAATTGATGGCTAACAAAGGATTCGAGCGAGCAGATTAAAAGACTAAGCACTTTATTAGCAGTTAATTAATTTCCCCTTTGCTTTTCCATTTCAATTACTGTAGCGGAGAGTAAGAAGGCGAATTGTAATGTTGGAGGAAGATTTGGATGTTAATAGACTTCGAGATTATTTCTTAAGCTCTCCGAGGAGAAGGAAAGGAATCTTCGAAAAACTTGAAATTAAAAGATTTATCTCGTTTCTTACACGAACAGCAAAAATAGAAAGCTTTAATTTTTTTTTCGAATGGAATTTTTAAAAACACCATTAAAAATTTATTTTACGGCAATTTTAAATAAAAAAATAACTTGTCATCTCTCATTGACTCTATCAATGTTTCTTTGTGATACACTTTAAGAAAATTAACCTTCATTGTTGACAGTAATTCATCCATGAAATCGTTATTCACATTGTAGCTCATTAATATGATTTACAGCTGATTCAATTGCATTTATATTGTTTATCACAAAAATAGTACGTGAGAAATTTGATATATATCGCATCATAATTAGACTTCCCATGATGATATTCCATTCACCCCAAGCGATAGCAAGCGAAGCAACATTGAAAATATATAAATAAAAGTTATGGAGTGAGAGAAATATTACAAGAGATTGTCGAAATGTTCGGTTGTATTAGCAAGGTGAATAAAAAGGCATTTTTCCTCTTCTCAACACATCCATTTTACGCTCCTTGAAACTCGACTCCAGCCCCGAAACATGAGAGCGATTCCAGTCACGATTCAAAAAGAGCGTACTTGATTTGAATCCAAACGCGGCGCTTATAAAATATGAATGACTGACTTGGTGCCAAATTATTTTCTAAAGCATAATATTTAACGCATTTTTCTCCCCGCGGTAAAAATTTCACGCGAAAAGAGTGAAAAAAAATTTCACACATAAACATTAAAATGTAGAAAAGCGTGTCGGCACACACGTATCCATTTATATTCAATAAAACGACACCGATGTACTTTATAGAGTGTATGATGTGACAAAGTAATGAGAAAACCCCAGTCATGAACTCTCAATGATTGAGAAATTTGATGGGTAATTACGTTCATTTATGGTCTACGAGAGACGAAAACTTGCCTTTTTAAGTATTTTCTCATTCTCCTCGTGATATCGTCTAATTTAATTTCATACGATGTGCGGGAGGGCTGAAGAATGGCAATCCGACCCCAATTGTTATCGCCATACGATGATTTAATTTTCTTATCGCATGATTCTTATCATTTTTCCTCTTGCCACACATTAACTCGCTACATCCAACCCCTTTTCCTCGCCACAAAACTCAGCTCTACGTTGATTGAATATTGATATATTTTGATTGATACCGAAAAAGGAGAAAAGGTGTAGAGATCACGTAGTCGTACTTGACATAAATTTTCTATACTCCCTTTTTTACCCACCCGAAAGTAAATACAGAGCTATAACAAACGAACAGATTAATAGCGAGTTGTGTTGTTAAAAATCACAAAAAAAATAAATCAACAAGAATAGCTCGAGCATAAAATCGGCGCTGTGCTTTTGTTTCTTTTGCTGCACTTTCCAGTTGAATGAAAGCATCAAAAAGCTCGCGCTGCTTGCAATGTATCCCCTCTAAATATTTATCCATACATATTTTCATTCAGATTAATTAATACAAAAGAATCAACGTGTGTGTACACTCACGGTCTTTTATATTCATTAAAAAAGAATTCTTTTTCATTTTTTTCGTCATTCTTTCTCAATCAACGATGAATGAATAAATGAATGCAGGAAAAAATTTAAAAAAAAATAAAAAATGTGTCATAGAGAAAAAAATCTACATGTCTATTAAACTCTAAAAAGTAAAAACAAAATATTTTTTTTGAAAAATTTTATTTAGCTCAATGCGTTGACTACAAAGTGCACTCATTGCTATCAGGCATATGAAATTGTTTTTTTCACTCGATGCATTCACAATTTTATTCTTTTTTGTGGTAAAAAATGTACTGTCAGTTGCGCGTTGAACGATCAACACTTTCCGTTTGTGTTAAAGTGAAGAATAAAAGTTTTAACAACTGCTCGGTGGTGTTTTAAAAGGGGAACGCAAAAGTTTTGTGAAATTTGCAAATAAATAAATCACAAAAATTAGCATTGAGAAAATTTTCAGGGGCAGGACAGTGATGATTAAATTTTAATGTAGTTAAATTTGAAGTGAACACAAAAAATTTTAAACCCCTGGAAATTGTCAAATTTGCACCTTGAAACAGAAAAAATTTTGTTCGCAATGAAAATAGAAAAATCGAAAATTTTGTAAACCTCAAAAACGCTTCTTTATAATTTTTCAAGCTTAACTCGCCTTTAATAGAACTGAAAAAAGCACGAGTCTGATCCTAAATCTTTTCCTCAAATATGTCGAATCTTATATTGATTATCGATTATGCTTCGAACTGCCGTGTTTCCGTCGTTACTCCTTCCACTTTTTCCTCAATGCTATTAGAATTATATGCAACCCTCCTTCTGCTATCAATAGAGCCTCACCAAAAAAAGAAGAATATATTAAATAGACATTTAGTATTCGATGAAGCATCTCAGTCTTTATAGAGGGACATGTATCTGGTTTCTCCTTATTTCTATGTTTTTCATAAGTATTGTAGTTATAGATGTGGATGGAAACAAAACAGTTTCCAAACGTGACAATGTTATGAATTGAATCTTGATACAAAACCCCCGAAATGAGTTGAAGTATAATATCGAGATTGGAGAATGTGACATTATCGGTAACATTTTCTCGAGTGTACAATCGCTTTTTTATGTTTTGTTTTCTTCTTTTTTTAATTTGATGTGAATGCAAAAATTTTATTGCTTGTTATCATAACGACATTGAGTGATACAATTATGGATTTAGTCTTTATACAGGCACTTTGTAACATTGAAATGAGAGTCTCTTTTTATGCTCGAGATATGAACATCGATGAGTTTAATGGAGAGAAAATATTCTTTGAAATTGTGACGTAATTTTTTGGTTTCTGGAGTTTGATTTGTTTTGTTAAATAAATTTGAATTTTCTAAACAGTTATTTTTGAATTAATTTGTTAATTGATATTTGAATTTTTAATTTAGATCCCTAATTTACAAATCCTCCCCTTCACATAAATTACAATTAAATCCTCACACCTTCAATATTTTTTTCAATAAAGCATGAAATCTTGCGCAAAATTCAACATCGTACAAGTGTAAGTGAAAGCTTTATGAAATATTATAATTGATTATATCCTTTTGAACTTTTCACTTCATTTCTCAGCAATAAGTGACCCACACACACACATATTGGCAGGAAAAGGGAGCGCGATAAAGAAAAGAACTCGAACGTATGGAGAAGTAATTTCTCACTTGGTCAATATTGGCTTCGAGACTCCTCGCTCTATCTTTCCTTTTTTTTCATTATTATACTGACTGCCGTCTGCAAAATTGAATGACTTTCAGATAACGCTATAATACTAGCTGAGCTCTACACGAAGCTCGAACACTTGAAATATAAGAGTACTTGTAGCTAGAGTGATTTCTTTCGCTTCATAAAGTCTTTACTGAAGCAATAAGTGAATATATTGTAACTTAATTTAAGTGTTATTGAGTTTAAGCCCTTCGAAGTTTTTTTTTCGCCGAGTTGGAGATGATAGGAAGGCTTTTTTGGAAAGTTTTATCCTCTCTTAAATCTCATTTTATTTTCAGCTATTTTGCAAGATAGCAAAAAGCTTGATTATTTTTTGATAAAAAATTAATTTCAACTTTAGGGTAGCACACATGGTGATTTTTGAAAATTAATGTAAATATTAAGAATATTAATTAAAAAGTTATCTAAAATAATTCCAAAAATACCACAAAAGTTTCATCCTTGAAAATTTTAAATTAAATCCTTCAACTTATGAATAACTTGCGATTCACTCCCTCTTGATAAAACTCGCGAATCTCATTTTCAGCATCCCCTCGCTCGAATAAAAATCTAAACTTTCAAATTGTCGAAGTATCAAGTTATGTTAGAAAAGAATCCTTTAAGAATTGCCACTTTTGCTGTTCTGCAGAATATTGTAAAAAAAACTTTCTAAATCAATTTTTCCATCCTTACCCCGCGTGTATTCTCATAAAACGATATTTCTTTAAACGGCTCTACCAACTCCCGCTTATACATTTTTTTGCATCACCATTTTCTCGTTTAAGCTACAATGTGATTTAAATAAAATATGATTTTTTTCTCAACAGTTTTGAACGAATGTGTTTTCCGTGCGTTGCTTTGAGAAAAATTTGGAGTGAATGAAGACGAAAATTTAATTTTTAATAAGATATTCTTAGGGAATTGTAAAAATTTCATGATGCTTTTATTAGGGTGGAAATTAACAAGAATTCTTGATTTTTTTAGGTGACAAAATTTTTTAAACTCTTTTTTGATGACAAAAAAATTAATAAAAAATGATTGCAAAATTAAATAAATTTTAAATCATCATAAATATTAAATTTATCTTTCTCCACCACTGCAACATCGAGTTGAAACATTAAACATTCAAGCAACATCGTGTTTGATTATTTCAGAGCGTTGCGCTCTCATGTGAGACGTTTCGTGAACATTGTATCTCGTAAATATTGAAGTGATTTTAAAAGAAACAATTTAAACAGATAAATTAGTGTTAAACATAAAATTTATTTAAACAAATCGTTGCAAAATAGAAATAAAAATTTTATTTATCAGCTGAAAGTTTTAGTTGCTTGCCAAATCACATAAAAACAGAGAAAAAGGTAAATTTTATCATGAGTAAAGTTAATGCTGCACGTACAAGTGTCGAGTTGGAATGCCACATAAATTTTTTAAAAAACTTGTCGCGTAACTGATTTTCTTTCGGCAGTATGGAAAATAATTTCGGAAATGATCAATATAACTATTGGAACAGCGGCGCTCCTCAACAACCTCAGCAGAGTCAAGATTTTAATTTTGAAATTCCCGATCAGTTTGGAGGAGAATTGTGAGTAAATAAATTATCTCTTAAATGAATTAATTAATAACTTTTAAATTGCTAGAAACTTTCAAAACTTTCCAACGAACGTACAACAGCCAACACAAAATGCTCCAATTCAAAGCTATGACAGTTCATTTTTAGACCCGATGCAATCATTTGGAAAATCTGATTTAGGACAACAAAAATCTTATACCGGAAATGAATTCGACGATGAACCGCCACTTTTAGAAGGTATATTTTTGTTTGTATTTTTAGAATAAAATAATAATATTTTTTTTAAATAGAACTTGGCATCAATCCATCGCACATTTTCCAAAAGGTGAGTTTAACAATATTTTGGTTAATTTATGGGTCGAATTACGATTCTATTTAAAAATTTGTTAGAATTATTTTTTGCCTTTGAAAAATAAATAAATTTTCTTCGCAAGTCGACACAATAAAGCATTTCCACGCTCCATGGAAATGACTTTAATCGACTTAAATTTATGTATAATAAAAAATGTGGTAAACATCGTTTTCGCAGTGCACAATTTGCATAATCCAGCCAATTTTCAAAATTCAATCTTCATTCTAAGCGCTAAGACTCAATCGTAAAAGACCATGAAAAGTCACCATAAAATTGATTGAAATTTAAGCGACCATTCAAGTGTTTTCAATTTCTGTCCTGATAAATGGTGAAATTTATATCGCTGCTTTAAACCTCATTGGAAAATTTCGGAGGGTTTTATTAAATTTTTAAAATTTAGCGGAAATGTTAATTGTGCAAATGAATTACGCAAAATATTGAGGGTCAAGTAACATAAAATTTACATCGAAGCTACAAAAATATTAGCACGACTCGAATAAGTTTTCAGATCCATTTTTCTCGCTCGATAATATTCTCAATACATCATTATGAAACCTTAACAAAAAAGCTCAATTGCAAACTGAATTGATGAAATTTTTTGTTCATTAAAAAAATTCAATTTTCCTATGAAAGCAAAAAAAAATCTGATTAAATTCGATAGCGTTATGAATCTTTACTGTGTAGTGATGGAAAAACTGTTAAATGTTTTTATAAATATTCAAATTGAATTTTCTTTCGACATCTTGCAATAATATTCTTCATGATTTTCGGAAAAAGTTTTAATACTTTTATCTTGAAGACAGTCGTAAAAATTTTAAATACTCAATTATCTCATTACGTCACTTCGAATTGCTTTTAAGCGACAGAAAAGTGTTTATTTATAAATTCAGGATGACTTGTATAAAGACATTTAAGTAACTCCATTTATGCTTATACTCGCGCGCAATAACATCCATGAGGAGGAATAAATTAAGGGGAGGGTGGGATTAGAGCAGGGACTTTAAACGGGAGAAGTTCAACAATAAACAAAGTTCATTTGCGCGAACCATGCACAGCCCTGCTTAAAAAAATGTATAAACTTTATGCATAAAATCATGCAAAGTTATTCATTATTCACCGTCTCGTTATGTTTCTTGATTAAGGTTGAAGACGAAGAAGATGAAGACAATACACGGAAAAATAAAGAGATTAGGGGAAAAAGCGAGAAAGCTATGTTTTTGAATTTCAAGGGAGTTAATTTATTATCGTTGAGATTTCTTGAAAGCAATCTGTCAGCATCAACTGGAAAACAATTTCATTAAAACTGCGGGATTTAAGAACTGTAATTTAAAATGTTCGAATGCTCACCCCGCCACCCGACAATTCCAATTAATCAAACTGCACCTGTGCATAAATATAGAAAATTATTCTTTTGCGGTTTTCGAAAGCTCTCCGTCAAAGTGTTTATTCGACACTTTAATTAACCCCTCTTCGAAAGAAGCAAACAAGATCCCAAAAAACCATTTTAAAACACAAACGAAGCGAAGAAAATTTTCTGTTTGCTTTTCTTTTAAGAAAATCCTTCTCGCCTTCAGTCACTGCAAAAGTGTCTCGATCACGTTTTTAATTAAGGCTTTAAATGGTGTTTTTCAGAAACTTTGTGACATGTTTGCTTTATTTGTAAAGACAGTCGCTTAAAAAGTATTTGCGTCACCTCTCCTGAGCATCGTGCAGAATGCATCTCGAGAATTTTAATTGACTTTTCATGTCGATGAGAAAAAGAGTTGAGATTAGATGAAATTTTAATGGAGAATGTATTTGTAATACATTTAAGCTCATCAGAATAAAAGCAATAAAGCTTTAATAGAAAAGATTTGAATTTTTTCCGTCACGCTTGACATACGGACATAAAATAATGTTTTGTTAAAAATATCTTTACCCAATTAATTGGTCAAAAGAAAACATTTAAATAAAAATAAAAATGGCCTTGTTTACAATTTGCCATCATGCCAAGCATGACCGACGAAGTTTCTGTCGGTTTTCTTGCCATCGATAAAAAAAAACTTAATGAAATTTTCCTTCCGAGAATTCTTTTTGAGTTAAAGTATAAAACTGTCATTTCACGACACAAATGATATGTTATAAAATCCCATCAGAGAAATTCCTTTCTCAAATATTGCTTTAAGCCCATAGGCGCTTACTCTAACGAAGCAATATAATGCTCCTCATGCAAAACAAACATTATTAAGAATGTCTAGGCTATAATATCAAATAATACGGTGCCATAACGTATGTTGTTCTCAATTCCCCTGTCTTTTGTCTTGATGAGGATGGCAATGGACAGAATGGAGAAAGTAAGAGAAATAAAATTAAAAGAAATTCACACATCTAAGATTATGATCCATTTTTTTCTCCTGCTCTCATTGGTTGAGAGTGTGAAGTTTGTGAAAATTGTCAGGTGGACACATTCATGTAAATTTTTTTATCCACATGTGTGGGTAGTGATGAAGCAATTGAAGACGGAATAATCCTTTCGTGCTTATATCGACCTCAATATCATGCCATTGTTTAGATACGTAATAAATGTAAATTCTGAATTTTACTCTCATCATTCCTTTCAACCTTTTTTTTGTTATTATCCTAAACAAATAAATTTTTTCTCTCTCTCTAAGGAACTAAGGTATATGAGTGAAAGATAGGTGATGTTGACATTGACAATATTTTTTTACCGACTCAGATATCTTTTTTTGCAACTTTAAAGCTTTAAAAAGAATATTTGATTTCAGAATTGTACAAAAAAATATGAAAATTTAATGATTAAAAACTCATCATAATTTTTTTTTTAAAAAAAAAAAAAAAAAAAAAAAAAAAAAAAAAAAAAAAAAAAAAAAATTTTTTTAAAATAAAAAAAAAAAAAAAAAAATTAATTTTTTTTTTAAATTTCCACCAAAAAAAACCCATCTGACTTAATTTAATTAAAGCACATCCTCCGTATTCGAATCGAGTTAATTACACTGAAACTCGTGTTCACCCACGTCCTTATTTACTGACGAGTTTTCACATACAATGTTTTTAACCAACATAAAAAATGATCTCACATATATATTTTTTCCCGCGTATTGCGAAGAGAAGAAAAATATTAGATCCTATTATGTACATATTCGCTTTTCTATGATACTTTTTTTCTGTTGGAACGGATTAGGGAATTCGATTTGCTTCGACGATTTTTCATTTTAGATTTTTCCCATTAATCGTGAAGCAGTCAGTTGTAATGCGATATGTATGCAGAAAATTGGAGGGTTGTAGACTTGTAAAATATTTCATGAATCTGCTTTTATATTATGTACTATTTATTCATGAATTAACATACCTTATATACTTTTATGTAGTTATGAAATTGAATATCAAATCGATAATTTTTGATGAGAAAAGATTTGAATTTATAAATTGTTTCTATTATACTTCAAGGATTTTATATCTATCTAAAAATATATGTCATGAATATTTTATGCAAGATTTTTTTATATACTCAAGGACACTCCAATTAAAATGTTTTCTTTTTATGTTTATATATTTTTTGATTAAATTAATTTAAAGAGATAACAATTTAAAAGTTTAAAGACATAATGTACTATCAATTATGTCAGTTATGTAATAATTTTTATACATTATATACTTACTTTTTATGAAACAAAATATATAAGCTGAAACATTTACAAAATTGAAAAATCTCAAAATTTTCCGACCCTCAAAAATGCCACAATTTAATCAGCTAAAATTTAATCATTTAAAGTGCTCATAAATTTTTGAAATCAAATTTTTTTAACAAATTAATTTGACTGCAACCATAAAAAATATTAATTAAAAGTCGTGACAATTTTTTAGTCTAAAAATGTACTTAAATTTTGTGGTAAAGTTTATAATTTAACCTGTCAAATTTTCATACTCAATCCATTTAACATGGCAACATGAATATTCATTAGGAATAAATGTCATATTAAAAATTATTAATGTACAATGCAGAATCGACATTGTACATGACAACTATTGAAAATTAAAATCGTTTAATGCTCTTTTATAAACCAGTCTCTCTTTTTTTCTAGTTGCGATATTAACAAGGTGTAGCGTTGATAGTCTATTCACTGCTTCTACCTCACTTCACAAAAAAAACGGCACTAAATGCACTTCCTTCCTCTTTCTAAAGACATCTTCGCTTCTAGCTTTTATCTTTATGTGTACATCAGATTTTTTCATTAAACCAGCATGAAAGTATCTTGAATAGATACATGATACAAGCCGCATCTTCATGATGCTTAGCTTTTTGCTAGAGCTTTTCCTTAAAAGCAACTCATTAAATGCTTCTTTTGTTGCACTTTAGATCAACTAGTTTGTGCACTTTGGCCAAGCATGGCGGGATTTAAAATTCAGATTTTACTTTCTTTATTCTGAAAAACCAGACTCAAAAGTGTTTGTTAAGGTCAAAAACTGGATGTGATTAATTTTGGTAAAAAATCTAGCAAAGTCACACTTTTGTGGCATTAATATTTAAATTTTATTTAAACGTTATTTTAGAGATGAATTTTCAAATAAAAATTTCAACTCTTGGAATTTAAAATTGTGGATAAAAAAGAATTAGGCATGAAACAACAACAAACTCACAACTAATTAAGAAGATTATATAGTTCATGCATGTATGGATACCCTTTTTAATGGGTTATGTTTACTCTCGTCTCATTTTTTCGCCTCTTCTTCCTTGACGCTTGATAAAGATCTTAATAATTTAAATCGACCCCTTCAAGTAGATATAACGAGAAATTAATGAAACTTTTCATGCCTTTAATAAAATGTTTCTTTTTAATTTGGCAATCTTCACTTTAGAAACTCTCATTACATTTTTAATTAAAACTTATCTAGGTTTATTTTAGTTTCCCTATGAAAAGCGAGGAAAAAAAGAGATTGCAAAAGAGATTTTTGAAAAGCGGTTGAAGATGACGATATTTATACTGAAGTATTTCCTCGAGATGTTGCACCTTTATTATATTCGCAAAAGGTTATATGTGTAACAGATAAATAGAAAAAAGGAAAAAAGGGTAGGAAAAAAATTTGAAACGGTTTATAACCTGTGCAGAGGAGATAAAAACTTTGACTTTTATCTCAATCATTTCACTATGCTCACTCATGCAAGCGTACATCAAAATCAGATAACAAGCTTCTCGTATTCCACATCATTAAATGCAAACCTCACTAGAGTATGATATGTTCAGCTTATAAACAATATCGAACAAACGAGATGGGATTGGAATAGAAAAAAGGCTTTATTTAAATTTCTGAAATGGGTTTTTATCAAAAGAAAAATAGAGCCTCAAGCGTATCTCTGATATTTAAAATTTAAATGGAATTAGGATGGTTGAAAAAAAAACTATTTCCCATGAAAATTTTCGATTCTCATTGGGGGAAAATTTTGTTGTTTCACACTTAAAATTGCTGGAAATGAAATTTGAAGTTATGAAGTCACTTTTGCACTAAAAGCTCTCATAAAAAGCTTTTTCAGTAAGGGGTGTGACACTTGGGTTTTATTAATTTTGATTATTTTTAAATAAATTCAGAAATTTTAAAATTTATAAAATTAATTAAATTTTGTGTTGGAGTGTCACATCCCTTGAATCACAGTCAAGTTGATTTTAAAAGTGCTCAACTTTTACTACTTTTATTGAAGATATTTTCTCCTTTCGAATAGAACAAAAATCATCGCATGAAGGGGTGAAAGGGTTTAGATTATATTTCGATAAGTCCTTTGTGGCGTTGTATGGTTATGAAGCATTCATCAAAAAGGGATGGTAAATGGCCAAAAGAATTATTTTTTTTTCTGGCAAACGAACATAAAGCTAATGCCACATAACAGTTTCTGGTGGAGTACTCGACTACGCAGAAAAAAAAGAGAGAAAGACATTTATTCTTATCGTGAGCCCCCTCGCTGCGATCATAAAAATGTATTTCGGTGCGGTACACACGCATGAAATGAAAGTGTGTAAAAAGTTGTTTTAAACGTTATCACAAAACGAATGATGGAGAAAATTTTTAATATTCAGATGGCAAATCGGGATTGATAAAAAGTTTTTTTTTTCATTCCACACGATTCTGCACATATTTACTTTTATCGCTCATTTTCTCATCCCTTTCCATAATCTTTTTCTCTCCGAGAGAGGAAAAATTGTTATTACTCGCCTCGAGTCATTCATATACGATATTTTCTACCGAAGATGTGTGTTTGATTTTAGTTCATTTCTCTTTTAAAATAATTGTTCACATTGCTCCCCGTATTAGTTTTTTCTGCTATCATGTGCGGCATTATGAAATTTAAGTCGGAGCACGTAGCTGCCAATAATAATCTTGCATAAAAACGGTTCGCATTCCCTCACATTCGGTGTGTCAATAACTCAACAAAAATGATGATAATCATGATAAATCTCTTTCATTCCCTGCCTCAAGATTCCTTCGTGAAGATTCATTATTGAATTAACATGTGACTACGCCATGATTCTAATTAACCCTCGTCTAGGCTGACCATCGAAGATTTAATTTTATTTACAAAATATATTTTTTGCAGACGATCTCGGTGATGAATCCTTTTCGTACACCTAACGCGACAATTTTCGACGACACTGACCTAGCTGGACCTCTCGTTTTCTGCTTGGCATTTGGAGGTTTCTTGCTGCTCGTAAGTGAAGACTTAATTTCCCATTTAAGATGAGAGTCATTTGTTAGTATGAACACTATCTATTCAAGCTGTGAAATAATGCACTTTGAAATGTATAGAATGACATTTTCACTAATGCCATGAGAATATTAAATGTGAATTTTACAATCTTCTCATTCTTATTTTTGCAGTCGGGTAAAGTTACATTCTCATATATTTATGGAATTGGCGTACTTGGATGCCTTTCATGTTACTGTCTCCTTTCATTGATGTCGCAAACTACGGTTACGTTTGGAGCTGTCGTTTCCGTTTTGGGTTACTGTAGGTTCATGTCAGCTCGTTCGGAGCTTTCAAACACTTTTAACTTTTTTTTTCTCTCCCTCTTGTTGTTAAGGTCTCCTACCCATGGTGTGTCTATCCGGAATAAACGTTCTAATCACGATTCAGTAAGTTTTGCCATACTTTTTTTTAAAAGACAATATGAAATTGTGATTTATTATCTAGAGGCATGGTCGGGACTATTTTGACGGGATTTGCAATTTTATGGTGCGCTATTTCAGCGTCAAAGCTCTTCGTCACCGCATTATCGATGGATCATCAACAGCTCTTAATCGCATACCCGTGCGCTCTTCTCTACGGCGTTTTCGCTCTCATAACAATTTTCTGATCCCCCGGAAGGAATTATTGTTCACATCAATCATAAAGAATGCAATAAAAAATATTTTATTACTGAAACGGCTTCTTATTAATTTTGATTTGAATTAAAATGAGGGAATTTAATTTTCAGGAAAATTGAAGAAAAATTTAAATATTTTTTTTGAAAAAATTTAATCTGAACATTAAAAATAAAATCTGAAGAAAAATAATTGAATTAATTATGCAAAAGAATTCTTTATTCTAGCAAATAAAAAAATGTTTCAAAACCCACACGTGGGTGTTGCCGCGTAACCCACTTGTAACAGATCAGTATTGAAAATGTAACATGGTTAAGTCCTATTAAGAAGCCAAAAGAGAAGCCTAATGGAAAATATTTTTTGGAAAGCTGAAAGGGAAGATAAGGAAATATTTTTTTTGGAAAGTTATTTCACTATGTTCCATTTTCCACTGTTTTCCATTATGTTTTGTTTTCCAATGTGTATCATTATTTCTATTTGGCTCAATTGTTACATTTCCCATTGTGTTTCATTTTCCACCATGTTCCATTTTCCATTGTGTTCCATTTTCCATCATGTTCCATTTTCCACCATGTTTCATTTTCCACAGTGTTCCATTTTCCACTATGTTCCATTTTCCACTGTATTCCACTTTCCACTGTGTTTCATTTTCCACAGTGTTCCATTTTCCACCATGTTTCATTTTCCCCTGTGTTCCATTTTCTACTGTGTTCCACTTTCCACTGTGTTTCATTTTCCACAATGTTCCATTTCCACAGTGTTCCATTTTCAGATCCATGCAAATCGATTTCTGGTCCAATCCCGAGTTCAACGATACCCATGAAGCCATATAAGATAAAATTTGTATGAAAAATGGACATTATGGCGGTCCATGGCACGACCTGTGGTCATGACCCAAAAAATTCCTAAAATGGGCTAATATAGACCCCAAGACCTATCATCTGGCGAAAACCCGAAGTCTCTAGCTGGTCCAGGGGCCGAGATCTCACTGGAACAGACAGACAGACGGAATCACGAGCATATAAGCGTACCACACCTTGTGTGGGTTACGCTAAAAATTAAATCCAGCTAAAATTACTTTAATTTGGAGATTAAAAGATTTAATCTGCGAAATCCACACAGTTTATGGATTAAAATTAAAAATTTCGCCAACAAATTCGTGCACAAAAACTTTTCAATGTGTCTGCATTTTTTACGCTTTGCTAAGGAAAATTATATGACAATTTGTTTAAAAAGAATTTTCTTCGTCTATATGCAAAAGCTATTTTCACACCTTTAGGCATTAAAGAATTCTCAACCATGCATGTTTTTTCGGAGTAGCACGAAAATGGCACGTTGACCCAAACTGAATTGTATAAAATTGTAAAATTCATATAAGCTACACAATAGCTTTGATTACACAATAAAGGACAAACATGAGTACGAAAGTCTTAAGTGTGGTAAGGACACAATGCTAAAGTGGCAAATTTAGTTCGAAATTGCCACATCCTCCCCGTTACGAGTCATTTAACATAGAAAGGACCTTTTAATCCTAATAATCAACCAGAAACTCGCATTCACACAGAGGAGACATTCACCAGATATTCATTATACTCTTTTTAGGATTCGAGTAAACAACTTAAGAAAAAGGCATTATTGAGAGATTTAAAGGAATGTCTCTTATTTTGTGTGTTTGGTTTTTGAGAGCAATTGAGCTAATTTATTATACAATGCATAGCTCGTCTAATCCCTCACGATTAGCTTTGTTAAATTTTAATTTAGTAAATTATGCTTAAATAATCTTAAACCACTCATGAGAAAGGATTCTCTCTTATAACAGCATAAGCAAGCGTTTTATGGCTTTAACAATTTCCTTCACAAAAGGTCAAAGCCAATTTTCTAAGTCAACTAATTTTCTTGCTGCACTCTTTAGAGACATTCCGCACCCTTCTTGTACTTTGAATTTCTTTCTCTCGAACTTCATGAAAAAGAACGGTAAAAAGCCATTAGAAGTGGAGTTTGAGAACCAAAGCTTGTTTGCAAAAAGAAGGAACAATAAAACCTGACCATTAATCTTAAAGCAATTTGAAACAAATTTTCAGTTCATCTTGTTGATTTCTTTACCTTTTTTCCCTTTCACAGTCCCCTTCCTTTGTTGTATCATTTTTTAGCGCAGATTGTCTAAAATGAAAGTTTTTATGTTCTCAAATTCTGTCGACGAATTTCTGCCAGATCTTGCACGTTATGTTGTAAAACGTTCAAACTTTTTTTGATTGATTATTTAAAAAAAAACTTTATTGTTGCATCGTGAAATAAAAAATATTTTTAAAACGTTTTCCATTTTGTTTTTTGTAAACTAAGTTTTTAAAAATAACGGTCATTTAAATTCAAATTTCAGAGCGATAAAAAAGTAAAATTTTTTTAAATATTGGTGGTTTTCTAGAGTTTCAGAGTTGATCCATTGTTTACTCAGATATGGGCAATTACATAAAATTACAAAAAATTACATGTATTGTTATTTAATTTTGAGAAATTGCATGAATTTTGTATATGAAAACGTAATTAATTAAATTTTATTAAGTTAAAATGTAATTTAATCTTTGCATTTGCTAATTTGCATAAAAGAGAGAAAAATTTATTGGTGCCACCGATTTAATAAAGATTAATAAAAATTAAAAGACCAACCAGCTTAAATATTTTCTCGGTGCCACTTGTAACATCAGTGAATAATATTTTTTACTCCCACAGATATTGAAAAGTTTTAAAACATAAAAAAATTGTTAAAATTAAGTTTTAATTTCTTTTTTCAGCAACATCAATTATTTTAAACGAAATTCCCCAAAAAAAAATATTAAGAAAGTTTTTAAAGCATGACATGATAAATGATAGACAAGAATTTACTTTCTGAAGAAATGTTTCTGTTGCAAATTGCTTTTCCAGAACATAGCACATTTGTTTTCAGATTTATGTATTATTTTGCCTCAAATGAACTCTCACTTTCCGCAATGCATAGCAGGAAAAAAATGGAAAAAAATATTAGCATTACATTCAATAGATTTAATATGAAAATTTGAACTACCAGAGAGCATGAGAGGCAAAACGATACAGCACAATGGCATAGAGAGACGCAAGAGTAAAATTATGAAAGTCATTTCATAAATCACTTTTATAAATCTTATCATATCAGTGAATATGTTATGAGGATCTAGGATGTTCATGTTTTATGCAGTTAAATGAATGTTATGACATTGTGTGGGTGACTTCTCCGAAACTGAAATGTATGATAAGCCCATGATGGATGTTATTTGTAAAGGCACTCAAATGGACTGCCCTAAAACAACATTTTTTAGAAAATATGTAGGTGATAAAATTTAATATAAATTCTAAAACTTTCCTCACAAAAAAATCGAATCAATTTTCATATAAAAGTTTTTCTTAAAAAAACCTGACACATTTTCATGCTCGCACATATGGTTGCACTTTTAAAATTTATTTCTGCATTCAATAAGGAGAGAGGGGAAAGTCTCATAAGAGCATCCAGACAAAGAGGGTGTTGATGAGAGAGGGAAAAAACCAGTTGTGAGATGTCGGCAAGCTTAAAAAAGGAAAAATTACTTTTCTTGTTCAAGCTGACAGAACATATTTATTGCATTTTCTTTTCTTATTTTTCCATCTACAATTTTTCTTTTACATGAAATATGATGTTAAATGTTTGCTCTAGTTCTCATCAGCCACTTCTTCACCTACCCTTATCAAAACTTTTCATTTGTTCCGCACGTCACGTTGTGTATTCGCTTTGCTGAGGAGAAAAGTTTTATCCCTAATACTCGAAAGTATCTTTTTAAAATGAGTTTAATTTTTTTTCGTCGATTTCTTCGTAAATTCTACCTTCATACTTTTTTCTCTTCTAGGTTTGAAATGGGTAAAGTCTGTAATTTGTTGCAGGTTGGTTAAATGACTAATTTGAGTTGGTTAAAAATTAATTTTGTAATTAAAGTTTTTCTAGAGAATTTTTTCATGCTAAAAAAATACGTTTTTAAAAATATAATCATTGATATTAGTTTGTGTATAACGTTTTGAAAAAATTCTTTCTTCTTCTTCAAATTCTGCTTTACTTTAAAAATTTTACTCCAAAAATATTTAATAAATAAAATTGACGGCTTGCCATCAAAAACCTTTCTAGTATTATCTCAAATTTTTAATGAGTGTTTGTTAATTTTATTGGCATCTCTTAAAAAGCCTCTCAGTACAACTCGAAGTTTTTACCGCAACACTTGAATAAGGGCACGCACTCTTGCCATCAGCCAATAACAGCATCACTCGATCCTATCGTTTTCATATCACTTCTTTTCCATTGTTTTTGCAAGCGACCTTTTTCACTCGACTTAGTGAAAATAAAAGCAATCATACATGAGCGTATGTGAGGAAGAGGAGGACTGCTATCGAGCAATTTCAATCTCAACGAGTTTTATCTCCCCTGCTTATGACATTCGTATATATACGGCTCAAAATTCAGTATGATTAGCTAATGAACCGTGACATGAATCCCTCTTTTGTTTTCATAATTTTTACCGTTTTAAATTGACGTCATTTCATATTTTTGCAGTGCTGTAATGAAGAGATAAAATTTTCATTTAAAAAAGATCACGAGTCTGCGTATAGCTGAGGATAAAAAAAAATCGACAGAGATAAGATTTGACAGAGATGGCTTTTAAATTGGAAAAGGTTGGACATTCGGGGTTGAATTTTAAAATGTTTCTGGATTAAAAATCTTTCAACTTCATTATCCAAAATTTTATGCAAGTCTCATCCAAAAAGTCACATAGTAATTTTTCATTTTCTATTTTTATCTTTGGTTAAATACGAAAACTTTGGCAGATAAATTACTGGAACCTTTAAAAAAGAGCAGGGACAAGTCGAGATTGCTCATAGTAATTTAACAGTAGATAAAGCTCCGATTTTTGCGAGTGTTCTGACACCCAAGTTTTATCGTTAAGGACTCTCTCCACATTATGACATTACATTTCATGTAATTACACCACCGACGGACACCTAGGACGATTCATAAATTTTTTATGAATATTATTTCCTCCCTCGAGAGTGAAAGCTTTTTATTACGCAAAGTTGTATAATTTCACATCTAATCAGAAAATGAAAGTTTTTTTTTCTACTCCATTTGACCACTTATTCTATGATTTCTGTGTCCCACCGAGCGGAGATTTGTTGGACTTAATGACAAAAGTTTGCAAACACACATTCACCGCAAAATATTCATCTTTTTTTTGGAGCTAACTTTTTTTTGTGCTGAGATAAATTGTCGGACAAAAAAGGTGCGATGATGTACGAGGTGAATATTTTTGTCATTCGACATGAAAAGTTTTTACATTTTTTTGTTCAAAATAAAAATTTAAATTTAATGAATGCAATACCTTCAAATGCAACGAAGGAAACTCCCGGAAGGATGCCAAACACTCATTAAAAAAACTCTTCTCATGCATCTAAGCACGTACTTCAAAATTATGATTAGAAACTTTAGGAGAATCCATGAATATTAAAATTAAAATTGCACTCTTCTGTCTTCACAATGTTGTGGATGTGTCGAATGGGAAAAATCGAATGAAGCTCGCATATGTTTTAGTGCATGAGGAAAAATTGCAATGCATTGCAATTACGGTCCATAATGTTTATCACGACTCTCTCTCTCACACATATTGCCATCGCAATGGAATTTCAACAAATTTATCTCTCCTTTCCAATCTTTACAATTCAATAAAAATTAATTGAATGGAACAGCAATTGCAACAACAGCTGAATAGCCCCGGAAAAAAGGGAGGAATGACGCTAATTTATACGACTACGATTGTCCATCGGCAGATAATCTAATTTAAAAGTTTTCCTTTTCCTCTCATTTGAAAAGGGGTGAAAAGCTTATTTTTTCGCATTAAATTTTGAAGATTTAAAATTTTCTCAAAAAAAAAATATAAAAACCTCAAAAATTATTTCTATGAATTTTGAGGTTTAAATCCGAGAAATTTATTTTCACAAGATGCAAAATTTAATTCCAGGAATTTTATGTTGGTTAAATTTAAATTTCTAGAAATCTTTTGAAATAAATGAATCAAAACTCAAATTTAGGAATTTTATTTCTCAAAATGAAATTTAGTTCCAGGAATTTTATTCTATTCAATATCAAACGTCAATTCCAAGAATAAAATCAATAAATTTAATTTTCCGAACAATTGAAATTTTAATTTTCCTACAATTTATTCAAAATTCAAGCTTTTTTAGATTTATTCAAATTTTCTGCAATTTGCATTTCCGAAAAAAGTTTCACATTGTCCCTTGCAATTGCAACAATCGCCGGGATGTTAATAATTCTTCCAGCGAAAAAAGGATTCTCTTGACTTCTAATTAAGCTGTTGGTACTAAAGTCACATTTTACACGAGTTTCGTGACAAAGTACATATGTGTGCGATTCCCCCATTTGCATATATACATCCATGGTCGACTCTATTTTTGCGCGAGCTAACACATGATAAAATAAACTTTTATATCATGCCTTCTGCCTCACTGTACGATAAAAATTTCATGCATTTAAATATTTGCATTTTTTGCCATTGTGCTGGCTTGGAAAGGACTAATTGAATTTATTTACAACGTGCATGGCTCTCGCTTCGTCCCAGTCATCTTTCGCTCTCATAACTTTTATTGTCGCACACCACAAGCAACATAACATGAATATATTCTTTAATTAAGTTGATTACCGTCGGGATGGTCAGAATAAACTGTGGCATTTTTAGTTAATCGTTAGATTTTGTGAACTTTAAAGTGGTTTTAGAATGATTTTAAAAAATACCATTGATGCATCATGATGAGTGTAATATTTTTACCTAAACTGAAAATAAAATTAAATTTTTCTATGTTAAAAAAATAATTTTTTTATAAATTTATAATTTCAACAATTTTCAAATTTATTTTTGTTTAAGTTTTTACAACTGTCGTGCCAACAGGGAGCTTGAAACTTTTGACACTTCCTCACAAGCTCCTCCAACAGTTCACGTGAGCTTCCCAACATCATCTCCACTTTACATGACGGACTACATAGCATGTTGCACAACTCCATGTGTCTTTAACATTTTTAACACTCTATAATGACTTTACGTTTATGCATGAAGCAGATTCTATTCTCGAAACTTCGCCAACTCTCGTAATGACTTTTCCACAAAGTTTATCATGATCTGAACTTTCGAAAGAAAAGGACAATTAAAATTTTCTCACACATTTCAGGAAGAGCAACTTAGCAGTGAAAATTATAGGAATATATCTGAAGTTTAACAAGATAAATGAATTCGCTCATCTAAAGAAATTAAATTAAATTTATAAGCGAGCAAGAAAAAAAGTTTCATCTCTTCCCGGTTTTAAATATTTGTTGGCAACGATAATGATACACATTTAGAAGATGAACTTTACACATTTTTCATTCAAATGTCACAATTCATGTCGCCATTATTCGCAAGCGGAAGTTTAAAAGGAAGAAGAATTTTAATGCATCAATGTTTGAGAGTGGAAAGGGAGAAGGACACGAAAAAATTTGAATTTCAATCTCAGGCTTTGAAAAATTAATTTTCTTCTCTTTGCAATTTTAAATTAAATCATTTTTATATTGTCGCAATTTAAAAGCTCTCGTGTTTGACTCAGCTGTGTGCAGGAAGAAATTATTAAAAGTACTCTCACCATTGTGAAAGCGTTTTTTTCAAGCACTTTCTTCTTTGTTAAAGCATTTTATTAAAGGTCCATCAGAAAGCAGAATATATTGAACCTTTTCCCCCTGAAACGATGCAAGAAAAAGTTGTTTTTACTTTCACACAGGGACTTATTTTGGCAAATTTGTTGCCACTGCCTTGTTTGTTTGAATATGAACAAAAGAATGATCTTTTACAGCTCAGTACAATTTTCCCTTTTATTGGCCATGAGTAAAGAAATTTATGATCCCCGTCTTACACTCTAAGTATGCCTCGAGTTCTCAAACGTTCACGTGCTATCATAAAAAAAGCGGAAATAGTAGAGATGTTCGCAACAGAAGAAAGAAAACTTTTGCAGTACATTAATACAATTAATGGATGAAATTTATCGCAATCAAATAAATGATAAACAATTAATCACTTAATGTAATACAATTAACTGTACTTTTTACCTCTGTTTCATGCCTCGAAGGTTACTGCAAAAAAAAATTTTGTATGCATGCAAAAGGGGGAGGTCACTCTGGCAGTTGAAAGTATTTTTTTTTAAATTTCTGTAACGGTTTTTACATTTTCAAAATTTTACAGTTAAATTCAAAAATTTATAATTTTTTGATTTTAATAAAATTTTTAAAAGAGTAAATTGAATTTTCATAATAAATTCTTTTATGCAAGCTTTAAATTAATTTTTTTCAACTTCATTCCCTCTTTAATTATTTAATTTAATTATACAGAAAAGCAAATAGGCTATCAATAAAATGTATTTGACTTACCATAAAAAATCATTCGGAACACATCTAGCGTTACATACGTAATTTGTGCTTTTTGTGTCACAAAATCACACAATAGAAAAAAAGGAGAGCGAAATAATGTTCGTTGATATTTTTTTTTGTAACACAAAGTTTCTCGTGTATCATTAGTAACTAGGAGTGATTGATGGTTGTCATTTTCATAGTCAATGTATCGACACTTTTTTAACATTTTCCAATGCTGAATAGGACAGTTATGGCTTAAGGGCAAAATCTATGATGTAAAAAAATTGATGAAAATGAATCAAGTTAAAGGGAGTCGATGCGAGGGCAGTAAATATCCAGCGGAATTTCATAATTTAAGGCGCTCCATGTAGTGAGGGTTGTCAAATAAATTTCAAGTGCAGAAAAATTGGTCGAAAGCTCGCATAAAAAGAGAAGTTTCTTAGGGTAAGCCTTTCACATAAAAAAAAATATGTGAAGCTATTTATCTCAGCGTGATTGAAGACTCTAGTCGAAATCGACAGATTTATATACATTCTCCGAGCACTGTGGGGTGGCCCTACCTATTTATTCATGTACACACAGTGAGGGCGATACATAAAAGAGTTTTTCTCTCTCTCTCGGCATCATAAAAAGCTTTCAATGTGAGATGAAGGCAATTTAAAACACTTTCATTATGAATTACGTATGCATATTATATATGTATGTAACTTTTCACATTTAATGTACACATTTTTTCTCATCTCTTTTTCAGATTACTTTCAACAATTTATGAAAGTCATTTTTAATATTTTAAAGTTGCTATTTAATAATTTATTTTAAAGAGGGGTTTAGATCTTTTTCTGTATTTACACCCCAACTACCACCGTCATCAACATAATAATCATCGTTTTTGAAAGCATGAGCTTCCACCGAGATATTAATATAAAAACTTTCTTCAACTTGCTCGCTGGAGCAAAATCATGCATGATCATAATGGCAATTTAAGCGCTGCTGTTAGAACTTGCGAAGATGAGCGCTTTCGTTTCCATAAATTATAGTAATTTAATTAACTCGATCTGCATGTAGCGCCAAGTCATTATTTTAAATGCACAACATTTTTCTGAGTAGAACATGTACTGATGCTGAAATTTTTCCCATGTAACATCGTGCTATTATTTATATCGCACCATATACGCGAGGAGTTTGCATGGGGAGTAGCACATGTGATGAAGACGTAATGAGTTTTTTTGGCTCGCCGTAAATGAGAAAAAAAGTGATAATAAATATTTTTTAATTAGTTTGAAAAAAGTTATGTGCTTTTTATTCAGTAATGTTAATTATTCGTGTATTAAAAATTGCAATAATAGAAGGTTCAGTGGACATTAATGCTCTGTACATTGTTCGAGTTAACATGACGATAAAATTGTTGAAAGAAAATGGAAAATATTCGTAAAGCTCTTAGGATGTTCAAAAAGTTCATAAAATGTTATTTGAATCCAAAAATAAGGAAACAAAAATTTATTCAAGGGTGTGACACTCGATCGTAAAACATGTCGATTTTTCAGGTTCAAAAATTAATCAAAAAATATTTTTTAGGCCTTAAAAAGAATTTTTGCTTCAATAAATGTATATAGTTTCACCCCCTGAAAAAAAATATTAATATTAAAAAACTTTCATATTGCATTCACAATAACCGCACGCATAACACATAAGTAAAGTTCTTCTTTCTGATATCATTGTGCTCGAATAAAAGGATTTGTGGCAGAAAGAGAGTTTTCCGTTATGCAAGATGCGATTGAATAGAATTCCATCCCATTTCATTTCCAATTTCTTGCAATGCCGGCATCAAATGAATCTCATGAACACCCCCGAAAAAACTTTTCACATTGGCAAGTAAGAGCTTTAAACAAATAACACTAAAAGCAATAAAAGGCATTAAAAATAAATTAAATTTAAATGGAAACTTTTGAATATTTTCCCTCCTTTTTTGGCTCTTTATTGAGCGGAATAACGAAGAAGCAAAATGAAAAAGATCATGGTTATGGCAGTAAGAGATTCAAGAGTTCACTCCACTTTTTCCCGTTCTGAGAAAGATTCTTCAACTCAAGTTCCCAAAGAGCAGAGCTGATGGAGCAGAGATGAAAAAAGCAGCAAAGAGAGAGAAAATTTTATTGCCAGCATTCGAGCGCAATAATCAAACAATTTGAAATTCATGAGAAAGAAAACTTGAGATGACTCACAAAATTATATCATTAAATTTCCTTCTTTTGCTTCAATTAACGTCGACAGCTATTTATATCCTCGACAGGATAGAGAAATAGACTATTGTGAATGATTGTTCTCATTATAAATTATTCGGATTTTTGAATTTTTCATTCCCACATCATGAGCAGAAAATCTTTGTTCAATCTTGATGATCATTTTTTGAAGAGTGTGAAAATGAAGTTTTTTTGTGAAGATGATTTTATTACATTTCAGAGGTTGCTACCTGATTGTTAGAAGTCTATCAATCAATCAAATTTTAAATTTATATTCAAAAATAATAAAATTCAAATCTCTCGAAAATTTTCTCTGAAAAAGTCATAATTTTCGCATGAACATTTTATAATTGCCCATCTTCTCGTTGAATTTAGAGTAATCGTGTTCTCACACATGTTATAGAGATTTTTAGACACACAAATTTACGGAGGACATCCCGTGGGAGGTATGTTTCTCGGGTGCGTGATCAGAATATTAAATAAAACTCAGAAACAGAAAATGTTAAGCCGTTCGAATGAAGCGAAATATATTCTGTGAATGCACTCTGATAAATATTGTACAACTTTGGTTTTAATGCTTCATTTTATCAAAAGAATGGAAAATCGGTAAACCTTTTAAACCATGGCAAAACTTCAGAGTCAATTTAGTACTTTTGCGTTCAAATTAAGTTGAAACTATCGATTGTTGTGTTGAAATTGAAATGCCGCCCACATTTCAAATAAGAAATAAATGCCATCGTATCTTTACATTGATTCAATGGAAATCTTGTTGTCTACTTGATAGTTCAAGGGAGGAAAATTATTTTTTTTCTGAATGTGCCATAAGTTGAGAATATTTGCAGCCATGACTTCGCATACATCATCATATTTTATTTCAATAAAAATTACATATTTCATATTACAATGCACAAGACTTTCCGGCTCTACATTATTGCGGTCAAAGTTATGTTGTCAACACATAACTTCCTTTTTCATATTTAAAATGAATTTTTTATGAACGTCATAACTACATTTGAAATGCAAATACTTCCTTTGAGGTATTTAGTAAAAAGAGTTCAATTCAAGTGCATAAAATATTTCTTGTAGATTGCCGCAAGTATATTAAAAAATATGTTTCACCCGAGTGAACTATAAATACTAGGAGGAAAAAAAATTGCGGGCTGCTTCTCGAAAAAGTAAATTTCATGAAAATTATTTCTCTAACAACTTTTTTTCTTATATCACCATTTTCATGGAGAGCTTATTCCTTCTTTTTTTTGCTCCTCTCTGCCCGAATACGAGTGGAAAATGAAAAATGATCTGAATTTCTAAGCTTTCGGAAGCGGAAAGAGGAAAATATGAAAAATATCTCCATAGACTTCATTTTGCATGTGTTTAGGCGCTCGAAATGGAACATGGTGGATTTTCAATGGCAAAACTACTGTGTGTATGAGTG